>LBNR01000040.1:0-98596 GCA_001262555.1 Fusarium nygamai | reverse complement strand
CTATCGAATTTTGTGCCTGTCAGAGGGTTAAAGATATTCGTGTCAACGAAATCCTGGGCATCAGGAGATATACCGAAATGATCCTTGTAATAGTTAGCACATATTGAAGATGAGATAAATCATGGAAAAAACACCCCGTGAACCCTCGCATTCGTATCAGGACGGCATGGTTCCATATTCGCACGCCGATTCCAAGTCATATCCTCTGTCCATGGATGGCTTGATGCTTGAGTTTCGGTCTTAGAACGTGTCTGCACCACCAAACCATCATCCTTTGGCGTTCAGCCCTGTTCATTCTATGCATTCACAACTTCTAGCTCTCAGATGAGTACACCGATAGGTATACTCCAATTCAGGCAGCACTTCTTTGACACCCTTTCCGGTTAGTCATCAAACTCCTCCTCGAAGTTACTGTTAATTATTTCTCAGAGGACCTCTCACTTGCGCTTCTCGCCACCCTATTCACCGCGTTCTTTCTCCCATGTTTCTATCTCTCCTGGATTAAAAGCACCAACAACTTCCTGGCCTAAGGCTTTGCCAAGTCTCTCTCGTAGGCCTAGAATCGGCCAAATGGGAACCCTTGTGTATTCGATCTTGAGGCCTGAAACGGCAGCATCGTCATCGTCGAGCGGCGCCTTGAACGGGTCGTGGAATTTTTCCAAAAATTCCTTTGTTACGTATCCAGTGTAGACAATAAACTCCAATGTGTCCGTGTCGTGGGTGAGGATCCTCAATTTGAGGTCGTGAAAGTTAGGGCACGGGGGAATGCCTTGCTCTGGGGATATTCGTAAGTCACGTCTGCCAGTGATAGGTGGGGAAGGGTAAAAGTGCTTCTGCGCCATCCCTAAAAATACGCCCACGAAGTGCGCATCGTGATCTGAATTTGAAGGCACGAGCATGCGAGCCCTGAGTTGCTGGAGACGAAACACGGGCTCGTTCCATGGTCTCCCTGGGCCACATGCAAGGCGAAATGAGTTGTTTCGGACTGACGCCAGCTGGGTCTTGCCAATATAGCAGATCATGGGTAGATTAGCAGGGCTTTGATTTGGAGGGAACTGCGTTGAGACGTTAGAGGATTTTGCTGGCCGCGCTGAGACTGATCTGCAGGAAGAGTAGGAAGACTTTGCCTCATCAGAAGGGAAATTCCACAAGATCTGCGCGGGCACAGCATTACGATAAACGAGACCGCCAAAGTATAGATGGAATTCGGGTAAGTAATGCGGCTCACTAAAGGCTTTAGGCCATAGCGTCATGAGGGCTGTCTTGACGGCATTGGAAGTGAGGATAGGGTGCATCGGGTCAGGCAGAAGAATATATGCGAGCGCGTTGTTAAGAGTGATGATTGTATTCGACGGATTGAGATGCCCTGGCGAAGGTGGCGTTGCTGGGGATATCGTAGGCTGAGGTGTATCACATGGTGGTAGTTCCTCCCATTTCACACCGAGGAGTTGAGCATGTAAATCAGTCCAACAGATGGGGCGCACAAAGAGCGCCGTGCCAGAGTGTTGCTCAAAGATGTCGTAAAGGGAGTTCTTGGCTGGCTGGTAGATGCGGTGGGGGCGCCTCTTGGGTGGGGTCACGACAGGCGCTTGCGATATGCACGACGTCGTGTCTGGTGATGTGACACGACAGTTGCTGTTGCGTGACGGAGTGGTCGATGTAGCAGAAGAATGTGAGGTCGCCATGTCCACCAAATTGCGCAACTATTCGATGAAGTTACTATTCGGCAAAGGTGCCTTATCGCGAGGAGGATTAAGGTTCTTTCTAAGTGCTCTTTGCAGGGTATTGTGTGGTATTTGATGGAGACACAACCAGTTGAGAACGTGTTCAATAAGATAAGGGATGGCGGTAAAAAGAAAACCATTAAAAAAATAGAAGAGGTGATTGAAAACCTCTAGATATTCACGACGGGGTAAAAGATGTCGAAAGGTAAAGGAGGGGAGAGAAAGGAGTAGGTGATGACGCTTGAATGAAAGGGCGAGCTACGTGCCATTTAACGTTTTCCACAGCTATAAAGAGACCCCTGCGCTTTCTCTGAGGCTTATGTAGGGTGGGTAGATAATTGTGGATTGGAAAATGAGACCAACTAAACTTAGAGCATATGCCTCGAAAGATTCCCAGTTTATCTTAGTCATCTGTGTACAATGTAAGGCCATTTTGTCCACTTCAGTCGATAGGTCCATCCGTATATTTGGAATCGAGTTTTGGTGTACTATACGTGCATCTCATCCCCATCGTAAACTTCTAGTTCTCACTTCAGTCCTTGCAACACTTATCGCAGATTCAAGAGAATTCTGGGAAATGGGGTGGCCGCAGTCGCAGGTCACTGCTCACGGTTGTGTTGGTCAGCGCAAAACGGTTGAGAAACGGTCCAGGTGTGTGATTGGCTTGTATAAATCATGCAGCCCAAATTCGAAAATCACATGCTAGGGGTTCTTTCCCTAGCTGGCACTACGCCATCGTCACATCAACCCTTCTAGCTGGTCTTAGGGTTCGATGGCCCTCACTAATAATGTTGGGGAGCGATACCTACGTCCCCGACGCGCGTTCTACGTTGAGTGCAATCAGAGGGAGGAATCATTGCTTTGGAGTAGAAGTGACTCAGYAAATTCTGCAAGCAAGATACTTCGTTATCAAGGGGTTGCATAGAGCCAACGTCGAGTTCCCGAGGCCAGCTTCCCTCACCACCCACCCCCAGAAAATGGAGAACCCTCAATGATAGTCCATAGGCCGCTGTCCYTTTTTGACGCAGCYCCCAACGGTAGCACCAGKATATCACGCTGCCGAAGCGGCACTCCCGGTTGGAACTGGTGCATTGGGAATATGCCAGCTATTGGTCGTCATACTGCTGCCGTTAGAAGAGTTTCTGGGTCGGAACCAAGGATATTTCCAACGAACTATGATCTTGTGCCCTCAGCATCCTGAAGGGATATTATCAGTAAAGCTTTAACAGATACCGACAGGTACGACCTACTACAAGCAATCGAGACTTGGATCCATTTCGTATTACAGAACATACTAGCACTATTCTGAGGTTGTCTTTGTTCTTCCGAGGCGTTGGCAGAAGTAGATGCATGACTTGATTGTAATTATGGTGTAGGCGCGGTGATCCACTTAGGGTAATGAGTAAGGATTTATAATGAAGAAATAATAATTGTAGAACCAAGATGAATGAATGTAATGAAAGATTTATATTGAAAGAACATGATCGGTCTCGGCTGTCTTGCACAGTAGTCTAAGTAATAGCTCTGTACCCCGCTAGTGACGGTTTACTGTCCACCCATTGGTTGAAATGCAGTATTGGGTGGTTGGGGAAACCTGATTCGAGCCCGGGAATACGGGGAATTCCT
Source organism: Fusarium nygamai (assembly GCA_001262555.1). Taxonomy (NCBI): domain Eukaryota; kingdom Fungi; phylum Ascomycota; class Sordariomycetes; order Hypocreales; family Nectriaceae; genus Fusarium; species Fusarium nygamai. Next base: position 95,246 of record LBNR01000040.1, on the reverse strand, counting down.
TATTTGTTGGGGCAAATAGCACTCCTCCAACTTCCACAGCCAAAAGGCATGCCCACTTTCTCTCACAAAAGATTTCCCTCTTATCCTTTCCGGTTATCTTTTTGAACGGCACAAGGCTACAAACGGGTCACGACCGAGGTCTAGAGCCAATGAAAATGATTGCAACAAATGGTACTTCCCCACGCACCTGATTTTGCGTATGATAGAAGTACCAGCAGTTTTCATTGTTACAAATCGCATCCGTGCTAGTAGTTGGGACGCCCAGGGCACATCAAGGCTATTTGCTCTCTTGCGTCAGCACACGCCGCTATACGCCAGTCGCTTTATATTAATAACATAGCCCATTAGCGTAGTTTTACCAGTGCAATATTCTTGTTCTTTTTTTTGTGTCCATGTCGGCTTGCATGCATCTTTTCGTGCCTCCCAGGTTGAATACAATGGGCTATATCGCCTTGTTGGGACTTAAAAGCCTGGACTTGTGTTGGGCCCGTATTACAAGGCTTGTCACAGCTGGGCTTTGTTTCAAGATGGACAACATGGGACAACAAAATCCAAAACTAGCCTCCATGGCGTGCACAAAGCAGAGCAAGGAGCCAAAACCAGTCCGTTTTACAAAGATGACCTATATATAGCGTTCAGATAGTATGTACTTAGCTATGAACCCGATTTTAGCATCTTATTTTCTTACGTTTTCGAAATGCACTCCTCTAGCGGGGCGCGCATCTACCCTAAAACAAGAAGCAGCTTCCTAATACACAAAACTTGAAAGCAAAATTATCACCCCTGCGGTTACTAGAAGTAGACCAGGGAAGGGTTGCTATATGTATTCTATCCCTAGCTGATTATTCGATCAACTTCCTCTCGTCTTAATCAGCTCTGAGTCGTCGAACTTAACTGATCCTCCAGTGGGCTCGAACTCTTGCCCAACGGTATACTACTACGCGGGTACGCCTTGCCACGTTATTTAGTTGAAAGCTATCTACGCTCAACGGTGCATCACCTCTGCCCTTGGATGTTGCCCTGGTCATTGTAGGTAAATCCTAACATATGTATTGAGTCTATTATTATCCCATCTCCGACTAATGTTCTTCTCACGCCTGCCTTGTGACCTCGTCTCTATGCCATCTCAATGCGTTAATGCAGCAAATGAATCTCCATCTGGTGAATTACCCATGCGTCTATATTCGGCTGGAGTAGAATAAAGATAGGAACAACAACGTTGACGCAATTACTTGGGTACGAATGACAGGTAGGGACCATGGCTTCGGCAGCATAAGGACTGGAGGTTTGGTCGTAGGTTCAACCGAAACCGGTAGAGTCTAAAGCCGAGGTAATTTCGTTCGTTCCCTGATGGTTGTCGAGCTAGATCACTTTCTGGACATCATCTTAGCGCCGTTTAGATTGAGTAATTGCACGATCTCGGGTTGCCGCCACCTGAGGCAGCCTGTAAAGTCTGCGCGTTAACATCGGCTCCCTCGTCTAATAGCAGTTGCACAATATCTTGGTGGTTGTGATGTGAGGCAGCTTGTAGAGCATTGACATACTTGCCGCCCTGTGCGTTGATGTCTGCTCCCCCTATCATCAGATCTCTTGCCGCCCCTGTAAGTCCAGCTAAACAAACATAATACAGTCTGGGTGCTCTAGGACATCCTGGTTCATCGCTCCACCGGCGGTCGGCCTGGTATAAGTGACACCACCGTTGATATGTTGTCTCGTCGCGCAAAAGATTAACTGTAATTCGAACGATTTCTCTAGAAGTCCCGGCCGAAACGGCGTATTCCGTCCAGTATTTTGCTGTATACTGTGCCATTGGAAAATCGGATCTAATCGTGCTGTGGCTGCCCCTGATATCGGTAAGGTATGTCAAACAAGTTTTGGAGATGGCAATGCTGGCACTTTCGAGGTCAAATTGGGCTTGTCTAAGAAGATATTCTTTGACAGAGAAGTGAGCAAGATGAAGTTCCTCCATGGTCCCAGGGTATCTCTTGACCTCGGCGATTGTCACCAAGCTGGGGCAGTATCGTAAGATGTCGGTTGCTTGAAATAGTCTGCGTTTAATGTGGAAAACTCGGGGCTCTTGATTTATCTCTGTGGCTATTACTTCGATGGCCTCTGATAGTGCCAGAGGCCGCTTGGTGTGGACGAGAAACTGCAGGAGACGAATCGCGCTGCTCTTGTATTCTGACGGCATGTTCTGGACCATGCGGTAATATGTCTCATTCAAATCACGAGGCAAAGACATGAGGGCTATCTCGATGGCTGCTGGACTCAGACATCGAGCAAGACTTTCTAGTTGACAAGCTGCCCATCTGAACCTGTAACAAACGTCAGAAAAGAGCTTGCTTTATATAGGTGACCTAGGCCAAAGCTTACATCCCATCGGCTCCGTCCCGGATTTTGTCACGAATCTCCTCTAGAAGACTTGGATATAACCTCTCATCCACGAAATCAGGCTTCGGCTCAAGCGTTGCCTCAACGTAAGAGCGTATGTCAGCGTTGATAACGTTCTTATCAAGTTGGACACAGTTTCGCTTGTCGAATGACTGAGAGATCGCGCTTTGGAACTCTACTTCAGGCCGGCCAGTGACGATGAGCTGGGCCTTCCTGGATGCTAAATGTTTCAGCCATTGCAGAAGTTCTTCCCTTGCTGTACACTCATCTAGAGCGTCAATGATAATGAAAACCTTTCCAGCAATCTGTATCATTGTATCAACGCAGGCTGATAAGGCACTCGTATCTGGTTGTCTCCTCCCATCATCATGGCAAGTGAAAAGACTATCAAGTCTTCTCGCGGCTTCGTTCCCGGTATGATAAAGCTGAACTGCCAGTGAGCATAGGAGATTCTCCAGTTTCTGTTTTTAGGGATCACTAAAGTCAAAGAAGAAAGCAAGCGTGGTGTGGGTGTCTATTTGCAGAAGATGATCTATAATCATCGTACTCAGAATGGTCTTGCCACTTCCTGCCAGACCGTGGAGCCACAGATGCTAATGTGACCTAAGTTTCCATCCCTGGAAGGCGGGACTGTTTAGAAGCCAGGTCCCAGTGCCAGGATAACGATGTGTTCTTGCCAAGTTGGCATTGGTTGAATAATCTGGCGGGGACAGCCAGCGCTCGATTTTGGCGAAGTGATAGGACGAACAAAGGACGCTAAGGACGCGAATTTGACCAGATGTAGCTAAGCAAGCATATCCAATAAGCTATCAGCACTGTCGTGAGTGAGAATATTCATATACAAGAAATTGTAATGCTAACATACAGTCAACATTAATGAGAAATCATGAATTCGATTTCCTCAATCTATCTATTTTTCCTCCACCTGTTGCTCAACGACCATAAAACGGACTGTGTCCTCACCCGCCCCCCCCCACCTACAGTCTGCCCCGTTCAGCACCAGAATTCCACAAAATCTGACCACTATCAAGTTGAAATGTGCTGCGGCCAACAGTTTCGCACATTAAGAGAAAATACAAGATGAATTATCATCGGCTTTACAATTAGATTCAGTGAAAAGGGAAGAGACTTCATCGATATCCATATTATTGCTCTTCCTGGACAAGTGTCGCGTATTCCGTACAATCCCCCATTCATCTCTTCATACAGACAAGCCAGTCTTATCTTCGCCATAAACCACGGCTATTATGCAGCTCGCCAACGCTTGGTCATTACTCGTGTACCGAATTAACCATTACGTAGTGACTTTGCTAAGTATAGTCTTCTTCTTCCGTGGCTTCACTCAACGTCAAGGTCAGATCACGTTGATCTCCCTTCCAAACCTTTTGCTCGCTCGTCATCTCAACTTCTTTCCCACTCGGCTCGTTCTGCGCTGTCAGCCGTTGAAACTCTCCTGCCAAGGCCTCCATGCCGATATCTTCGATGTCCTCGCTAACTGAATCAAGGCTGATTGGGTAGATACTGCTGTAAGTGCTGCCTTGTACCAAGGCCTTGGTTGTAGCTCGAATATCTTCAATCATGTTGTTATTAGCCCAGCCGTGACGGTTGAAAGTTCCATTCTGCCACCCGATCGACATTAAGCCCTCTGTAATGCCACGAACGCCCCTGCACCAGGATGCTATTGAGAGGCATCCGCGAGCAGCTAATATGAACCAGAACTGAGCGTCGGGTGCGGTGGGTTTTCGATATATCTCGTTTATCAAGGTAACAAAACCAGGCGTGACGAACATGGTCAGGTTGGTTGACTCGAACCTTTTGCGGTAATGATACATAAGTCGTTTCAGCTGATGTACGGATGCCTCATGGATAGCATCGGCATTCGCATTCCGAGCTCCATATGCGTTGTTATGAGTGTCCAGAAATGGACGCCATATATCTATGATTGCTGTTTGATACCATATGCTGGACTTGGTCAGATTTACATCTCAAAGGATAGTCTGCTTTACTCACTGGAGGACCAAAACATGATGTGGGCAGCTGTCACTCCTTCTGACATCATCTGGCAGGATACTGGCCCAATCGAGTAGCATCTGATACGTCTTGTGTGCATTAGATAAAGGCAGGCGGCTAGAAGTGTTATAACCTTGTCGAAATATTTCGTGTGTGATGAGCCAAAACTTAGAAATCCATGTAAATGTGCTTCCCATATGGTCAGTGAGTGGGGGCCCAGAAACATCTCCTGGTATTGGCAATACTGGCGGGTGGTGTATTCGATGCTCTTCTCGAAAGTTGACAGAATGAAGACTGGAATTTAATTAGCATAGGCAAGTTTTTATGGTGTACTGGCGCCAACCTGTGCCAGCCAAACACTCCCCAAGCGGCGAATGATGCTGCGGATCGCAATTCATCGTCATCCTCGAAACTGGAGATTGACGTATCTTTATCACCGAACAATCCGAGAAGACGACCAATCTTAACGCTCGCATCGAGATAGAAGAGACCAACCCGGTCTTGTCCATGCTGGTTGCAGGTCAAGACTATGAGCATTGCCGAAGACAGTGTGGTGACATCTTTGTAGTCCTGTAGTTCCGTCCATCGCAGCTTTGCTTCCTTGTGGAAGGCAAAGGAGAGTGCTTGTGCCCTTGGTTCAAGCTGCGAATAAGAGGCCTTCATCCTGTCAGCAACGTTCCAACCTCGAGGGAATACCACGGCAACTTACGCAGGCCCAAGCAAGTAGTGAACTGACAAGCAAAGGCGAGCAGAAACGTCCTCCACCCGATGCAAGGTCTCTAATGAATAGATCAGCGTCAAAGAGTGCCAGTACAGGATGCTCGTTGACTAGATAAAAAGATATGGCTTGTATGGCTAACAAGTCAGGAATGGGCACAGAAGTCCACTGCAATATCTTGAGGAACTCCAATCGTGGATCGACATGCTGGCCCGAGTCTCCCGTGGCATCGCTTGGTGTTGAGAAGGATCCAGATGTCGTTGGGGTTTCTGATATTCGGCTCGAAAAATCCACCAGAGAGTAAGGAGATAATGGCACTGTCGTTTGTTGGTTTAATAGGCCAGGGATCTGTTTGTTAACAGCCAAGAGGCTCAGATCTACATCTGAAATCTCCAGTGTTTCTAGAGGAGGAAACCCTCCAGGGTAGCGCACGTTGAGATCCAACTCTTCTTTTGAGCTGGCCGAAGTTCCCACAAGAATCGTAGCCAGAGGATCGACTAGTGAGGATGTCGCCACGGTGCCTGAGTCGACAGATTGCAGGTACTCAGACACCGAGCCTTTGCTGCGCAAGTCCTGCAGCATGGCAGCGACACTCTCTTCTGGAGCAGTCCTTAACAGCTCTAGGGCCTGAAAAAGATCCTTGGAGCCCTTGCGAAGCTCTAGCATCTTCTCTTGGGAAACCTCAGCGCGATAGAGACATTGTTGCCGGCGGCTGGAACACGCAGAACATGTTGGTTTACGACCATCACACTATAGGCCAAAAACGGTTACTCAAACCTGACACCAATACGACAGTCAAAGCAGGTGGGCATACCTTTGATTTTCTAAGGCGGCAGCTATTGCACGCGACTGATGTTAGGGCTGCCCTGGGCATGTCGGAGACATCGAGCGGCGAGTACTGCGGCTCATGATCGGCTTCGAGCGCTTTCCTGGGGAGCAGCGGGCGATTAGTCTTCTGGTGTTCCTGTGCTCGTGTGGGTTTGTTTGGATTATTCATGAGATTTGAGGAAAAAACGATTGTGTACCGGGAACGGATTAGATTCGGAATTGGACGGCGGGCCAGAGGGCTCGTCATCAATGTATGATACGGTAGCTTGTCAACGCCTTTTGGTAAGAACCTCGACCGTTGAACTGGAGTGGGGTTTGGATGATGTGAGGAAGGGAGCGCGAAATCGCCTGCTCGCTAGTTTATGGAGGGGACAGATGTGAATATGACATCACCAAGAGTAAGTCTTGGCAGGAGGGGCCTCTTGATGATGACCTTACCGCTTACGTCGCGGGCCGGTTTGCATTGGACAAAATCTCGCTACCGGAATAACAGTAAATCTAATTGCCTGATTCGCGGATTAAACTAGCAGTGACTGCTAAAAGTGGGGATTCTATTGCCCTCTCGCCCTGCCTGCCTATGTCGCCCCTCGTGACACGCAATTAATGGTATCGGCGAAGGTGGTGGTGAAGGAGCTGAGACGGATTCTTAGGGAGCGACCGATTCAACTTTCTCAAACCAGCGACGCGTCATCTTGACTATAAAGGGACACTTTAGCCTTATTATATGAAGTGGCAGTATCAGTAAGGTGGCTTCTCCTACGATCTATAACCTCTATCTCTATTATAAAAGCCTTCTGATACCTTTGAAATGGAGTATAGCAGCGTTGCAGGTGCGTTAGGTAGCTAATTACAGCAGGCGTGATAATTGCTAGGGCCTAGCCCTAGATTTAAGGGCGAGGAACGGGCCGCTCAGTCAGGAGCTAATCTACTGGCCTTTAAGCCCTGAATGTATTTAGTAATCTAGGTGTAGAGGAGTTCTTATATAGACTATATATAGATAGAATCTATACCGGTTTTATTAGTCAGCAGCCAGCTAAAATAGGCTATTCAACAATTGCATGCTGCACTAAGGGAAATAGCCTCAAGGTGCAATTGCTTACTGAGTTCACAGAACAATAATTCATTCGATTTTACCAGTAGAATCTGGAAGACGATAACTTGGATAATGTCCACCTGGGTCGCAAGCGCCCCAAGGTCTCCAAGCCCTCTTCCTGTGCTGGTACAAGTTCTCAAAGTTCTGAACCGAGAGGACCAACAGCGCAAGCACAGCAATTACAAACCAGCACTCAAACATCTGGACACAGTATTCGCAGTCCCACGCCATCACGGGAAACGCCAATCCCACCTGTGACGGAACTGTTTGCCCAGTTTGAGGAATGGCCTCTTGGCGGCGCTGTACTTAAACGGATCACCGAGGGCAGCAAGACCACATTTCAACTACAGTTTGAATGGGACGCTACTCCATGCCAGCCGCATGGTCATAGTTCCATGCCGCGTCTCAAGCGCAAAAGGCTGCCTGATACTTCACATTTGCTCTCGAAGTCGCGGAATAGAAGTCGGCCCCGGGCCGATAACAGTTTGTCTACATCTGATACTATCTATGTGGCAGATCCCGGGACCGACGCTTCTAGCAGTGACGATAACATGAGCAATGGTTCCGATTCCGAGTACAACAGCAATCGAGATATCGTTAAGGAATCTCGCTACCAGACGTTCCGACGCAAAAAGGTTCAGCGTCGTAGATGGACAACGGAAGATAATGACCTCCTCCGGCAATTGAAAGAAAACAAACTATTAGACTCTGAGATTGCAACGATTTTGAAGCGTACGGAGAGCGGTGTAAAACAACATTGGGATATTATAGGGAGAGCACAGAGGTATGAGAAGACAAAGGAAGCTTAAAGTAGTATAGTCTGAGTATCATGTTAAGCACAAGCTTTGCTGAGCACCTGATGTGTGTCGCGTAGCGGTGACAATGCCATAATGCTTTTGCGTTGCACAAGGCCAAAAACAGCAAGAGGCTTTTGCACGCACGTTGGCCTATGTGAAGCTACTTGCAGGCAATTCACATCACACTTGGCCGTACGTAGATTTGTAAGGAGTTAACGCGGTTTGTAAGCAATCAAGACCACGTTTTCAAGTATGCATATGCAATGCAGCTAGTTACCAAAGTGATACGTGCGCCCCTTTATAGCAATAATCTCGTTTCGCTAGGAATCCCCGCTCTAGTCCAGCAGGGCCGCCCTCCCCAGGCTCCACTCCAGTTAGGCACCAACACAAACAACCTTTCTCAACGCCTGCACAAGTTACGCTGATCAAACATCCAGGTACCTCTTATTCATACTGTCATTAGGTGAGTAATAAAGAGCTGACTCTGCACCTCAAGCTAATTATTATTATATTCAGAATGCAGACTGCAAACTCTCCAAGCGATGAGACAACAAATGGCGAGTTTGTCAGCATCGACAAAAAGATCTTCAAAATATCGCAACAGGACCGTCTTATGTCATGGCAAGCTGGCAGTGGCCGTATCAATGTTGATGGAACATTCATATCTACAGCAACAAGTCAAGAAAATATCATACTTCCAAAAGAAACTTATCTCGCCGTAGAGGAAACCATGTTTAAGCTAGAATACAAATGAGATTACTGAGTGGAAGGCCAGGAAGGGAAAACCTTAGATGCTTGCCAACCACAGTCATGACTAAGTGTAACCCTCACTACCCAATCCCCATTACCATAAACAAGGGAACTGACCGCATCAGATAGCTCACCACCATTCTTAATACATTCGCTCTCTATCACCCCCCTGTATAAAAAGTCCCCTAATACTTTCCTTGTTGCATTGTTTGACTGTGATATTGCTTCTGATACAGCTGTCGAAGCAGGCTCTGAAACAATCAATGCTATAAGAAAGTCCATAGCACCGTCAGGCGGCCAGAATAGACAAACGGTTTCTGTCAATGGATGGCTATGTTCTTTCAACCAAACTTGACTGGTTTGTAGCCCTTCTAAAAGTTCCTTGCTGAGAATTGTAGGAAGTTTGTCGCGAGCCGGCAGTTTCATAGGAAAGACTTCATTTGGAAGGTTGCAACTGGCAAACTGGACATCAATTTGCTCAGTCCTGCGTCGTTTAGCAGGCCTTCTAGTATCACTCTCTGTTGGGCAAAGAGATTGAGTAGGGGTAACAGCTGCTTGAGGTATTGTACCTTCCTGGCAAGAGGAGTGTTTTGCTATTTGTTGCAATCTTAACAAGTTGTTTTGATGCTGTTCATGCCAGCATTCAATCTCATTCTTTGGGAGTTCTTCTGCGGCAAGGTGTATAGCACCTTCTTTTTATTGTAAGTGCCTGAACAAAAGGAAATTGAAATTGGTTCTGACTATACCATATGTCGCTGACGTTCTCTCATGGCCCTGCAGAGCCTTGCAATATTTTTGCCAGAATTCGAAGAAGCTGAAATCCCGACAATGAATTCGGGATGCTTGAACCAAAGACGGAGTGTATTTTGGAATATCTACCGCAGATCCGAAAGTCGCGATGAAGACAATATCCGGAAAACTATAGTCTTTTAGTTCTGAGCATCTTTTCAGGCTAATGTGACGAGAAGTTCTCTGAACGTTGTGACGACGATAGAAAAGCATTGATGAAGGGTTATGGACAGGTTCCATGTTTGAGTCAGTAGTCAGAGTACGTGCGTATGGGAAAAGCTGTGCGGATGGAACAGCTGTGCGGATGGAACAGCTGTGCGGATTGAAAACCAAGGTGGGGCAGTGTTATGATTACCTCGGTAATGCCGCGCGTCGCGCTATCGTGGTTTGTATCCAGACCTGATTGGACAAGAAAACTCCACTGTTCCATCCGCACAGCTGTTCCATCCGCACAGTTGTTCCATACGCACAGCTGTTCCATACACACAGCTCGGTATCATGGAATTGCTTGAATAATGGGTTGTTTGGGCCCCTGCCCCTTGTCAATTATAATTCTCATGTTGGATACTTAAAGTGATGTCAAACCCAGTAAGATTCTTGTAGGCACTGTCGTTTATCAACGCACCTCCTGTGAACAGCACAATCCCATCCTCTTCTATCTAAAAGTTACTTCAAAGCCCTCCATCAATACCATCTCACCTTGCCTATCATGGGTCTGACTGCATCTCAGTATACTCCTCTAAGAGTATTGCTCATGATAAGTGTGCTGAGTACCGCCCTTTTTATACACAATATTTGGCGATTGTGTTCAACTCCTGAAGCCTTACGCTCATTAGTACAAATCCACAAGTCGATCTGCCTGACTGTTGTTGCAATCCTATCAGCAGTAACCCTTATAGCTGCTGTTATTGGACTTCTCGACTACATTAAAGATGAATTAATATTTTCAATTATTCTAATAATTGATCTTCTATCATCAGCCGGAAAACAAGTATGATATAGTTCTATATTATATTATTTCTATTAACATTCCTTCAGGACCTATATATGGTTGCTACTAATATAGAATATTTCCTTCCACCAATTGCAGTAATATCAGTATGGCTTAGCTGTGGTATTCTTTTTTGCTTTGGGATATTCTATAAGGCAGAAGACATATTTATCATTTGCTTACTTACCTCTGATGGTCTATACTGGCTTTCAAAGCTGGGGCAATACGGTTTCTATTTTTATAAGCATATTCGAAGACGGACAGAAGATCTTCGTATGGCTCCTTTCACAAGAAATGTACGAGGAATCCCCTCTGCCATCCTTGATCTTATTTGCTTTATTGCAAGTATCTCTATTCTTCTATTAATTAAATCGCATATAAATAAGCTACTTGTAAGTATATCCCACTCTCTTTTATTGTATGACTAATATCAAGATATAGGCTTTATATTCTATCTTTATAAGTCGCCACCTCCTTTATGAATCTCTTCTCTTCATGAGCAACTATAAACTTTTCTCAAGAACTTTAAGATATTTAAGCTCTATACACAAAGTCTTTCAGCAGTCAACAAATGCATCTATATCTGAATTACCACTAACAACAGATGAGCTTTAGAGGTAGTTGAGAAAATAGATAACTAGCGCTATACATTGCTAAAATCTCTAATTTATATTTCCTCTTCTGCAGGAAAAGAATCTTGGCGTAGAGTAACATTATGCGGAACAACACATATTATCTCATGCTCATGCAACTCGTGTTGATTGATAGTCCGTCCATCAGGGAGATAAAAGACAAAACCGCCTGGTTCGGCCCCCAAGTCATCGATTCGTTGAGGCAGCGACGGTCGACACCAATATTCAGCTGTCCAGTGAGACTCAGTCCAGCGTAAGACCTTTATTTCATATTCCCTCATTGGACCAACTAATCTCATCCCAGACTCAGAAAGACGGAGACTTTCTTCCCTTGGCGTTTCTGACATTTCATGGTCTGAGTCAAGTTGAACCTGAGAGGTGTTGTTCTCTCGATTCATTGACTTTTGCTGAGATGTTGCATTTGGCTGCGCCGACGAAAGCTGCTGAGATAATGAGCCATTTGATCTTACCTGTCTCATAACATTCCAAAGAAGTTGCTGTTTTTTCCTCTTCCGAGTTTCTTTATTCCTGTTCGAGTTTCTTCTTATCACCTTTCGATTTGGCGCAAACTGGTTCGTCATATGCGATTGTTTTGGAGAGTGCCTACTCTCCACTTCTCTTTGGTTGTCGTTATCTCTTCTAGCGCTCTCAGTAGATTCAGAAGTGGCAGGTGCTTCTGGCGGCTGGTCTGATTCCCTGGTTTGCGGACCAGGTGATGAGCCTTCAGGATGCAACATAGGTTCGTCTCCGTCCCTGTCCTCATTGAGTCTCCAAAAGGCATGGAAGACAGATTTCCGGACGAAGAGCGATGTTATGTCGCGCGATTCTGACGTACGGCGTGAGAATGCGGAGAGATCAAATGACCATCGATCACGCATGTAAGCACCAGAGTACTGTCGCCCACAACGACGAGCGATTGGCTCCCCAGATCCAATAGTAGTGAAGGTTGATTCAATATCAGTGAAATCTCGAGCCCGAGCCCTCTCAAACGCATGGACTATGCGGCACAAGATGTTTTGCATCTCGGACTCATCATATTCGTAGAAAGCTGTTGGTCTCGCATCTTGGAGGGCCTTGGATGCAACCTGTTCGTCTGGATTTGTTACAGCTAGGCGCATTATCTCATCCGATTCGAAACCCAGGCGGCGCGCGTTTTGTGCCAACTGGTGCCAATTCGTGGGATGGCGAAAGGGTGTCTCAGGTGGCTCCTCCCCGTCTTCTAAGAGAGGCCACTCGCCTGTTAGCTCCACCAAGTCCTGCATGATGTATAGATACAAGCTCTTTAACCTTTCGAAAAACACATCGTCAGGTCCTATAGGGTCTTTATGTGAGAATGCATCATATGCCAGAACCTGTGCAGTAAGAGGTATCTTTCTTTTACCATGCAGAAGCCGCTTCATGGTATCAGTACATAAGCGGAGATATTTAAAATCCTTCTGCAGTGTATAAATAGACGGCAAGAGATAATTGATATTTTTCATGCGATGGAGAATTTGTAATCTCTCTTCCACATTTGTGAGTCTTTTAAACGCCATACCACCTTCGATCAGATCAGCAAGGTAACGATAATCAACTTGCGAGACTCCAGGAACCCGGAGCTGAAACTCTTTGACGTCCTCAGTGTCAACATTGATCAAGGCTTCCTTAGAGCCCATGAGCTTGACCCATGATTCTAAAGTGAACTCCATGTAACGCACAACTTCCTAGTCAGCTGTTAGAAGATTTTTGTTAATATAGGAGGAGTGGCATACTTCATCACACTTGCCGCCAATAATCTTGTGCCAAGTACCAATCTCAAATCCCTCTCGCATCCCAGGTATATTGAGAATTAGGTCCAGGAGAGCAGGTGCTATTAATGGATGTTTGAGTATACTTCTTAAAATAACTCCCAAACTCTTGGTAAGCCGAGCCCACCATCGTTTCTCTTCTGTTAGATTGTGAGAGCGATGGTAGATAATCCTTTCACATATATGTCCATGGGAGAAGGCACCCTCATTAATGTAATCCTCAGTAATAATTCCAAATGCTTTTGGATCCAGATCTTACTATAGGTTTAGTATCTGTATACATATCCATACATTAGTAACTCTTACCTACATAGAGTTCAACCGTCCACCATGTACCGAGATGTGGTGTATCAAGCAGAGCTGCGGCTCGACTCCTGCCATTGGCGCACTTTATGTATTGGAATCGTGGGAGGTAAAGCATTCGCGAACCTTCTGAGCTTCGGAGTTCATCCAGTGTCAGCTTTGACAGGAGTAAAGCTTCCGTAAGAAGACTTGCTGAAATAGTGCCTAGAATGAAGTTTGAAGGGTCCCTCCGGTTACAACCTTCTGTCTTAAAGATTCTCTTAAGTCGTGAAACTTTTGCAGTAGTTATATTCTGATCACATGGCATGAACTCCGGTGAGAACACAAGATCATCAATCGAAACTTTGACGATCCCACTAAATTTCTTGTTTTTTTCCTCAATTATGTCACCAGTAAGCGAGGACAAGCGATTAGAATTGGTCTGAAAGCTGAACATAGTCTTGCCGATTTTAGAGTCAGTATGGAGATCTGTTTGACAGTTCCTTTAAGCTTAGTAGGAAGTAGTTATACCGGTAGATATATATAAGCGTAAAGCGAGAGTAGGGTGCCGAAATCAGCACTTCCTGAAACAGCAGTGACATTGTGACCAGGGTACTAAATTCAGGAACCCCAACCTAAATGCAAACAAGTGTATTATATAATAAAGGCCTAAAAGACGCTAATAAAGTCCACAAGCCCTTATACCTTGGATGAAAATTGAATTTCTCTACCTCCAGCCCCCTATTATATATACTAATAATGTCAAAGCTTGACCGGCATACCGTTCTGATTGATGATGAAGCTGCCACTGGTTTGCGACCACTCAGGTCTCTTCAGTCTACCGAGAAAAAGGATCCTCATGCAAAACGTTATGATGAAGAATTGGCTCGTCGAAGGCATCCAACGGATGCATCTCGTATTCCAGTAAGGGGGTCAGACACTACCAACACCAAGCCGATCCTGGTTCCAGTCTTGGCCGGTTCTCCGTGGAAGCATTATACAAGAGAATACTTTGTCAAGCACTGGTGTCTATTTGCAATAGCTATCAGCAAACAAAGCCGGGATAAGCTTTATATAATTCGTTCTTCGCCGGCTTTAAACGATAAAAAGCTTCAGATCATCCGTCAAATTTCCCATCCTAATGTTCTTGAGAGTATTGAGATTTACTCTGAGGAAGACAACAATTACTATATCGTCTCTGGGATGATAGAAACCTCATTAATGCATATATGCCGGGCCCCAGAATACCCATCAGAGGCACAGCTAAGTTCTATATTATTCCAGGTAGGTTTGTTTTACTTTCATATTAGCATTTATTATTAAATCCAGTGGTAGGTTCTATCCGGCTCAGAATACCTTATAACTCAAGGTCTTGTACCTGAAAGTATTACATGTAGTGGAGTCCTTATTAATCTCGCAGGTGAGGTCAAAATTGGTAACGTTGAGGATTTCGAGGTGGAAGGTGATAAGAAAGTGTTTCTAGACTCTTTCTGCAGGCTATCAATGATGCTAATGGATAAGGAAAAGGACCCAAAAGCTCAGATTGGTCTATCACATCCAAATCGATGGTCTACTGAAGCTGTTCATATGCTTAGTCTGTTAGGCTCAAAACCAAGTATGGAAGAGTTAGCTATACATAAGTTCTGGAAAAAGGGGAGGAAAGAAGAACTCAAGTCACTTGTATACTTTGCTCTTATTACAGCATATCATAGTAGATCTTAGAAGGAGCCTTTATATATTAAGTTAAGTAACCTATATATATTTTAATCTATATAAAACTAACTACTACTTAAATCTGCCATATTAGAACCTTATTAGCTAATTGTTACTTAACTATATATCTTATATACTTACCAGAGATAAACTGACTATAAGAAGGATTCTGTAAAAGCTCGGCATCCTTTTGTAAAGCTTTGAGAAGATCATATACTTTAGATGGCCACAGCTTTGGCGGCCGACTATCAACAAAGGTAACTAAGCATGAGAAAATATCATTGCGCATATTATGCACAAGCCATGAGTTAGGTGAGAACGTAAGCGCCCATGTAACTATTGCGTTTGGGCTTAGCTTTCGAAGTCTTTTGCATCGATGCTCAAAGTTCTTAGCTCGCTTTTGCCAAAGGCTTTGAGACTGCAGCAAACTACCAGGACCGTTGAATATTGCTTTAATACTCCGACGAAAGCTTGAAGGCACCAAGACTTCTTCTTTGGCAATGACTTTGGATGTAGTAGCTGCTACTTTGAATCGTAGTCCTGCACTGGCCTCCCAGGCATATTTTGACTCTGCTTTAGACAGTAGTGTGACACCAATTCCTTCCAGCTTCTCACCCAGTCTGATGAGCTCACCTAATTCATCTTCGTTGCATTGGGTCGGATCAAAATCAATTACCAGTTCCGTAAGCGTTCGCGCTGAAATGGCGATCTGGTCCAATACAGATGTAGTCATTGAGTCTGATAAGAGGTCCTTAAAACAACATGAACCTCTTCTATGTATAAACGCAACCAGAAGGGATACGCTTAGCATAAATACATATTCATCACGACGCTTAGATTCTGCTAATTGCCGATCGATCAATGCCATGTGCTCAGGGGCCAAAAGCTGCTCGAGGACCAGGGTACCGTTTTCATTCATTTCTCCACGTCAGGCTCCCCGCAACAGGTAGTCAAAAGCTGCACCCTTGCCAAGACTGGAGTGTTATTGGCTCCAAGGAAAGAGGTGGTTTCCTCTGTGCTGATCAGTCTGTAACTGCAATACCGAACAATACGTTCTCTTGGCTAATTGGAACATTGTGGCTAGACTTAGCTGATTTGGCTGATGGAAGAGATATTAGTTCTGCTGCAGATATTTCCACTGTTCAGGATAATACTAGCAGCTCATAATATCTATCTATACCCAGATAACTTTAGTAAGTGCACTACTATAAGAATTAAAAGTAATAAAACTAATTAATTAAGTAATTTAGTCCTAAATTAAAAGTCTAAAGTAATTGCTATAACAGTATTTCTTAAACATAAACTATTATCTTTTCCTCCTCTACTCTCGCCATTATCATTATAAGCCTTTGTGCCTGCTCACGACCTTCATCTATAATCTGCCTAGCAATCTTGGGCTGACTGGATAATAGGAGAGACAAGAGGACAGAGTTACCAACAAGTAATACAAAGAGCACAAAACTCAAGAGACCAGCAAGTATTTGGCACCAAATCACCTCACGCCAAAGACTAGCTGATTGAAGGCAAGGGAGCCAGGCTAGGATAATAGAGATAACTCTTCCGCTAAAACATATCAAAAGAACTTCCAGCAAGAATAACGTCAAGTCAGCGCAACGGCGGACCTTAGGTGAAAACAAAACATTCACACTGCAGTATGGAAGTGTGAACCAAATGGTCCATGGGAGGTTGAGAGAGAGAAAACCCAGATAAGCTCTAGCCTCCTTGATCAGACTAAGCTGGACCACACTACCGGCTAGAGGGGAAATCTCATTATCGATATCCCAAGTAAAGTACCAGATGCCGATTGGGATACCTAGAAAGACGAGAGCCAAGAAGACCATTTCAACAAAAAGAGCAAAGGATCGAAGGGCCAACTCAAGCAGAGAGTACTGCATATTAAAAATCTTCATTGCGGGCAGGCAGGTGAAGCAAAAGTGATCTCTCAGTTGTTGTCAATCTTCTTGGTACCGTGAAGGAATTGGTAAAATTAACGACAAACTGTCTTTATTATCCCATGAGCTGATTCACAAACATGTGAAACCTGACCCATACGCAAGGATGCCAAACCTGCACCTGGAGCAAGGGTGCGAAAACCTGCACTTGGACACAGGAAAGGAGCGTCAAAATCCCGCATGCTTGTGCGTGGCCTGTAAACAGAATCATGTAGACTTTATTCAGTATTTGCATATTGAAGTAGTGTGTTGAATTAAAACCTCTTATATATAGCAAATAGACCTAGGTTCTTAGCTCCTTTACTAAATTACATTAGACTACTATGCATTCTAGATTAACCGACCTTTTTGTTTCTATCACAACTATGACGACTTTCTCCCAGTGTTTGGCTTATTATCCTATCCTGGATTGTTTACTGTCCTATCTCTCAGCTACGGATTCTTCTATTGTACTCGGCCTCATTGGGGTTCTCTATACTAGCGACAATAATGCATACAAAAGGTATGTAGATGTTTTTAGAGACATCCCTGAGTATGCCAGTTGGATCAAGCAGATGTTGTCAAAAGGTCACACAATATTGCTTGTAGGGAAGGATCTAGAGGCACTTGAGCTCTCTTACAAGTACCCTCTCTGGTACTGGAGAGAACACTCTCGCAGTGAAGTGAGAAGCTTGTGGCTCGTGGCTCTCACCACAAAAATGCATAAGAATAGCCTAAGGAAGACAGATGCGATTCCTGCCATGGACGAGAGTGGTAATATTTTTGAAATCCCCGTGTTCGACGAGCGCTATCTGAAGTATAGTCACATCGGAGGGGGTTGTTCAAATGCACTCTGCTACCCAATTTCATTATCAATGTCCTACAACATGCCATTACCCCTATCATGGCCCGACTGTGCCTATGATACAATGCAGAAGCGATCCTGGCACACGATCTGGCGAGCTAGCGATTCAAATATCGATCTCGTCTATCTTCCCAATTACTGCACTCAGGACATACTTTTCGACGAAGCGACGGAATCCTCCATGCCATACTTCACAGCCATATTTGGCTGTCCGAGACCCTTCAGCGAGCCAAGTGCTATCCCGTACATCAACCTAAGGGACGGAAAGGTCCGAGTGACTCTCACCGATCCCTACGTAGGTCAGGGAATAGATTTTCCAATAAATACAGAGTGGCATGGTGAGGATTGGAGTGAAGAATCCGACATGAACACATTTATTTTTGCATTCTACCAGCCTCGAGTTCATACACAAATTAGGGGGCTCTGTCGGTATAACTTTATGGCTATAGAACTAGAAGGTCTTGATCCTGATGTTAACAGCATTGATACTTAAGCTAAGGATAACTTTAGATAGTAATGATGTTGTATACAGTATTGAGCACTTGCACCTTCCTCTCCAACAATAACTCTCGTTTATAAACGAAGCCCCACATATCGTTCTTGAGTAAATTTCCACACTGTGTACACACTTGTCTGATACAAAAAGCGCGTATCTCGATGTATTTACGTGATTGATGTAAGCGACAGTACTTATGACTCGCACTGTCGATCTGTCTCCACTTCCCCACATTCGTGCCCCGGAACTCCAGGCTGCAGCGGTACTTCTAAGTACTTCATTCGCTAAGCCAGAAATTGCTTACGCACCCATAAGGCGGCCAAATTCTGACAGAACATCTGCTTATGAGGTAAAGCCATGTACCCAGGTGGCCCCACCCTAGACTTACAAAGAGCATGTTTTTTTTGGATCGGAAGGTGCAAGTGCTCAATACTGTAGTAAAAGTATAGACAGTTTAGTGATTCAGTAATATACCTATCTCAATGACTGCTCTGGTGCATTAACCTCTTAAGGATGCCGCAATATAACGCAATAGGACTAAAACGCATGCTATATTGAGGTCTCACTAACGGCTGCCTGACTGTAAAGGGTTTGTGTAATACTTTTCTCTGTCTAATTAAGCCGTGCTTGCTGTAGTGCAGGGGTATGGAAGCCGCACCTTATAAGGGAGGGGTGCCGAAAACTGACAACACCGCCAGGCCCATATAAAGAATCAGTTTGCAAAATCAGATTTTAGCTCTAGACAAACAAAGACCAGATAAGAGCCAGTGTGACGGCAACTCGAAAGGCCCGGTTGTGCTTAGCTCGGACAGGACAATGACCCAATTTACATCTTTTTTGGAGATGGCGACTACAAGAAGGCAGAGCAATGCAGAAAGAGCAAAGTGGAGGAATAAATGCTGTGAGGCGTTATGCAGTCACATAAGTGAGTTTGTAGGGAACCCCTATAGTATATAGACTAAGACTCGCAGATTCAAGGTTGAGTCTCAGTCTTGAGCCCTCCCAAGTCAGACTACTACCTCTACGAGAAGATCCATATCGCTGGTCTATTGTCCCTGGTAAAGAGTACCTGTTTGAAAGAGACCTCAGCGACCAGTCTACCAAGATATATAAAGATCTCTATCAGGGGATCAACAAGGACTTCAAAGCCACAAGGCCGCCTCCACCACTATTGGATAAGCCGCGGCAGAGAGACAATGCTGTAAGACCTGTTATATATGCTAAATCTATATGTATTGACATAAATAGAGCACACATCATCAAACAACTATCCGAGTCACATCACAGATTAATGAATTGCAGGTACAGAAGGATTATGCCCTTCAGAGAGTAAGACTACTAGAGAGTCAGCTTCAGGAAGAATTAAAGCGCAGGGTAGGTCTGGAAGAGAAGCTCCAGGTAGCACATGAGAGACAACAGTGCTTAATGAGGGAGCTGCAAAAGGCGGAAAGACAAGAAACATACTTTCGGAATGCAGCACTAGACTATTCTCAGGAGATAGCAAAGGTTGCACCGACTTTGAGGAAGCTAACTGAGAAGACATATTTCACAGATGATGGGTTTGTTTAATAGCCCTATAATAACCTGCTCAAGAATTGAATTAGTGTTAGTAGATAATAAGAAGACATTAATACCTAACAGACCAGGGTTCGGTTTTGACATCCCCTTGGGCGCTCTAAGGTTGTTTAAATAAATCCCATTGTCGCACATATATTACTGCTGTCATTATTGTTAATTTCCCTTTATGCATAAGCGCTAACACCTCAATTTACTCCTTAACTTTATTATATCTATTCTATTTAAACATATCACTATGAACAACAATTCAAGCCACTTAGCACAAGACATACTGCAATTACTAGACAATATGGTGCCTCAAGACAGTTCGAAGACAGTCAATAGCTTAAAAATTGAGATTGGGTTATTGAAAGAAGATATTGAGAAACAGAATGCCCGGCTTTTGGCATCCAAAGCTCTTCTTGAGGAAATCATGGATATCATTCGAATCACTACCAAAGCAGCAGACCTATTCAAGAGACAAAGCATAAATTCAGAGAGTGTCTGGGCCAGCTTTTGGGGCATTCTAAAGGAGTGCGATGAATCCATTTTTGAAATGGATTCGGTTGGTTCCGGTGATATTTAGCGCCAGAGTCCCTTAAGTTATTAAAGATCAGTTGTTTGTTGAGCCATTTCCATTCCTTCGTAAAGCGTCCAGCATTTCTCTGATGAACTCGTTGATTTGAATGTTTCTTGCGGTTTGTGAAGTCTGCCACTTCTGCAGTTCCTCCATCTTAGTCTCAAGTCCGGTGATTCTAGCCTCGAGGGATGCTAGACCGGCATGATCCTCGTTAGACTGACCAGAATCAACTAACATTTCTTGTATGTCCTCAACGTACGTGGCGCCCCCATCTGTCAACTGGTCGCTGGTCAGGATTCGATTCTGTTCATCGGTACTGTCTTCAAAGATAGAAAGCCCCATCGGGAGGTCCATTGTAGGATCAGACAGGAGTGTGCCGGAGGTCCCGATGCCCAGCCCCGGAGGGAAGTCGAGTTCGGTGCTGACCTGATTGTCATAAACGTGATCGGCTATACCAAGTGTAGCTCCCTCAGTATCTCCCATATCCAGCTGATCTATGAAGGACAGATCAAAGTTGTCAGACATGTCTTGCAGGAAATCAAGACCTTCCTCGTAAAGTCCAAGGGGACCAAAAGCCCCATCAGACGCAGATTGTTCGGTGGTGGTTGTCGCCCACGACGAGTCAGTGGGGCCAGGATCTGCAAGAAAGGTAGGGCTAGAAGACGCTAAGATAAAAGCTTCGCAGCTCTGCGCGAACGAACTGTCGCTAAAACTCATGGCTAATGTAGAGCTGCATAACCAGATACAACGACAAGAAAGTCGTGCAAATCTGCATTTGTTTTTGAGGCCTTTTGACATGAAGCAAGGTGGCGCATGCGTTCAACCCAGAGACATAACTTTCCACGGCCAACAGCTTCGCTCCTTGATGTTGTTTGTTGGTTTTGAGCCTGTTGGTTCAGCAAATTGGTGATCCAGAGCCAACAGGTTAATGATACAACAGAGCATGGGTACAGATTACGATCCCATGCAGCTATTTTCTGTACCCTTGATAGACTCCAAATCTTTCAATGTGATGCTGCTCTTACTTTGTGTGATTGATAAGGCAATTGATGACGACGAACCTGTTCAATTGGTGGTACCAAATGATCGGGAACATGCGAATTTGGTAATGCTTCACCAAGACGTGATCAATATCGAACCCCTTGTTCAAATGCCAACCAACCGCATAGAATATAGGACCGGCAAGCTCGGGGCCGATTTCTGCTACCCTGGTCGCTCACCCCCGGGATGAGAATTAGCATCAACTGCTTCTGCCAACAGAGAAGATGGGTTGTAAATTGCATCTGGAAAACCATTATATAGCTGAACAACAGCGTGTCGTTTACAACCAGCTTTACAACCAGAAACTCACCCTTATCTACCCTTTCATATCCTTCACGACTCACGTTGCAATGGTACAGTACTTCTTGTAGTAGAAGAAGAGAAGAAGCGCTCAAATTGACCATCAATAGGAGTATCAGCAACTGGTTACCATCCCTGAAACCTCCATAGTGAGAACTTGGCAACAGCCGGCACCTGTGCAGCAACAGCCGGCGCCTGTGCAGCAGCAACCGTCAAACCCAGCTTGCTTTGTGTCTCGACTGGCAGGCGAGCTTCTCCTTTCGCGCACTGATAACATGAACTTACGTCATATGAGTACTCAGTTGCAACAGGATGCTGGTAGCTGGCGGCAAGAGTATGAAAAACTTCTTATTGAGTACTGGAAGATGTCCGAACATAACGCTGCTCTCCTGGGTCAGGTTTCACGTCTGAAGGAGCAAATCCGGGCGACTAGGCCTAAGCGAGGCAACAACAGAGGTCGCCGTGACGACGGCATCATGTCCTTGCCCGTTCAAGCAGGAAGCAGTGACATTGGTTCTAATGAGCAGGAAGCTGTTGGTGATGAGTGAAGTGAGGTCAGTGCGCGCTAAGCTGTATTCATAGTTCGCGTAAAGTTTAAAAGAATTCATTTTGGTTGTTGACCCTTGTCCCTAAGTCTCGTGTTCAATTCTACATGCCATTATGCAGGGGGTTCAAAAAGCTGATCCCTGCAAGGTTGTTTCGGTGCCTTGCTTTAACCCGCAGTACTCCGTAAAGCGGACAGAAGGAATTTGAGGTTAAATGCCTGTCATACTCTCGTAAATTTTGAGTTCATACGCACCAAGGCATCCACTCCGTCCTGCGAGGCATTGACTCGTTCGTTTACGAATGGTGGAGGTGCCGTTTCTAGTACCTTCCGTGCTCGCGATGATGTAATTCCTCGCACAGGATCGGACTTGACCCAACCTACATAAACCATTTAAACTCTTTGAGATGGACTCTTTCTTTCCCTCGCCCAACATAAAGCTACTACTCCTGGGATCTTAATGTTAAATCGGCAATGTCTCATCCAAAGGTCACTCAGCGCAAAAGACGCACTCAGACATTAAAAAACAAAATGAAGCAATACTCACATATTTTCGGTGTTCATATCACCGTCATCATACAAGACAGGGAGACCTTACAAAACCAAACTTTCACATTTTCACCTGATCACGGCTGGGCCACTGTAAGTACGATCGAGTTGGCTCTTAGCGTTAGCTAATCTAGGTATCGTAGACCCCAGGTCGCTTAACTAACTCCCCAGATCGACCTGAGATATCCACTCGGCCAGAAGGCCAAGACTTTGTCGAGCGACTTCAGCAGCGATTTGAGCAGCTCAACGTCGAGTGTCCCCCTTGAAGAAAAACCCAGAAAGTTTCTTAGCCCTACAGTGCCAGATGTCTCTACGTCTCGTAATTCTCAGGAACAACAGCACAGATGAGAGAGAGATGTCGTTAACAGAATTTAGCATGATAAAACTACGTAAATATATCCACATTATCCTCACACCATTTTCCCTCCTTCCACTAAGAAGACAAACACGCCCTACAAAGTCTCCTTCGCTTAGAAGGTCGACTACAATTGAGTTCCCGCACTCTCTTTTTGTGGGTTCGCATCCCGAAAACAGCAGTTGTGGATCCTTTCTTAACAAGATTCGTGATATCGTATGGTGATCCACTAATTGGAAAGGCGCGAAAGCTACCCTCCTCCTTCAGTTCGATCAGGAGGGATTGACCAGTCATAAATTCAAGGTGCTGTTGAATATTGCCATGCTCGTCCGTTTCTACTGTCAATCGACATGGCTTTCCGTTGATATATACTTTTGACCGGCGAAGCTTGTTGGCTACCTCTGGTATCGCTGCGTCCCTACCTTTTCGAGTGCAGAGTATACTACCCTTGACATAGAAGTTAGACCCTCTCTTCTGGGGCAAAGCGGTCAGCTCAAAGTAGAATAGAGTTGCGAATAGGCGGCAAGCAATTTTTGGCACAGCTCTGAGCAGTCTATCGTCTCGGCAAACCATGGATATGAGTACAGGCATTGATGTAGTGTCGTCAACAGCGGGAGTATTTGAGATAGTGAGGTCCAGCCTGCACCTACGACAGTTCCTACCGGCGTTGATATCGATACTTGTGACATCGTCCCAAATCCTTCGTCCTTGCATTTGAAACATGCATGCGCGTAAGAGCCGCACCATCCAACTGTCAGTGAGAAACTTTGGCTCTTCGTCTCTTAAGGGAGCATCTGGTGATGTTCCGGTCCCTACGTTCAAGACGAGGTCTGGCTCCTCGTGGCCATTCGTCGCTGCAAACTCCGCTAACGCGATCGAAAGGGGGTTGTTTGCTAAAATCCCTGCGTCCTGAAATGCCCCGAGACCGGCAAGATATTTTGCTCGGTAGTAACTAAAAACAACGTTAGATTCAGCGTAGCTTTGAAATGTGAGCGCAGCACTAACAAAGCTGCAGCTGAGGCACATCTTCCTCTACAAAAGAATTAGCCAGTACTTCTTGTAGCTTTCGAGGCTAGCCACGACTTGCACTTCCCACGTCTTGATATTTTCTGCGGCTGTCAGAACCGTGTAGCCTCGTGTATCCTGCCTTGAGCTGTTGTAGTTTGTGAAAAGGCATAGAGAAGAAGGCTGTTTGATAGTTGCTGCCGGAATGCCAATTCTGGCTCCTATTCTCTGCGCATACGCCACTTCAGTAAGGGCCTTTTCACCAAAGACGCTCTTTAGCGCGATCTCAATATCGTTTTCGGAGTAAAATGAGTCGCAAAGAATGGCCCGAATCCAGTTTGCGCCAGGTACAGATGCTGTTGATGGAGGCCGGAAAGCAAGTTTTGCCAGCTTCTGAAATTCAACACCACAACGTTCTACCGACCAACCGTTGGCGAACATTGCGAGTACTATTAAACCTCCTAGTGGCAGTCAGTCAGTGCTCGCCTAGGTCTCTCAGACATGGCAACATACCTGCGCTTACACCGTATGCCAGTGTGAAGAACTCTTGTATTGGTATAGGGAGATCAAGATGCTGTTCGACCTGACCTAGAATGGCAAGAGGTATTACTCCACGAACACCACCCCCATCAATACACAATATTGAGTGGCCTGCTGTAGGCGGCCGAACACGTACCAAAAAGTCTACAACATCGCCATCAAGCAAACAATTCTTTAGGGAAAAGAGATAAGGGTCAGCTGGCTCCGACACGCCAAACATCTGAACGCAATTTTCACAGATCCAATGGCCACATAATAACTTGCGCTCCGGAATCCGTGTAAGGCAGGAGAAACAAGTTCTACAGGTTTTGATGTTGGTCCAGCGATCCGAGTGACCAATCAGCAAAGATTTGTGTATGTATTTTGGCGACTCGCCTTGGTTGACGCGGTTGAACAAATGGGAGAATTCGCGCACAATTGAGGCCAAAAGACCGCTTGGCAACAGATATTCTTCATTTCGATCGACGGCAGTGGCCTGCTTGCATGCCTCCATACAGATATCTCTATATAAGTTTTGAAAGACATCTTGGGGATTGAACACTATAAGATTTAGCATAAGCTCTTGAATAGTTTCCACGAACTTACAATGCATATCAGGAAGATAATGGTCACAGACTAAACTAGACGCAATTATGGGAGAAGCGAAGGAGATGAGATCTTCCGGTAAGGCTATATGACTCATGAACTGGACGAGATGGTCTGCTAGCTCAGTTGAAACTGGAATATCGCGTCGAGCACTGCGGATGAGATCGATGGGCTGCTGGTACAGGGTACCTGCTGACTCAAAAGCCCTTTCAAACAATTCGTTTGTATGCTCGATGGACAACAGCAGGCCGGATTCCCGGCGTCGCTGGCGAACCACTGCGAGGTGCTCATGGAAGCCAGCCTCAATCGGTGCAGGAGAATTTGAATCAGTGGCTAGACGAAACCAAACACCAGTGAAGTAGAAGTCCAACGGATTAGAGGTCAGTGCAGTGATTGTTGAAGTGAAGAGGCGCTCTGCTACAGCAGCAGCATCTGGCTGCAGCAAGTGTTTCTCACGGAGAAGAACCATTAATGATGGCTTCCAGAGGGGACCATTCTGGACTGGCCAAGTGGCGATCCAGCGCGCAACCTTGGTCAGGTCTGAAGGTCCATATGAATAGAAGCAGAACATATCCACAAATGGATATAGCAAGCGAGAGAACAGGAGCCTATGAAACTGGGTATCAGAAGTTTCTCGCGACAATTGGATTTCCGACTGTGATGAGCAACACCCAAATCTTCTCTGAGAGTTACGAAAAGGCATAGTAGCATTGGCGATCAGCACAGGCTCCTGCTTTTCCGCTCCCGTATCGATATCCAAGCGAAGTCCACCCGCATGTTGCCGACGTTCCTTAACAAGACTCTTCTGATGGCTGCCAAAGACAACATTGAGGCTCGGACATGGGCCTTCGGGTTGAAATGAAGAAGTAAGTCGTTGCAGTCTCCCCGAATGATGGACTGATGGAATTTCCTGAGTAGAAACCCATAACCAATGGCTACAGTTACACTTGGCCATCTTGTTTGCATACTAGAGCATTCTGTGACTCAATCTGGCAGGAGAGCCTTGACAATATGTACACGAGAGAGATGGCCCAGGCCTGGTCCTGTTTTGAACACCGCTGTCTCTAGGGCTTTGGTAACCCAGGACACGAAACACGCACCCATGAGCCTCCTGCCACAATACATAAAAGCATGAACAATCCACTTAGATCAATACTTAGATCAATTTCAATGCGAATTTCCGCAAGATGGGCAGAGGTACTGGCATAAAATCGCATACTTGCGGCATTTGTCATCGCCCTCGGTCAGATGAGTTCCATCGTCGTTACCCTGCTGGTCAGGGTTATCCTCGCACCCATTCCATCTGTCGCCGTTGCCGTCAAGAACAGAGTGGAGTTGCAAGTAACTCTCATGAGCCGCCGGTCTGTCAGACAACAAGCAAGATTAAACCCGTGCGCCGAAGTGTCATTGTTGCAGTCAAGACCATCTGCCGTGCTCTGATGAGTGGCAACGGTCTAGATATTCACGTTCACCACCATCACTGGTATCATAGTAACGGGGATGACGACGTAACAAATGAGAAGAAAAGCCCCCATCCAGGGTCATTAGAGAGTACTGGAAAGAGACCTATACAGGTTGCTGAGCTTGCTGATGGCCCGGCGCCATTACCATGTGAGCTGCCTGCATATCAAGAATCGTCCTACGGTCGATCACAATCAGAACAGAAGCCAGTCTTCAAATTTCATCTTACAGAGTACATTTAGTTAGATAAGTTATATGTTATCACAATAACTTTTGAAGTTGCGTATTTGTTCCCGAGAAACCACTTGTAGCATCTATGAAGCTAGATTGTAGAGGTTCACTCGGATGCATATCAAGATATTAACAGCACAAGTATCTATAGCAGGAAAAAAATATATTCAAGTATGATATGCCAAATATATAAAACGACTAGGAGAAAGCTCTATTGCAAATATTGTGTTTTCCAATAAGATGTTGAATCTAATGTTGTTTGAGTAGCCGCAAGAACCAGAATTGATACAATAGCAGCATTAAGCCCATAAACAGGCTACAGAAACCTGCAATACTAGCTGTTACTATGGCTGCCACAGACCACTCACCGTCTTGAGCGGTGTACACATTTGTAAGCCCGGTTAAAAGAGCCATTAATGCGTGAAGTAATCCAGGGCTCTGATATATCAGCACATGCTTATTCAGCTGTGGGACATACTGACAGAAAGATTCGGTAGACAAGCCAGAACCAATTATGCTTAAGGTTCCACCACGCCCAAAGAATACCTAGAATACCGATGATGCAGGACAGACTTCCAATGTATAACAAGGGGACGTTGCGGACAGCACTCTGGATGACACGCCCAGCCTGGTTGTGATCTAAAAGTCTGCTCCGACTGATGGAGGTAAATGTTCCAGGAAATACAATAAAGCCTGCAAGTAAAAGCCAGTTGGAAATTGAAGCAAGAATGTTCCAACGAAGAGGAACTTCATGCGACTCCACAACCATTCTTTCGTAGTCTGATAGGGATTCAGCTGGAAGGGGTACCTGAGCAGCCTTTAAGGCAACATCTTCCGGTTCTTCAGCTTTGCTTCGAGTAGTTTCCATTTCTATCGAGATGGGATGTTCGCATAAAAGTAATTTCTCGACGTCGCCATTGGAGGGCAAATACGCGAGCTTTTATGTTCCTTTCTTGGGGTGTCTGGTTTTGGCACCCCTAGTGACCTGTGTTGCTAGCTTCTTCCTGTCGACAGGGGTGGACGTGCCGGTTTTGCAATTGACATATTATGATATGCTTACTGGACGCTCGTCTTCTAAATGATCAACTCCTGGCTGTTAACTGTCATTATGGATTCTACGGATATCTATGGTATTTTCATGGGAAGTGTTCTTCTTTTTCTGCTCATCTCCTCGTTCTTTCATTCTGTTGCTCAAGTTGCATACAGTCATATCCGTCGTTTTTTTCTTCGCCAAATCTATTTTTCCCTCCTGCCCAGGTGGCTTGGTGGATGTCTTCGAGTGTCAAGATACTGCGGATTGCTGATCATTTTCTATGTCAACGCCAACGTATGTCTGCTTGTCGTTGATGTGAAAGATGGCTCTGACTTCAGAGGAAGACTTGGAAGAGCTGCGTTGATAAACCTCGTACCTCTTTGTGCGGGTGGCCGGTTTAACCAAATCGCGCATGTTCTTTCAACTCGGCCAGATAATTATCTCACTCTGCATAAATGCATCGGTCTGGTTTTCATCCTTGAAGCTTCTCTGCACTCCATTCTCTCATGGTTGCATGGCGATATTGATCTCGGAAGATGGCCAGATAAAGCCGGTTTAGTTGTGAGTCTATTGCATATCCTCTACCAAGTGATTGGCTTTTGCCAGCCGCTGGCTCTTAGAAACTTCAGTAGTCCTAACGATATGAAGGCTGCCAGCTCTGTTGGGGCAATCCTATTAATGTCGATTCCAACTCTCTGGAAATGGATATACGAGCCTTTATCGCTATTGCACCTCGTTCTTTCAGTCACAATGATTACTAGTCTCTGGTTTCACCTACCTTCCACAAACATAACACAGATCCCTAGGCTCTACCTTATTGTCGCAATATCAATCCTTGCATTAGTCAAGTTGATTTTCTTTTCACGACTCCTTTTTATCAACGTCTCAACAGAACTTATCTCTACCGCTACTATTCAGCAGGTTGGAGAGAACGGCATAGAAGTCAGGGTGACTATGCCGCGGCCTCTGAAGTTCCGCGCCGGTCAGTTCGTGTTCCTAAGTATTCCGCGACTTGCCTTGTTCCAATATCATCCTTTCCAAGTAGCCTGGGAGTACCTAAGTGACAAAATTGATGGTGGACGACAGGTGATTGTGATCATCATCCAGCCTCGTCATGGTTTCACCAGTCGACTTCGCCTAGCGGTTCCTTTCGAAAAATACACAGCCCTTGTAGAAGGGCCATACGGCAACACTACCAAACTTGACCAATACGGGACTGTGTTGCTCTTTGCTACAGGGATTGGCATTGCAGGACAACTGCCATACATGAATGAGCAACTACGCTTGTATAGAGAATGGAGAACAAAAACCAGGAGACATGTCCTGTATTGGGAGATTGAAGCAGAAGGTGGGGCCTACGATGCTCAGACTGATTCAAAACTTACACTTCACAGAATATAGGTACTGGGTAAACGAATGGATCAACGAGATCCTGTCATGGAATATCGATTACGTCAGTATTCCCTAAGCAGGCCGTTAAATGCAACTCATATCAATCTTCTCACAGGACATCCAATTATACATACGAGGAAGATTCCTGGCCAAAGATGCTGAGAGAGGCATATCCGTGAAGAAAGGAGAGAAGCTCAAGCGACTTACATTGAACTATGACATTATGGACCCACAGAGCCTTCTAGGGGATGAGATGCGAAGACGCAAGAGTGGAAGCCGCATGCTAGTTTCTCGTATGCACCTCCCTATAAAAGCCCTGATGAAGCTGACATTTGTAGTTTGCACGGAACCTATCATGGCTCAAGCAGTGACCAAGACTGTTCGTCCATTGCTTGGAGACGACCTTGACTTGGTAGAGTTAGACTTTTGTCCTTGGGCAAGCTCAAGGCGCCCCAAGTCGTCACCCACGAAAGAGGAAATCTAGATATCTACAACAGTGGGCGAAGTATTTCCAATTCTTCAAAATTTGTTTGTCGAGCTCAGGTAGCTAGATACAATCATTTAACTGTCTATTGAATTTATCTGAATGCATATACCCTAAGACATGATCCCTATTTTGCCAAGTCCAATTGGCCCCCTTCGATCTGTTGTAGTCCTTTATGGAAAGCAATAACAGCTAGTTGTAGCCGGTCAATGACATATTCAACCTCTTCACAGAGGTATTCACCCAGTCGTCGGACATCTTGCAGGTAAGCGACTTCTGCCCGGAGACGTCCCACTTCGCGTGTTCTTTCCAATATGGTCTCTTCAGGGGACTGTCGGTCAAAATTCTTGGTCGCTTCAAGTTTGTCCCGAGTAGCATCTAGGGAAACAGACTCGCCATGAGCGTTTGCTATCTCCCTGTCGATTGGGCGCGGACTAGCAGGTCGATCCATTATCACGGTAGAAGATGCGTATCCGCCTAGGAAGTAATACCAGCTTCACTTATGAATTACTTATAAATTGGCGTCACACGGCGTAGGATTGTGAGACGAAAGCGGCACCCTTGTATTCAGCAGTACCGGGGTGCGCATTTCGGTCTTACCGGGGTATACGTTTTTGATCTCAGAAGCAAGACGTATCTTTGGAGCAGCACTTGGGGTGCAATTACCTAAATATATAATATGTGGGAGCTAGAGCTTTTGAAATCGTTACGTGTATAAAATCCTAGAATCGCGTAAACGTTCTTACTTATTTATTCCCTACTAACATGGATCCCATTCGTGAGTACCAACCGGCTTAACGTCCGAAGGAAGCTAATAGCAGCAGTAGATTTTATGGTTCATGACATAATCCTTCATATCTATAGAGGATTTGACTTTCTAGCTGCGTTAGTTGCCCTCTTAGCTGCGATAGTAATGTCCTTCGACACTATTCCAGACCACCAAAGAACCATTTTTAGCGATTTAGCTACAGGGTTTCTAGGTAGCGCTGTAATCTCCAGTATTATCGCCTTGCTCTTCAACCAGATAGTGCTATTCGAGTTCCAAGCCGGTGACCGTCTAGACAGCAATCAGCTGTGGATCCAAACAGGATTGGTTGATATCAGTATTGCCCAATTGATGTCTGGACTGATAGCCTGGTCTATCGACAGATATGCTCTCTGGGTTACTGTTCTACTTGGGAGTGAGGCACTTATTCTCTTGCTAGGCGCGATGGTGCTGTCATCCAGGATGAGGGCGGGCATGTCAGGGATACAAGAACATACCTTGAGTGAGAAATTAGTGATTTAAGAGATACTAAAACTGATAAAAACAATTATGATATTGTATTTAGATTCTATATAGCCTCTGCTAAGTCGCCTTCTGTGTGCACTTCCCTACCCTATCGTCAGGTGTCCCTGCATGTCCTTGTAACATCTACTGATGAATGTTGGATAAATGATTGAGGAAAATCGCAACTCGCTCAAACCTCTTTTTGTTACTACATATGGGGCAATAGTAGATTTCCTCAGGCCCGGGAATCATGAAGTCGTCGGGACCTGACGAAACTCTACCGAGTGACCTTGTCGCAAGTTCGCGCAGGACACGATCTGAGAGAGGAACTGGCCATCGAGAGGCAACCTGCAGTATTCCTGGCAACTTCGTATTATCAGGGATCTGCTGTGTATCTACACCTGCATATATGCCTCTGATTTCCGATGAGCTGTTGGGAATAACCATTCGCTTGCTGAGCTTGTCGACAGTTGCTGATCCCTGGGCTGATTGTTCTAGCGACCTCAGAACCTCAGGTGCTTTGTCTGGAAGGTTGCGCTGAAACGAGATCCTCTCCCCGGCAGTTATAGAATGTGGCGAAACTCGGATCATTTGAGTTCCATCGGGAGGCAACTTGCTAGCTGTTGACGTAACGCTAGGGCTGATTGTGGGGGAGCTCACTGTCGTAAACCTTGTTGTGCTTCTAGATGCAGGTCTAGCAGCAGCCGCCTGAGGTTCGCTCTGTTCACCTATGCGCCAGGGTTAATCATTCACACATGAAGGTAAACAGCAGGTAGACTGTACCGAGGTTCAAATCATAACTTCTCAAGTCCCAAAGACTTTCTGCTCCAACCCATTGTGTGGTAAAACTTTCTGGGGAATCGGGATCTGATAGGTAGTATACAATAGGGAACTTGCGCCGATGTGAAAGTGGCTCGTCGTCCCTAAACCCGTCTCGCCACTCGAACTTGCTCGAATCCAGGTCATAAGTCACACAGCTTGGAGCGTTGTGAGAAAGACCTAGACTGTCAAAAGTCTCTGAGATACCAACTCGATGTAAGTCATTGAGAGGAAGCAGAAGCGCTGCAAGCCAACGAGAAGACTGCACATGATATATTACATAAAGATTCCCAGCCTTAAGATCAGGTGTTTCCTTAAAGGCGTTCTTGTTCTTGTTATCCAATCCTTCATTAGGTTGAATTCTCAACTGGTTGATGTGACGTTGCGTATTGGCTAAACCCTCCAGCTGCGGTGATCTCTTAGTTCGTGGTTGACTATAGCGAAGACTTTTTGCACATGGCGATTGCTCTTGGGTCGATGTAGAGACCTTTCTCTTGGATGCTGCGTTAAGAAGGCCCTCCGTGGTTCGCTTCCTGGGTTTCTTGTTACTCCCCTTTAGAGTTCGAGGCATAATATTTGTTATACCAAGGGCTAATAATGACAAAGACACTAGAAGGCAAAAGAGATCTGAGAATGGTGAATGAGATGAAAGGACCAGTTGATGGCAGGTCCTTGTAACTGTATACCTAAACTAAGATGCTGAGCTAAGCTCCTTTTGTGGATCAAGTTGAGGTGCAGGTTTCGTACCCCTTCAATGTTAAAGAGCCAAAACCAGATCCCAGCAATAATTCACCGCGACGCATATTAGGTCCTACAGGAACTTTTCCTGCCCGTCGAATATATATTCTGTCTTTGGCTACCCGACTCTCGGCCGGATAAGCCACTATGTTATTCCTTCCCAGCTTTCTCGTTCTTGCACTTTCCCAAGATACCCGAGCTCAACTGGCACCGAGAGAAGTTGTGGATCTAACAATCGAAGCGGGCGGCTTAGTCGGTACTGGTGTAATCGAATTCAAGTCGCCCAGCCAAGAACGTGAGACACCCTCTATTTCAGTTACGACAAACAGTGGTACGCCACGCACATCAACCGCGACATGTCATACAAGCAAATCTACCACCCCTTCAAGCCAGGATGTGGCGCCTATGCCAACTTCATTTCCTGTTCCTTTCCCTCTCATCCCGACTACCGGCCACCCAGGCTTGAATAGCTCTACAAGAGCTACACCAACTCCAAGGCCTAGTGCTCCCGTATTATCCAATGCAGTCACCGTGCGCCAAGCAACTTGCGCTTCTCTCGTCAGTTTGGTTGTGATGGAATGCGTTTTCTTTCTTTTAGTTTAGTGGCAGGACCATACCCCTTAGATAGTTATCGTTATAGTCAAATCATTTATTTCATATTCTTATGCCTACTACATTTGTCACATAACTGGTTCAAAGAAGGTTTAGTAAAAGATTCATCATGCTACATAATCCTTTTAGCATTCTACAAACGCAAACTCATCAGGTTCCAGCCCTGTTCCTTAATCTATCAGTTCTCTGTATTTGACTCTCCCCAGGGGATCCTTGCAATCACAGATTCCATTAGCTCCAAGCGCTGATCTTGTCGCTTGGACACTAACAAAAGCTCTTCAAAGGCGCGAACCAGTCTATCGTCAACACCATTTTGCATGCTGTGTATTCTGGATTCAAGTTCGGAGGGATGGGACCTTGTCACGAGATTTGTAGGATGATTTGGCTCCCTATCTTTGCCTCCGCTCTGTATCCTAGGATCGGGATTCTCATGGTATGATCTCGTCGCAAGACTTGGCCTTGTGCTGTCCCCGTCATATGTGATTAACCTGATGTCGCGATGCAAAGGCGGAATGCCACGGGGCCGCCTAACGGGAGATTCCCATGCTCCTTGCCTGGGGGCTGGAAAAGCATGCGGATCGTAAAGAACCCTGTTTCCGGGGTCCGGATAGGGTGTCGTGGCCCACGGTGGCTCGATACCGTTATTGACATAAAATGAATCTATCATCTTATCGGCATCACGGGAACCTACCAAATTCCGAAACGCTGTTCTGTGGATGATTTTAGCCTTTGAAGGATCATCATCATCCTTCACAGCGATATGCACCCAAGTGTCCGGATAACGATGGGTATTCTCATAACCCGAGTCTTTGGCGCCTATAGCCAGTATCTTATCGTAATTCCTGAGGTTGATTGAACCATCAGAAACACTTCGCAAGTGCGTATCGACATCGTTTTTCTCACTGACTGGTAGGCGATCGTATGCCAATGCGGCGTGTCCAATATTTGCCCCTGACAGAACTCTGAAAATTGGTGATCCTGGGTTCTCCACAAAGTAGGTAACACTACTAGTGACAACCATATCATCGTAGCGGTTATACTTTCTAATTGGTCGATAGCCTAGGATTCTGTCTCCGAGGCTGGTGTAGCCAGGACCAAGCTGTTTGGTTCCACCATCTAACCCCGAAACCTCGGTAGTGGGGGAAACACTACCCGCATCGGACATTGGTACGTCTTCTTGGCCACCGGACTGGCGGTTGCTTCTGTTCATTTCGACCAGCTTTCCTCGAACAGCTTCTGCCATGATTTCTGCCCAATGTGTCGGCCATTGGAATTTGGGCTGCCCACAAGTCTTGTCACATTGTTTCTCGAATACCGCGAGCTGCTTTTTAGCTTTTGTAGCACCTTCGTTTTCCTGGATTGCAATAATTCTCAATTGCTCATTTTTCAAGGACTCCAAAACATCTTGGTCTACCCTGTATAATTCAACCGGGTTGATTTTGGCCTCCGCGTTGAGCCTCATGATCTTGTTGTTGCCTTTCCTAATTCTTTCCGGTATGTCGTGATGATCAGCTTCGGACATCGAGAAGTATTCCTTGACAGAATTCTCCATCTTGCCGTGCTGTCTCTTAATTACTTCAGGAATATCCGGTATCTCTTCACCATCGTCCTCGGTATCATCATCCTCAGGTTCTGACCCGAATGCACCGGGTGCAAACATGCCCCAATATTCTTCATCATACTGAGTACTTGCTGGGGGCTTGTACGACTTTTGATTCTTCGCGAGTAATGTGTCGGCAGCACTATTGACCACTATCGCACTCCTTAGTATATAGACAAGATATGTGGCCAGCATTACTCACATTTGGCGCAATCGTCCGAGCCCGGCTCACCATTTCTATCTGGGTGTACGAGAAAACAGAGCTTTCGTTGCCGATGCTTAAGTTCAGAGTGTGTTACCTCCTTGTTGATGCCCAATATTTCATATTCGTTGCCTTTATCTCGCTGGACCTTCAGAATACGCTCTACTTCTTCGCGTGCCACTCGTTTCGGATATTCCATCTCTTGAATGCGTTTATCCAGTGCATAATCGACGAAAAAGTCAATAGCATCCTGGCTTTTTCGAAGTTCATCAGCAATGAAGTCTTGCGCATGTCTCTTTCCAGATATGTGCTTGTTGTAGATTGTCTGGGCGATTCGTTTAATCTCCGTTTCCGAGCTGAGTATTTTGCGGTAGCTCTCCAAATTGTCCAGTGTCGCGTTTTTCAACTCATCCTTAAGCCAAGAGTCCACAATGACTGGACGTGCTGCTACAAACGATCTCTGAAGACCATGATCGAAACGTGTCAAAGCGCCACCATAAGGAGTTTTCTGTAAATTGGGGTTTTGGCGATCCTTTTGGTTCTCTGCAGCATCTGCAACTGACGGCTTTTTATAACCCTTCCCTGGCGTCTCAAGAAATTCCATCTCTATTGATGTAAAATGACCAAGTTTAGAGATGTAGAGTTTGTCAGTACTACTTCTGGGTGATGATGTATATAACCCTGCCTCACTTTGAGGCATCCGCGCTTGAGGCATTTGACCAGGGTATCTGCTTCTGAATCACCTGCCGAGCGGAGCCAGGGTGTCTGGTTCTGGGCTAGTCTTGTATGATGTCCATTCCAGCACCTCTGCGCGACTATCCGATATACTTAAATTGAAGGAGTGCTTATCACCAGTATATGTTTTCAAGTTTGCTATTCTCAAGTTTGTTCAATAACAATATGCCCTCAGTAAGCCTGTCTACCTTTTTCTGGCAATGCCATCTGACAAACCTAGGCGTCACCAAGTAAATCGCAAGCAGCTGTAAGCTCAACTAATGATGCTTACGTATCATGCATGGCAAATGCATATCACGCGCTCAAAAACCGCTTCAGCCAAATACTCCAGAAAAATGATTCCCTTACGAAGAACCAAAGATCTTTGCGGCGCCAACTCGACCAAGCTCAGCGAGAGAACGCCAAGATGCGTAGCGAGCGGCAGCAGTTACAAGAGAACTACAATAAACTAGCCAAAGATATAGGAAGGATGTCAACTGAAAAGTCCCAAATTTACGCGCAACTCGAACACGAAAGGTTCCAAAGAGAGCTTGGAGACCTAGTTCTCGATCAATATAAAGACGAGGTTATAGAGCGCAATAAAGAAATTGAGCGAGAGGTATTTAAGAAGGAGCTGAACGATTTGCTTTTAGAGCAGTACCGCGGCGAGATCGAA
Source organism: Fusarium nygamai (assembly GCA_001262555.1). Taxonomy (NCBI): domain Eukaryota; kingdom Fungi; phylum Ascomycota; class Sordariomycetes; order Hypocreales; family Nectriaceae; genus Fusarium; species Fusarium nygamai. The sequence goes on along the minus strand of LBNR01000040.1, from coordinate 58,885 downwards.
GAGCAGAGGAAGTCTCTGAGGGAGAACGAGCATCAAATTGCATCATGCCATCGCCAAATGTTCGCATTCAGCTCCCAAGTCTCGTATTGGAGGCAAAGGGTTAATTTGGGAGAAACACAGATCTGCAAGCTGACTTCCGAGCTTGAGTATAGCAAAGGAGAAATGCAAAGGCAAAACACAATGATCGCGAGACTCGAGAAGGAGCGAGGAGAGGCTGTGGATGAGTGTTCATTTTTCCAGGCAGAGATCAGAAAGCTCAAAGCTACGTACGACGAGCTGAACATGCGGGTCGATGCATTGAGCGCGACGGATGTCACCGAGACTGATGAGCCAAGAAAGATACGTGCCACGAAAAAAAGGCGCCAACAGCATACTAGCCAGTAGCATTACATTCTTTAATGGTTTAAACTTTAATTTAATTTTTCTAATCCGTGACACAGTGCAGCTTCAGTGGAATGCAGTACATGTAGGGATACTGTCTTGAGTAGAGTGGCAGGGTGCTGCAAACAGACCCCCAGCTAGTTGAGGGGCTTTGCACTCAAGGGTGCCGAAAACAGCCCCCCATCGGAGTCTAGGGAAGCTTGATATATTCTGTATCTCATCTGTGTTCCCTGTGAATTGTGAAAGCACAATGAAACCACCACGGCCACCAACCCCTGCACTAGCTCTCCCTCACTGTAGAGAGATCAATTCATCTGACTCTCAGACACAAATCATGGACTTTTGGTCCAGGTTACATTCTCGAACACCAAGACTCGTCACATCAATATTTCCTACAAACCTTCATTCCCTTCTTCTTGCAGACGATGCTTGCTACCCAAAGCCATTCGTTGTCGCTCAAAGCTACGACATAGCTGCTCGGCAATGCCAGTCACAGGTTGAAAGCATAGTGAACCAATGCAACATTAGCAATACCAAATTCCGCGACGCAAACTTTGACATCGAAAGTGACTTTACCACAAGCCAGAACAATTACCTCTTCGATCTCACGAGATGCATTGACCAAAGTAGTAGATGTGGCAAAGATCCCATTGTCAAGGGATCGCCATGGTCATCACGCCGGTACTCTAGTCACAGCAATAAAGACGATGAGACATCTCTCCCTGGCTCAGTTCATCGCATTCCTTGGATTTTCGAAAATCCACAATTCACAGTAAGTGGATTCTCAAGCTCAGATATCCAGCAGGGAAATAGCGGTGACTGTTGGTGGCTTGCTGCGTTAGGCACTATTGCTCATCGGGAGGATTTGATGAACAAGATCTGTGTAGCGCGAAACGAAGAGGTAGGGGTCTATGGCTTCGTATTCCACAGAGACGGAGCCTGGATCTCAACAGTAGTTGATGATAATCTTTACCTGAAAGAGGCGGATTTTGACAAGGAGACCTATGATGCTACGGGCAGTAAAGCGAGACATCACCGCAAACAGAAACAGTCCAACTCAAAAGCACTCTTCTTTGCCAAGTGTATCGATCCAAATGAGACCTGGCTTCCGTTGCTTGAGAAGGCAGTGGGTAATCTCCTTCTTGACTGGTATATACTCAGCTAATGCCGAAGATAGTTTGCCAAAGTCCACGGCGATTACCAGGCTCTAGATGGAGGATGGGCTGGCATTGCGATGGAGGATCTCACTGGCGGTGTTGCTACACTTATTGCGACCAATAGTATTCTCGATAAAGAACGGCTCTGGCGTGAGCTCCTCTCTTGCGGTACCATAGGTGGAGAATTTCTTTTCACATTGTCGAGTGGCCCTGGCTTTAAGCACCGAAACGGAATTGTCTTGAGCCATACCTACTCTATCCTCGAGGCTATCGAGTTGAAGAAGGAGCATGGCGGCATGACACGCTTGGTTAAGATTAGGTCTCTTACCACTCCTCCTCCTCTGAATAAATGCAACATGCTAACATATGCGAAGGAACCCCTGGGGCCAAAGGTCAGATACTGGCTATGGGGAGTGGTGTGGTGCATGGGCGGATGGTTCTAGGGAGTGGAATACATATACAATAAATGCACTTCATCACGAGTTTGGTGATAATGGCATCTTCTGGATGACTTACGAAGATGCTATGGAGAATTTCGATTATATATATAGGACTCGACTTCTACATCACAGGTGGACTATGGCACAGAAGTGGATGAGCACTCTTGTGCCATGGTTGCCAGGATTTCTGAAAAAGAGGTTTATTATCGATCTCGAAGACAAGAGCACTGTAATCATTGTTCTATCGCAGGTATGTTTGAGTGATCTTGTTGATTTACACGACTAAAAGGCTTCGCAGCTAGATGATCGGTACTTCCCAGGGCTTCAAGGGGAGTACGATTTTGCCCTTCATTTCCTCCTACGGCCTGTTATCTCCAATATCGAGATTTGTCGAGTTTCTCCATGTCATCTTGGCGACGGTCGATCGATCAACTGTGAACTCAGCCTGGAGGCAGGAACATACGAGGTTATCCCGAAAGTCGTCGCTGAAAAGAATGGCCTCGACCCAGTAGAGGAAATAGTTAAACTGGCTGCAAGTAGGAATCCACAGAAGTTACGCCAGGTTGGGTTGCAGTACGATCTTGGATATGCCAAAGAAGGAATCATAGACCAGCAACTCAAACAGCCTCCTCCCAGCGACCTTAAACTAAAGAGCGCAAACTTGAGGTCCAACTTTTCTCAAGATAAGAGTCTAGAAAATTGGAGCCCAGTCTGCGCTATTAGCTTGCGAGTTTACGCTGAGCACCCTAACTTTGTTATTAACGTTATATAGCCAACACTCAGACAGCCCAGCATCTAAGCTAGAAATATACTATATATATCTTAAATATTATTCTAGTTATTAAGAGTCTTTAAACCTAACCTAAAGTAACTATTTAGCTACTAATTATATAATTTAGGCTTTTAATATAAATAATAAAGAAATAATCTTCTTTTCTATTTTATAAGCTTTTATTATATTAATTAGTAGCTTTTAAAGTAGAATAAATATCTTATAGGCTTTTAAGAATTGGATAAATAATAAATTTATATTTTAAAAATTCTTAAAGTATATAATATATCTCTATAAAACTATTGCAGTCAGATACTGATTCAGCCTTTCTGACTCCTTATGCCAGCTACTTAAGCCTCAGACCTAAAGTTTATTGTTTATTACATTTCACCCCTCCAATAATCATAGCTGAAGCATTCGTGGCGAGAAAATCCAGGCTGTCCGCTACCTATTACGCTCAATTAGAAAAGGCCAGGGTAATGTTAAACGTTCTTACATTCTTGCCACAACGCATCCATATCCTTCATGCATGAAGATTTCTGGATATTTATACTTGGGTGAGGCCTTTTACATGTTGACCGCCACCTGATGGAAAAGTTATGCCAGATTCCGTCCCTGAGGTAATTGCGCTCTAGGGTTGTGTTCTCCTTCAACGGACCTGACGTCTCTACAAAGAGACAAAACTGGGATGATAAACCCTGGAAGGACTGCAAGGGTAGAGGTTGCCCGATAGGTAGGTAGATACAGCCAATAAGTGGTACGTCCCCAGATCGTCTTTCCATGCTTGGCGGTCCCATGCCAACTGGGTTCATTCCAGCAGGATTAACTGCATCAGGTAGAGGAGTGCTTGTAGTAGAAATAACAATACGGATGCAAAATAGAACAAAGAACCAGCTATAAAACTCCATTTTGCTGAGTTTATCTAATGACTCCTCTTGTACCATAGGGATCTGGTATCGTCTTATACTGGCTTACTACTGGTGTGGATCCATCGCGCTGGGGTGCTGAAATAGATCCCCAGTGTACCGGGGGTGCTGGAAACAGCCCCCTCACAGAGCCAAACAGCCAAAACTGTGTACCCCGGATGTATCAAGGGTGTCATGCCAACAGTAGGATCAGCAGCACTTCTGATTTTAAATGGGGAAAAATCCTCACAATTCTTTGTCAACAGATAAGAGCCAGCATAGAAGATATATTCTCTTTCCACAGCTTTCATCCCCATGCTGCTACTTGCTTTCCATATTGCTGTTTTCTTTGCAAAGCTGGCCTTTGCGAAGAAGCAGCCTGATGATACTACCACTGGCCCAACCACGCCGGCCCATATACTTGTTGGGTTTCCTAAGCACATATCTGTCGCGGACCGGGTGCAAGGTTTCCCATTCTCGATTGACAAGGAAGTTACTGGCATACCTTCGTGGATGACGCTTAGCTATCCAAACTCTCTTTATGCCGTTGACGAGTCGTCAAGTGCCCTTACACTCTACGAAATCAACCTCGTAAGTGAAGAGATTACAGCAAAGAGTGTAAAACAAGGAAGCTCCGGTGTCGTCCATTTACAGTTTAATACTGACAACACCCGACTTATTGGCTGTGCATATGGTAATGGTACCATCGATATCTGGAATACCACAAACGGTAGTCTGGAACTTATTAAAACCATCCCATCGCCAGGGCAGCCAGGTCCTAACAAAGAACGACAAGCAAGCCCTCACCCCCACCAGGCAAACCTTGATCCAACTGGCCGCTTTTTTGTTATTAACGATCTTGGTACAGATTCTATAGTGGTTCTTGACTCCAACGATGATGCTTTCCAGATAGTGAATATCATTCACATCTCGCCACAGGGCTGCGGCCCTCGACATGGCGTGTTCTATCCCCAAGGAGCATTCAGAGCGACCCACTACATTCTTGTCTGCGAGATCAGCAATAAGGTCCTTGTCTATACAGTATCTTACCGCGAGAACTCCCTGGATCTCACACAGATCCAAAGTACTTCGACGTTTGGTCGTGAATTACCGCCCGCCAACTCATCCAGTGCTGCTGCTGGGGCAATCGTGTTAGCGGCAAATAACAGGCATTTGTACGTTTCCAATCGACAAACGGGGAATTCTACAGACTCTGTGTCCCATTTCGAGATTAGTCACTTAAATTCTACCTTCCTTTCACTCCGGTTTGTAGGCGCTGCTTCTACATATGGCATTTCCCCGCGTATGATGAGCTTTAGCCATGGAGATCGATACCTGCTTATCGCCAACCAGGCGGGAGGCTTTGGTCTCGTGGCTCTTGAACGGCGGTTGGATGGCACACTGGACGCAGAGAATCCCATTTCTGTTTTGGGGGCGCCCGACTTTACACCTCAATTTGTCCAGCAGATCACTTAAAATGCATGCGAGAATCAGAGGTAGCCCCCATTTACTTAGACTTAGTCTGATGAAAGGAAGGAATAGTGTGGTTTCATAATGAAGGACTTAGAACTAAAGCCTGATAGAGTTGTCTCCTCCCGCCCTGGTTGTCCTGAGCTATAAACTACTATCACGCAGTTCCGTTCCATCTAACCAGGGTCAAATAGATAGGCGTACTCTCCTTTGCTATCACCTTCTCATGCGCCTCCTTGAGGAAGATCTCGTAGAGTTGTCTCTCATCAGCAGCTTTCCCACTACTATCGATATAAGAGAATCCCCCTGGCGCCTGGTAATCTGACCCTAGGAGTTGTGCATACTCCTCGCTTTCATGTACCTCTGCCAACTCGGCCTCTTCATCTGCGGCTAAACTAAACCTGTATACTGCTGTTCCGAGGTTGGCGAAGCAGGATGAACTTTTCAATTTCCAATGCCCGTTCCTTGACTCCAACTGAGTTCTGTAATGTCCAGTAAGCGTGTTGATCTTTCCGCCATGGGTAATAATGAGAACTTTAATGCTTCTTCCTTTGAATTTGGCGATAGTTTGGACCAAGTCGCGAATTTGGCTCCGATTCTGTCCTGCTCTTCGATCTCGCCAAGGGGCTTGCATGTTCTGATGGTGGACAATCGCTTCTGCCTGTCATTCCAGCTCTCCCACTGATCGTCTGGTGTACCCAAAGTCAGGTCAACAACTTCTTCACCCACTAAAGTCCCTTCAGCTGAGCCTCCCTCAAGGCTAATAGTAGAAGCATATCGCTTATCGCCTTTCACAAATGTTATTGGAGGGATATCCTGTATCCATTTGGTATATTCGGCAAGGCCAAAGAGGCATAAAACTCGAGCCTTGCTTGTCCGCGCCAATCCCTTTGCGGTCAGAATGGATCTGGTCAATGGGGAGCACAGTATTAGATCCAAGGAATCTAAGAATACTGGATGTTCGTTATGTCTCTTGCATCGTTTTGACAAGCACTATAGATTCAAATCCCATACATGGCTTCCACGACTACCCATTCTCTTGGGCTGCAGATCTCAAACGTTTCTAGCAAGATGTATACCCTCCAAGGACCCAGCGTCGGCCTTTTGAGCTGGAATGATATTGTACATCGCTAGAGCATATCAGCCTCATAATTATCATTCATTGATGCTCAGGGTACTCACACATTTTGGTCTTCTCATCTCGATAGCATTTCAATACTCTCCACCCGGACTCTTGGATTATGCAGTGAAATTCTGACGTTGTGTACTTGTAGCATGCAAACCAGTCAAACATATTCCCGGTTTTTGCTAAAGGGATACAACGAAATATGTGACACTGAGGCAAAGAAGTTATCTTGCACTGAAGTGTCCATCTTGTATCATCAAATTCTGTCCACCCTAGAAGCTCATTCGCCTTATCCCAGCCACCTCTCATGAATTTGGTGAATTCAGGTGTGTGATAAGAACTTTCCAACTCTTTTATCCCCACTGGCTCATGCTGGCCAACAATGAGCCGGTCCACAACCTGGCTCCAGTCTTGGAGGATTCGGCGCACCTCTTCGGGTTCAAAGTTAGTCAATGTGGAGGAGCATGAGATACCGACTTTCTCCCCTGGCATATCTATCGCCAATCTCCTTGCGTCTTCGAAACTTCCGTGGAGTCCGTAGCAACATATATAGTTATATCGCTTGCTTAAGCCCTGGACATGGCTCTCAAGTGAAGCCCTGTTGATGTCGACTGCGAAATAGCGACAAACCTTCTCTGCTTTCTCGAGCTCATCAAATATCGGCAGCAACTTTTCAGAATTCCTTCTTTGATTAGCACTTGTCTTTGGTATAAATAAAAGCCAATAGTGTACCCAGAGCCAAGGTCGAATATGGTGAGTTCAACCAACGGGTAAAGTTGTTGAGCAAGCTCGAAGGCTTGTTCTCGCAGGATCTTTCTCTCACCAAGGGATTGGGGAGATGTGTCTCCCCCTGGCCAAGGTGAGCCAATATAGCAGACCGCTTTGCTGAGATAATTTCCAAGGTATATAGACTCATCTAACTCCTTCTTGATGCATTGTGGCATGGCCCCCCCTCCGATATCCTGTACTTGTCCAGGCGTTAAATCACCCAGCCAGGTAACTTGCTCCAGAGCTAGTTGGCGCTGATTCTCAAGCATGGCAGAGTATTCTTCCAAAGGGCTATTGTATCTCCTCTGCGTGAGCATAGCACGTGGTGTCAATCATAGAATGACTTACCTACGGTAGAGTACAAGTTTGTTCGGATGGTCTACTAAGTAGCAGTTGAAGATCAGTGGATGTCAGGTCGGAAATGGGCTTCTACTTATAGCAAAAGGAGATAAAGGATAATACTATTATGGCAAAGCGTCATACCAATGTCATGCAGGTCAATTAAGCAAGGGCAGCAACACAGTATATCAGAAATAATACTCATTATAGTCCAGGGTGCATGCGTAGTGAACAACATTCAAGTCTGGCCTCCCTGTCTAGAATCCTTAACTGCACTCATATAGGCCAATCCTTTCTCAAGTATTTCTCTATACACATCCATCTTGGGGGAGTCGTCTTTTGGAGTAAGCTCGGAAGGCCATGGTAGCTCCGGGAGGGGTGGCCTGTTGGTATTTTGACCTAGCATGAAGACGTCAGCATCTGCATACGTTACAGGGCAGGCCTCAACTGACGTTCTGGTCGATACGTAACCTCAGTGCATTGTTGTACCATATAGGTGATATTTTGCGGCACTTTGCAGGCAACTTTGGCTGGGTCTGTGGTGGACGGCATCATGCAATTCAGCAAAGTTTCTAGTTTGGGTTATCATGTAATTGTTGCTAAAATGAGATGACGTGCACGATATTGAGTCCCCTCAAATACTCACGAGCAGAGCCTCTTTCCGATGACAATCACTTGAAATCACCCCAACGCTTTGTTGTCGGTAGATCAATCCATAGTGATATACATGCAGCGGCTTGCATTGTTTCTGTAGTGCAGATCACACCGCTTAAAAATACAGGCATAATTTGATGAGCTATCACCTGCAGCCGCCAGCCCTCCAGTGACTGTATCCCTCAACCGCATCTCAACCTCCAGCTCACCACTGTAGCGCTGACCCATTCTTGGCATTCATTCGGCTGTATTACGATATTTGCAGAATCCTGGCTTAGGCGGTGAAAACAAATACAACTTTGAAGACGGGACTGACAAGGGTTAGGCTTGATTTTTTTTCAACCGCTGTCGCTGGGCCTTCGCAGTAATATTGAGCTTTTCTCGATATCGACGTTTGAATGTCTTTTAGTAGAGGACTTAGTGGAAGGATTTTTTAATATTTATCAGCTTCTCTTTCCATAGAAAGATTCGATGTTAGCGTATTTCAGTAACGGTTTATAAGTACTTACACTGTAACAAACATGACATTGCAACTTAGCGCTTGACATCTTATTGGTTATAGACGTGAAGTCGGTTGTTTGATTCCAGCAGACTAGAAATTTCAATGTGCGTTGTCTCTTCTGTAGCCAAAGACTCATTTATACCATCCAGCAATACCTTGGTCAGCAGACATTTGACTCAACAATGGAAGGTACCAGGTTTCCAGCATACCTCATCCGCCACGTCAGCGTCTAGGATCTAAACTCGGTTTGAGAAGGCAAGGATTCTCAAGACCCTCCGCTGAGGTTAGTCAGGTTTCTCAATAAAATGTCGTTGGGCTTTGGGCGTCGCGTTCTCAGTGTCAGTGTCGTGGCCACCGATAGTATCGGCGAGACCTTAATGTATGATTTGTTTCTTGATTCGTGGTTATTGCTGCGGTTAGTACGGGTCCCTTTCCTGCGTTCATCCCTTTAAAACCACATGATCCCGGGTCGAGACACAATAGACAGTTGAATAACATGTCAGGGGTACTGTATTGCTAAGAACTTGCAGTGCTTATGAATAGGAAAATATAATGCTGATTAAAAACAAAATTATTCTGTGATACTTGATCGAGTCAATCAAGTCGATGGCTTTTTGCAAACGACGACAAGGCGTCTTGTATAAGGCTTGACTGTTGTCTTCTTCAACTCTCTGCGCAAATGTGCAGCGAACACGTAACATTGTTGCTCAGTCCATTTCAGATCTTCGACGGCTGGACGGAGGATAGACCCTTCGATATCGCAAACACGTTCCAACCAACCTAGCCGCTCTAACTGCCCCCTCTGTTGCCAACGTTCAATTGGTACCTGCAATAGCCCGTACTTAGTTGCCGTCAAGCTTCATACTGCACACTGTAAACTTACCTCATAGAGATATTCCTCGATGTCGCTGAAGCCAGCAGCTCGTAGCGAGCTGAGTAGTAGTCCAGACTCGACGACGTCGAATCGCGCCCCACGCTTTGCACCAGCCTCTCGAAACAGGTTTCCCCATTCCTTCATATAACTATCCTTCGGTAGCTCCGCCTTTGATTGAAACTCAATGTTCGATTCGTGGAACTCTGCAACACCCCCAGGTTTCAAGACGTTGAAGACCTCTTTTACAAACTCGCCCCAGTTGCCAATCCTCCCTTTGAGGTCGCGGAGATGTACAAAATCTTGTGAAGACACATCAAAATTTCCAAGACCCAGACATCCTACAACCTCACTGCATGACCGTTAGCGTTGATTACGCGTGAGACATCCGTGTAGCCTCACAAAGATAGATTAGGTGGGACCCATGTGGGCTTGAAGTCCGTCAGGTCAATGCCGATAACTTCAATATTAGGGTTCTCATCTGCAAAGTCTCTTGGATTGGGTCAGTGACAACTGACATCACCTGAATCGGGTCAAGGGAACTTACATAGCCCAATTGCCTAGATGATTATGTTGGCACGCTTCTCAGATATAAAGAGGGTCATACAATACCATTTGCTGTGCCAATGTCGAGTGCGTGCTTTTGACTTCTGTGAGCTAGAACACGACCGAAAGTAGGATACTAACTGACCTGAAAGTTAGGAGGAATCAATGTTTTGCAAACACCGAATAATTCAAGATAAATAAAGTGACTGGCGTACCGAGTCAATATGGAAAACTGAAAGAGCATACACACTAACCTTATGTCCCAAGCTTCAGCCCTCTTTTCGTCATGTGGCTGCCTGAATAGTTGACTCAGTAGAGGCAGCTCAGATCAAAAACCCTCCCTTACCATTCATTGATCGGATATACACGGTTCCATAGTGTCTCAATTTTGATATCTCCAGGTTGGAGTGTATCGAGGGAACATGTTGTCTCGTCTTCCCCGATACCCTCATCCACGAGACTTTCGTCGATGAGATCAGTGTCTGTTATATTGCTGTTTCCGATACTGTCGGCTCTTGAGGGACTGGTTGTGATATCGTCGTGGGGGTTGTCGTCATCTGGAATCGTATCACCGAGTATCGTCTCAGAATTGTTCGTCTTGGTTCTGATGTCGATCGGGATGTAGTCGGAAGGATAAGCTGTCGTACGTTCGCGATGGGTTCGTGTGTTTTCACGTCCTAGTGCGTCTGAATAGGATCGTTTGCGACTGATGCCAGGAATATCGTATAGGGTCAAGTGCTGATCCGGTGGGAACATCGCAGCGAGGGAAAACAAAAGAATGTCGAGAGACTGTGTAAAAAAAAAATTAAAAAAAAAGGGGGCCAATAATAAAAGCCAATTTTCGAAGAGAAATTCGAGATGAGGTAGTACAGAGGTTGAAGGGTGCTTTTGTGCTTCATATGGCCGACGATTGCAAAAGAAATTAAAATGTCGGGTAATCTTCTAGGCGAGCTGCGAGACATGTAGTCCAGGAACACTGTGGTTCGTGGTTTGGACACGCTAATGGCGTCGGCCGCTTGGATTGCAATTAAATCGGGCAATCCGATTCCGGCATCGTGTATGACACTTCAAGCTGACGCGGTCCAACTGGCCACAACTGAATGGTTGGCGAGCAGACCGGACGATACAGAGGAGTGCCTCTCAAGCGCATTGTCGTGTTGAAGAGATCCATAAGGTCAATCAGCTCGCTAGCATTGACCTGGCTCAAGAGACTGAAGAAAGACTTTTTGGATTCGAGAAGTGGCGGATGTTTCGAGAGTGAGTCGAGACGGAGTACCGGCCACAGCACTGAGACAGCTTCCTTGATGACGAGGGCTACTTTTTGATGGGGCTCGGCAAGCCACTCAAAAAAGAATTCAAGGGCAGAATTTACGGCCTTTTCTTTTGCCCTCTGTTTTGTTCTCTTTCGTTTGGTCTTTTCTCTCGGCGGGTTTGCCTGTTCCCTTCTCGACTTCATGGTTAGAGTAGTGGTGGTCAACAGGAAAATGGAGGCACGGTAAAGAGGTATCTGAGGTTTTCAATATCTTCGATGAGGCTTAAAATCGATGCAATCTTGAACCGCTATGCATGCATGGGGTCATGAAATCACACCGACATTGACATTTCAAGGGTCTGTTTGCGTTTACATCGAAAGGTTGTTTCCCAACACCGATCCGAGGGGTATGTACATAATAGTGCTATTTACCTTCCAGTAAGCCCTGCTTCTCCTCACCAGACACTAGTGTAGACCTGGCTGGGCCCCCTTTTTTCAGAAACCAGGCTCTGATGGCTGCCAATACGTCGCGCAAGGCGTTGCTCAACACCTTCCGCCTTGAGCTTTTTCCGGGCACAGGGGACAGAGGCTCGATGGATCTCTCCCATACAACCAAGGGACCTTTCTCATTCTGGCAATATCAGTATACAACAAGAGATAGAACAGTAATCTACATACAGTGACTACAACCTCTGTAGTGATGAGTATCCCCGGCTTGGGTTGGTTTTCCATGGTTCGCAATGAATCAGCCTAACTATGGAATGCACAGCTGACTTGCATATAAAGAGAGGACTGGGGATAAGACGAAGTTCGGCTTGTACTGGGAACCAAAGATACGGGCTGTAGAGAGAGGTATCAAGTATGAGAATCAAGTTGTCTAAGTAGGGGTACCTTATGCAGGGGGGAATTCAAAGAAGGCAACGAGGCGGTAGTGCAGTGATGCAGTTTTCTTCGACTTCATGGGCGTATTTGTATTTTGAGGCCATCCACTCCCTCTCTCCACCCAAAGATGGGCGTACCCCCAACTTGCTAGATATTCTAGTCCAGGGGTTCCATGGCTCATTTCCAAGCCGTCTATGTTGAGAACTTAATATGCATGAAACACATTTCATTGGACGCCTACTGCGGTCTGTATGCATGGCTACTCAAATAGATCCTTGCAGATGACGAGGCGGGACATGATCAATGATGGTTATCGTTAGCTTAGGTACGAAGGCTCCTTCCTCATGCATTAAAGAGACGGGCCCATAAAAATAGCCAGAAAAGGAAGGCGGACCCATAAAAAAGTTACGGTCCGTAACTTTTTTATGGGTCCGCCTTCCTTTTGAGGTTTCCTACACTCTCCATCAGTGCCGTTTGTGTTTCTTACTCCTCTCCAAACCGCAAAGCCATGGACACTGACGATTGCTTTCACGATCATCTCTATACTCTATTACTCTACCTCATTTTTGCCACTAAATCCCACTCACCTCAGTTCCACATTGATGATAGACTGCGACGCATTGTAAGTTACTCTCTAATTTCTTGTAGCTTCCAGATGCTAATGAGGCGAGATCTTGGATCGCTCCAAGATTATCGAACAGGACATTCCCGAAGTTGTAAGGGATAAACTTCACCGGCTTGGAAGTGAAGTGCGGGAAGAATTCCGCAAGGTGTCACATCAGCCGATATCGTCGAATGTTTCTCGTTTCCCTGTTACAACCTCCGCCCCGATTTTACAAGATTATGCCATCAATGAGGGAGGCAAACAGAATGTCGCGATCAGCCTTCCTGCTGAGGCCCTTCAACCTTCAAAGCATACACCGAAAGTTGTAAAGAAATCTTCCAAGAGGCCGCCGTCTACGAGAAATAAATGTCTCCGGGAAGATGACCAACCTATCCCATTCGACACTCTGAAGTCTTGGGTCGCATCACCAGAGTCTTTCCTCGACTCTGCGGCAATTTCCATTCACGCTCTCAGCGTATCAGGCTACATTCAAGCCCTTGAGAAATCATCCCAAATCAGCAGGATTGCACGTCGCTTTGCTTTGCTACAGCTCTGGATATCGAGAGAGGCTTGGCGGCCTTTGCCGTTAGACGAATTCAATCAAGAGCTGGGAAATATCACGAAGAAAGACCTCAACCGGTGGCTCAGGGAAGGAAGGACATTATTCCTGTTAAAAGCACACAGCGGTGCGGCAGTTCTGTTCTCCAAGCTTAAGTCTCGAGACGAGTAAGTAGTACATCATTTGCCTATAGCACATCTACTTACACTACTTTAGTCTTAGTATATTGGCACCCAAGTTGAAGGTTCGTTCAGAAGACAATACGAGCCCAAGTTTCGGTGGCACTGCCTGCGATGACCTAGAGCTAGCTCTACAATCTCATTACGCCCTAGAAGCCAAAGAACTAGCTTTTCATTTTAATGAAGAGGAATTGGAGATTCCGAGGAGCCACGACGATGATATCACAAATGCCAACCTATACAGAGATGCCGCAACGAAGATCTCGTTATACTTGAAGGAATTTCATGAGCGATTCTTTAGCAAAAGAACACAACGAATACGTGGCCCTGAAGCCTCAGAGACTGAACGACCTGCAAAAAAGATGAGACTCTTTCACCATCAGTTCAGTCATGAACAAATACATAGTGGCAACCAAATATCGCAATACGTCACGGAAAACACCATCAATGCCACAAGCGACGGCCACCTCGACGTCCGAGGCGCTCCTGCTGACGAGAGCGCTCCTACGTCAGGTTCACCTGAGGGCGCCGGCTCCCGACCGGGGACTTCAGTGATTCCTGGTAGCGATTTCGCACTCATTTCCACGCCTGCTTTGGAGGCTACTGTGGATAGGTACGAAACACTACCATCAACAGAAAGAACAACGCCAGTGGAAAGAGTCGAAGCTGATATGGGCCCTGTCTCTAATTCTTCAACTGGCTATCGCAACACAGGCACAGATCAGTCGATCGAAGGCCACCTTGACTGCCCAGGCGCTGGTAGGGTCGGGGAACTTCATGACTGCGGTGACAACATTCCCCAGTTCTCCAGCGTATATTACGGAATACATGAGGCCTCGAGCCAAGCATCGCTGCCGTCTCTACATGGCCCTCAATTCGCTGGTTGTCAGCTACACAATCTGCCAGACAGGGGAGTCTTATTGTCGGATCCTGCTACCTCATGTTCGAACGAAGTCATTGGTCACGTTGACAACATATCAGACACTTTGGCGATGGATACCGATGATCGGTTTAACCCAGATTGCCCCTCCAACTTTGACGACATTTTATGCAATTCCCGCACATTCGATCTTGGAAACCTGCTTTCATTTCCGACATAAAAACTCGCTACATTTCATTGTTATCTTTCTTCTCAGGTGCAACCTTGTTCGTATGATGGAGAGCGCAAAGCATGCAAACATCATCACCCCTCCCTGATAGGCGCTCCCCTCCCTCAAGAATGGCTATATCGCCTACTTCGAACTCGTGAGGAGATGCAGCGAAAACTGGCCCGCCTATAGGAGATTGGACCGAGATCCTGAAAGGCGGTTCCTGCAAACCTACAGACGGGGGTTTTGTGCGTACTTCCTCGCCAGCAGCCGCGATCCCTTCTTTTTCTTGTATGGTCTTGGGCCTGGGAATGAAAATCGCAACCAAAACCCGATCATCTGAAAGCTGGATGTCCCCTGACTGAAGCAAGAGTATCTGGGGTCCCAGGTAGGGAAATCTCTCGATGTTGAAATTCCTTTCTCTGGCCCAGTCTTTTACTCTTTCATCCTTTATGTTGATTAGCAAGGATAATAAACTCGCATGATTATACGCACGTATGTTTCGTAAAACAGGGTAAAAAGAGGTAAAACCCCTTTTGGCATGAGCGAGACATGTAGCTTCAGAAGACCTTGTCTCTCTGTTTCTAGATCCTTCAAGTAACACGATACTTGCCCTGCTAAGCGTTCGAAGGCTGCATCGCGTCGTAGAACTAGCATCGTGAAGATTGTTGGCTTTGTTTGAAGAGAGCGAAAAAAAGCATTATGAGCGCACCGCTGCTATATACCATATGGCAACCGGCGTGCTGGCGGTGTGTGATGGCGTAAATGTATATAGGCAATTGGACTATGACACGATCATGAATCTTGAGTTGTCTTTTTTTTTCTCAAATCATCAATGGCACGTGGACCTGACGGATGACCCCCACATGACACGTCATATGTCATCAAAGCATCATGAAGAACCAATCAGAGTTGCGAAACACGTTGCTATCAACGCTGGCTTATACATAGACATAAATCTTCAACTCTAGAATCTTAAGCAGTCTCGCGTATTGAAATGAAAACATTCATTTGAACCCCATATTTTGCGTCACATGCTGTCCAGCTGGATCGAGAATATCGTCCAAGTTCCTTCCTTCAGTTCCACCATTGTCTTGGTTAGAGTTGCTTGAATGTTCAGTGTCTTTGATATCCTCTTTGTTTGTATCCGAGTCATTTACAGGAGCAGTTTCACCATTTGTCTTCTCATCCTGTGCAGGGATAGATAGCGAAGCTTGTGACTTGGCTGAACTGCTGGAGTTGGGAGTAGCCATCGCCAAGGAAATGCCGGAGCTGAAACAGGGTCATTTGTAAGAAGCACTGCCTTGGTCTTTAGATTTCTGGCTACTTACATGAGGTCGGTGTATTTTGGCTCACGAGTGCCGCCGGTAGCGGGTGAAATGCAAGATATGATGAGAAAGTAACTAGAGGAGGTGCTATTGTATCTCGACAAGATAAATTTATTAAGAGCGGGAGATGAGTTGTCTATAGGGCTGTATGTAATATAAACCACTATGAATCTGAGGATTTCATTTTGATGGAGAAGAAGGGAGGTTCTTATACCCGTTCGTGGCCGGTATGAAGGAAAAGACCATACGTCCTCTGTCCCTTCGAAGCAATGACCCCGGCGAGTCTAAGGTTCTTTTTGTCTCCCCTTTGCTGAGCAAATACATGAAGATCTCAGCCTAGTTCCATGCACGTTGGCCGCGACCCTGCCAGTGTTGATATGCAGCAACTATTATCTCAGCCGAGAAGTGCCCACGAGCTTAGCTATACCACACTCAATCCTCCACCAGCAGGACGAGGCGACCATCCTTGGCCGACCGCCTAACAACATGCGGAACGCAGAGTGGCTTTTCTGATCGCAGAGTAATAAAGGTCAAGAATGCTAACAATGGCTGGACTAGATATGTAACTTCAAGTCTCTGACCTTGGTGATGATTTGCTTGCTTGTGTTGCATCTGATCAAAACTGTTTTGAATATAATTGGTCTCTTGATATGCAGCCAGGCTTTGTGCAGCAGGCAAGTCCGTTTACACACCACTGCGTATTCCTACTCAGCTTGATGCAATCTGTTCCTGGGCACTTGAGATCAGCCGGAAAGACCTTCAAATTGATCGGAGGGCCTAATCTTGAGTCCATTGAGGCTTTCCATGACTGATTCTACGGGGGTGTCGTTGAATTGACAATAGTCTACACGATCGAACTTGACGCTATTGGTGATGACCAGACCCTGCAGGTTGAGGCGAACCTATGAAGCCAGCGCCCCACTCAGCAGCCCGCGGGCAGAGGCAGGGCGCAGTTGACTCATCGTGACCGCGGGCAGAGCAGGGGTGCGGGTATTCTAAGTACGTACTCTGTATCCTGCGCTAGCGGAACTGTGGGGTATCTGCACGCCAGCCACTCCTCCACAATCATAGCCCGACGTGTTCCGAAGCCATCAGAAATGATCAGGCTTCAATGACACATCGTGACAGGTGCCTTGTCGTAGGTGTTGATACCTTGCCAAACTATCTCGGCCAGCTAAAACGCCAGGTTGCAGCTCTTCCTATGCAAACGGTCTCCAAGACGGCCACTTCTCGTCACCTTCGCAACTAAAGACAAGCAAGCACTCTCATCCTCTACGCAAGATGGTAAGTCAACTCAATCGCGCTTGCTTCTCCCACGTTCTAGTACTAATTTTTGCCAGGACCCTAGCAACGATCTTGATGAATCCATGTGGAATTCCGCGACTCAAGTCGGGCCAAAAGTTTACAGTCAGGAGACCATGTTGTGGAAAAATAGCACAGCTTATTTCAAGGGACCTGAGGTTGAAAAATGGACTCAAATGAAGAGCACCGGGCAATGGGAAATACCGAAAAATTGGTGGGCCTATTTAACAGGGGGAGAGATTCGGAAGAAGTGACTAGAAGGAGCGCATTTGATCTCAAGGCCAAAGCTTGTTAATTATATCAACTAGAATGAACTCATCCATCGTCAGACTGATCCGGGCCGGACGACCAGCCGCGCCAGGAATTTCCATGCTTAAACATTTTGACAGCACGATACCTTGCATGACTTCATTCAGATGCTCTTGGCTATGTCGCACTCCCGTAATAACCAACTCCCCCAATAATTCATCCCAGAGACGAACTTTAGTCCTTGTGAGTTTCGCCGCGCCCATGATTCCCATGCATGCTCCGCTCGGGAGGCGGAAAGCCCTCTGCTGTTCTATCTCAACAATCTGTGCGCCATAGAGCTTCATTGCGAGGGGCACCACCGCTGGAGCCTCTACGTCAAGGACGAGTCGGCATTGAGTTGGGTCAGGTGGTATTGATACCAAGATCGAAGCATTATAACCGTTCCGCACAATCATGTCACCGAGATCTGACTCAAAGACTGACGGTATGTTGCTAGCGTTCGGGTACGCATAGTTATATCGCGGGTCGATGTTGAACATCGGGCGGCTTGTGTTATTGAGTGTCTGAAGCACTTCGGTCGGTTGGCCAGCAGTTGGGTAATGGACTGTGTCCACAGTGTCTTCCTGTAGGATATCCGAGACCATGTCCATGTTGTGTGAGATAGGTCGCTCAGTCACACCCGTTGGGTCATCAATTCTATCCAGCGATTGAGCACGCGGTCGCTTTCGGGAGTCCGGTTCGAGGAGTGACGAAGGTATGGCTGAAGGCTCGGGTGGGAAGTCGCGAATGCCTGCCTGTCGCAGTTGACCTACAAGATTAGAATATTGACATAAGCCAGCAAGTTAAAGCTACTCACCGCGACGTTGAGCCCCGCGCCTGGCAATCCAGAGCGTGTGCTCGATACGTTGGATTAGGGACAATTCCACCTCCACCCTTGATACATGGCCAGCAATTTCAGATAGGATGTTGGGTGGAATGCCGGACAAGGTTTGGGATAGGCCATCAAACTGGTCATAGTCCTTGGTCGCCAGGAAATATGCTAGCCAGGACCAAAATCCTTGACTTTGGAAGGCGCGTGAGATGGAGTCCGATGAACCGAGTCCCTGTAAGGCTTCATCAAATCCAGCTGGTGCTGTGGACACTAAACCCCTCGGTGGTGCTTTCAGGTACACTGAAAGCTTTTGGATGATCGCGTTCAGGTTCTCGTTCTGAACCGAAATTGGCCGTGCCCGCTGGTCGGAAGAATCAACGTCAGAGCCCTCTTGAGTGGGGGGGATCTGACCAGTCATTTCACCAGAAATTCGGTCCATTGCATTCAAGAATGGTCAGTATGAGAAAGGATAGTGTATTGTCCGCGAGCTGCCCGCGGGCTGGATCCTGGATTTAAGAAGGCAAGACGCGCGGTTGTGGAAGCCATGCAGACCGAGGGGAGGGCCAGTTGGCAGAGTTTGATTGGCCAGACGAACTTTGGGCAACGTTCCTGGCGGCGTCCGCCGTTGGTGACGCATTATGAATGTCACCTTGGCAAGCATCATATCTACCGCGAGCGACCGCGGCATGTGCAGCTGCCCGACCACATTCTTCTCTTCCCGCTCACAGCCTCATCCTCTCTCCTTGAGGGGTAAGGAGAACCTTGGCTTTTCAGGAAATTGTTGGCCTTATGCTGTAACCACCAGCCAATGCGCGCTAACCTGTGACTAGCGTGGCACAGAGTACTTGAGATCTTCTCAGTGTTCTCCTGTTGTTCCTTGCTCTTTTCCCATATCTTGTCATTCCATACTGGTTTCAGTGATTAGGTTTTCTTTCCAATTATTATAACTGGCCTAAACTTATCGGCCATTATATCTAATTCTACTTTAGGAGAGAGGTAGATTGCACTTAATGAAGCGGCTAAAATTTCTGCGCCTCAAGAGACATCCTTAAGCTGAGCGATAATGGGGGATATCATTGAGGACGAGCTATTGAGATTGGTTGTACTGCTGATGGGTGATGTAAAATGGCTGATGGCTGATGCGGGGAAAGCAACGGGTGACGAGGTAGGCGAGGTAAGCCGAATCAATTGCTTGAAATTTAATCCCGCAACAGTGGGGCTAGCCGGTAAGGGTTGCACTAAATGCGGGAGGCATTGCGATATGTGATCAGCAGTTGGTGGGGGATTTTCAGTATTGGGATCCATGAATGAGGCAAACTGGAAGATGGCGCCCTGTTATGCAATCCGCCAATGGTAAAGGCGCCCTCTTTCGGTTTGGTCGCTGTGTTGGTCGCCAATGTCCGCTACCAATGACGCGTGCCTTTGATGTAGATACCTGACCATTTGTGGCTTCAAGGAGCTAGTTCTGAGCTTCTGATTTGCGAGGAGCCGACGCTCACCCCACTTTTATTAAGTCATGGTGTTATATCCTGATTAGAGATTCTGTACTCTGTAGAGGTTGTATCGCTCCACCACGAACACTGCAGGGTAGCAGCCACCATTAAAACACGTACGTATCAGTGATATGTGACGCATGCACGAACAAACCCAATAGATCGCCCTGGAGACATGCAGACAGCCTAATTTGTCAGTGAGAAAGATCATTCCACTATGCTGTCTCCATGAAGATTGTCTGTTGTCTCCACGTCGGAGCTAATGTGCAGTCACTCATATAAGTTAAAAGCTGAAGATGTCCGGAGATATAACCAGCAAATTCACACTCAGGATATCAGCAAACTTATTTTCAGTCATCTCTATCATTATTTAGCGTCTCTTTCCGTTTTCTCTTTTGGCTTTTGATGCCATTACCATGGATTATCAAGAATGCAAACTCGAAGAGCATTTCGATGACATGGAAATCGCACTTATACACCAAGTAGACAACGCAAATCATCATCTAGAAAGCACAGCCTCTGCATTCTGGCAGGCTTACCTGCAGCGAAGCTTTCCCAGACCCTGGCTAGTACTCTGTGAACAAGGACCTGATGGAAGCTTGAGGCGAGTTGACATGAAGGTGATATATTACAACAGTCATGGTCGCAACTTTTCTCCAGTCCTGTTGGTCGAAGTCAAACGCAAGAAGGGATCAATGCAAGAAGTTGAGGAGCAGGGCTTAGATGCTGCTCTAAAGGCTATTATTAGCCGGAATTTGACGGGCATGTATGTCATCACGGCAATCGGGCTCAAATATAGAGCCTGGTATCTGAGTAGGGGAGACCGAGAACTGCAGCCATTGCATGGCAGCATTGAGAAGGCGAGTTGGGAGTATTTACATGTCAAACAACGGGCCGGCGTTTTGAACCTGGAAGAAACAATCCGACTCATCAAGGGAGAGATGCCTATGCAACAGGCAGGGGTCGTCCCAAGTCAACATATTGAGTTGGAGAATATTCTCCGGGCCGAAGCATCCCATATCCAGGAAGGATATAGTGTGCAGCAGGCTGGCTTGGCTGAAGATGGCCAGGGAAATGAGGCACCGTGTTACCCGTCTACGACATACTATGGACAGCCATCGGAGCAGACAGATATCCAGTGGCCTGACCCCATGGACGTTGAAGCGAGGGCAGTCTCAAGTGGTGAAGACGACGAACCCTCGCAAGCTAAGGACAGCAAGGGCAAGAAACCGAGAAAAGAGAGAAGGATAGTGAACGTGAGAGTCACACTGATACCTCATAAACTTCGGAAGGATCAGTGCGAGTTTTGGGATACCAAGAACACCAAACAGACTACCCTGAGGAGTGATTGGAAGGAGAAGCATGATGGGAGCAGGACCTACTTTGAGTTCAAAAGCAATAGCCATCGTTATCGGTGCGAGAAGTTTGAAAAGCAGTGTTAGTCTTGGTCTGAAGCTGGAATTACATGGTGTGCCATGTCTGTTGTTAACGGGAAGTGGGGCTTGTGCGCTATTTCTGGAAGAGGAATAGTGAAAAATGAGATGACGCATTTTCAGGGTCAGATTGGAAACCAGCCTGGAGTAACAATGTTCCGTTATTTTACTTTTTAGCATAAGTTCAAAACAAACCAGCATAACCCCTAACTTCTTAATTGCACTGATAGCCACCTACGCTCCTACATTCTATGCTCCTTGTTTTATTTAATATTGTTCTGTATTCTTCCTGCACAAGATGGCCAGGCTCTGCTTAACACGCAGATGTGGCATTTGTCATTTCGATTTCTGCGAGAATGATACAATCATTGCTGGTATTTATTCCCTATATTAGAATTATGGCAACAACCCTGCTGACTTATAGCAGTGAGACCCGATGGTAAAGAATCAAAGGAGTTTAAGTACCGCTATGATGCGGAAATTGACGACTCAATTGGACTTATTTGGTGCAATGCATGCCCTATTCCTTGCGTTCATCGACGTGACCAGGCTGTCGGCTGCCATCGCGTTTGCCGGAACATCCTGACGCCTTTGCCTCTTGCCGAGTTCCTTCAGACTGCTGCCTATTCCTGTGAGCCTACTTTCAACCAAGAACGAGAGCGGCGCATGTGGCTTCTGAAAACCATAGAGTCGCGGCTCAAACTCTTCAGAAACCTGGCAGGTGAGCTACAACGGGAGATAGCTCAATACTTGCTTCAAGACGACGCCGCGAGGACAAACATACTGGCGCTCACCTGCAAGAAACCCTTTCAATCTTCCTTCACCGTGCGGGCTCCGTTTCGTGGGAACTATGTGACGTACGAAGGTGAAGTCTACTTCAGGTCTCTTATCAACGAGCCTCGAAGGACGGACGACTGGCGAGCACCCTTGGCTGTCTATGTGGCCGAAGACCACCGCGGGATAAAGAGACTGATATGGAGTCGGTATGACAAGCCTCCAACTGTAAGTTGTATACCTGGTGTGTTCTGGAAACGATTGCCGATTCGAAACTCCGAGGGGCTCATGGAGTTCTATACCAATGTAAGCCATCCATCCCGCACAATCCATGGGTAATTAGAGTGGCTAAAGAATGCCAAAAACACAGGGCCTCTTACTGCGTTATTTGTCATGTCGTGACAATTGCCACGAGTATAGCACACGCACTTTAGATTCTTTTGCTATTCCGCGTCATCCTTTGAAGCCATCGCGGAGTGTGAACTTTCACGGAATGACAGACAAGGCACCGCGGCGAATGTCTATGTTCCAATACAATCGTCCCGAAATCACCGGCTTCTCAGTCTGCTGTAACCCTGCTCCCGTCACCCTCCATACTCATACGCGAGGAGATGATCTGTCATTCTACCATTCGACTTCTGCTGATTCTTCTTGGATCTATGTTCCGCTTGACCATGATGAGCATATTACAAGCGTTTGGGTACGCCATCCTAAACCGCTGAAGAAGATGCTGGCACTGGCTTTCGAGACAGACAAGGGACATTTGCATTTACTGGGTGCCCAGGCAACACCCGCTCTATCAAACTGCAGCTGGGAGCTCCTTGATATTTCAAATGGGGAACCCGGCCACTTCTTTTTCGACTCACACTCCTCTGCTATAAGTGGCCTAATATTCGACTCAAAAGCGCCGAGACAACCCAGAGTTTTAGATGCTCCCAAGCCTGTATCTCTACACCCGGGTCTGCATGTCTGTGAAGACTTTCACTGGTCTCAAGCCAGCGTTGAGAATGTCGTTGCGGTGACTCCATGTTGTCGAGTGACGAAAGGATCACCTGAATTCATAGGTCTTTTACTGGACTACTCAGATGGAAGCAGGGCTTGCGTAGGGCAGGTCCGCTTAGACTGTCTTAGTCCTCCTCTCACTATTGAATCCCCCTCAAGGCTTTGCTTCGGCTTCGAAATGAATGACGAAAACCGCCCTTATATAGCCAGGATTGAGATATCTGATTCGCATTTGGATAAGGAAATGACCATGTGGTTCGAAGTGTTCTTGAGTGGTATAATTGAATGGTGGTACTCATACCGACAGTGCCAGATATGGCAAGGTGGACGTCAAAGTCTACCTACGAGATCTTAATAACTTAGAATGTCAGAGACGAAGCGTACTGTGGTGTAAGTCGGGTTTAGCGATGTGTTGGAATTTCATCTTAAGCTGTCGTTATAAGTGGGATTACCTTGACCTTTACCCTTTCTTTTAGATCTGTTAGCCTGAGTGCTATGTCTACAATCCCTTATCTAATATAGATCTGTTACTGTTTATTCTATGTAAAGTAACTGTATAATTAAGTAAAGGTCCCTACAGCCGCTATGTGAACGTGCGGAAAGAGTAATAACGTTATACACTAAATATGTCATTCAACTACTATTTATCATTATGGCAAGAGACGCTATCTTCTGCATTTACGGGAAATAGAGAATTGACATTCAAGAGGACGCCATGTCTTTAGCTTCTTCTACTTCTATGATTTATATTTCTTACGCGCCTCTTACAGGTCGTGGCGAGAGTATTGCACGGTGTGTTAAAACTTCTACGAACAGTCGCATTAGTAGAATAACTTAGTGCTGCCCCCTATTAGCAGGAGTCGCAGTATAAGAACACTCAAGCACCCAGGACCTACATGTTCTGAGTCTTGGTTTGACTTAGTATTTTACACTTAACTTCAGAGAACTCTTAACCACGAATATATATCCCATCCAGATGTTCAATCAGAACCTATCTTAGCCACCTTTCGATATCTCAATCACTTATTATTATTATCTGACTTATTCGCCGCATTAAGTTAATAACTGTTTGCCAGCGAGTCTTCGGCTCTCAATCAGAGACTTACATAACGAATACTTCAACAATACTCCATAAATCTTTATATAAATACAATCTCAGTTGCATATCGAAGCTAAGCAAATACGGCCATGGAACCTGCGAAACAAGTCAGTACCCAGCTTAGTGCCGGTCAATTCGAGTGCAGTTGGCAGGCATGCACAAAGGTCTATTGTCTGATATTACCTAAATCCCTCTACTTGGCTAACCTTTGACATAGAAATTCAAACAAAAGTCCGAATTAAACAGACATTACCGTGTACATACTGGAGAAAAGCCGTATTCATGCTCGTTTAACGGCTGCACGAAAGAGTTTAAGCGGAAAGACCACCTAAGGAATCATCTTCGAACACATACACGAGAGAAGCCTTATCAATGCTCGGAAGTTAATTGTGGAAAATTGCTCAGTAGTGTAAGTATACAAGAAGTTTCCAACTAATATATAACTAATAAGAAACTTAAGCGTCAGGCCCTCAAGCGACATAAGCTTATCCATACTGGCAAAAAGCCATATCCTTGCCCATTTGATGGCTGCGTAAAAGCATTTCCCCGGAAAGACACTCTAACTGATCATATTCAAACCCATCCCCAAGAAATCGCTTCCTTAAGACAATCAACACCATCGTATGTCGCACGGCAGGTAAGTCCAGGAGTTCCTCTGCCGACCCAACACAAGCCACCACAACCATCGGAATACCATCAGCCAGAGGAATTGCCACGCTACGCTCAGCCGGCCTTTCCTGAATGGAATTGTCTAGAGGACAGCTTTGACCCAAGCCTCATCAGTACAACACAGTCAACTCTGCCTTCAAGGGACCATGCGGCGGCCATAGGTAAGCCTATACTGCTCGACGTAAATTCTAGATTACATATTGATATGTTTACAGAAACCTCCGTACATGACCTTTCAAGCACTAGCGAACAAGAGACGCGTGGCCTTGGATATGACCGTTTGAGTGAGAATCGGACCTCGAAGCAGCACCAAGAGTCTCTTGATCAATTTATACAAGTTCGGTTTGCTATCTTCTTCGAACAATGGTCTCCTTTCTTTCCCGTCTTGCATGAACCAACAGCTTCCAGAACTTACAGAGAGTTTGAGAAGAGTTCTGGGACTACTAAAAATAAGCACACTATCGCTCAGATATATCTGATCGTCGATATTGCAGGCCTCTCGTGCCAAGCTCCGGATCTTCAGCAACATTTAATTTGCAAGAAAAAGTGGCAAGAAGCGTTAAATGCAATTGCTTTCGAGAAGGACCTTCTCACCCTCCAGTGCCTCGTGCTTGCTATACTCTGCTGCATCATAAGGGCGGACGATAAGCAAATTGCCTACTACAAGCATATTGCCGTTAATCTCTCTAACGAGCTGGGCCTGCATACACATCAAAGAGATATCACAATTGATACTCTGACGAAAGAGACTCGAAAAAGGATCTTCTGGACCCTCTACATGCTTGACTGCTTTTCTGCCGCTAGGGTTAATACCCCCATGCTGTTGAAAGATACAGAAATCAAAATCGATTATCCCGGCGATATTGACGGCGAATACATCACCGAGCATGGTTGTCTCAACACCCCTTCCTGGAAGCCGTCTCGAATTTCCTGTGCACTAGCATTGTTTAGAGCAACCCGAGTACTCGCCAAAGCACTTAATGAGAGATACTATGACGTTAATGAATTCACATCCGAGCGGATGACAGTCATCGAAGGCGAGCTTGACGCTTGGTTATTTCAGATACCGCGTCACTTGGAGCTTGAATTTATACAAGATAAGTGTCCTCAAGATATTGAAAATAGCCGTCCTTGGCTTCTTGTAGGTCAAGCTTCTACTCTAAATTACTAAGGTTCTCTATTGACTATATATAGGCTTTGGTCTACTATTACATTGCTTCAGTCATTAAACAGCTTGGTATAGATCATGCTCTTTATTACAGCCCTTTGCTCGATGTTGAACAGGCTGTTCAAGAAGTTAACGAGTATAAATGCTGTATCAGCCGAATTATTCAACATTTCGACCAATATCATTTCGCCTTTTCGATATGCTTAAATAAGCTTGACCTCATAGCAGCTACTAGCACAAAGTTACTATAGTATTATAGCCTTCAGTGTTTAATGAAAAAAGCCTATCAGTATGCGATAGAGTTGTGGCTACATAGTGAAACTATGAAAACTGCGGAATGAATGGCTGAGGCAATAGCTTAGATTCATGGGCGTCGATCTCTGAACTATTGATCCAGACGCCCCTGCACGCTAACTAACAGGAGTCGGCATGATCAAGAGGCTTAATCTACGACTCATTACCATTTCAGGCGTCATTTGGGAGGTGGAATCTTCGACAATGCAACCGTCAGGATGGCCCAGTACGCATAAAACGTCATGAAACTGTACAACCAGACATGTTATGCTTCTTCTATGGCCGGCTGGCGATGTCAGAGAATGTGATTAGTGAAGAATAGCCTTTGCATGGTATTGAACGATTCGTGGAGCACCAACATGGCAATAATATTGGACAAGGGAGGAGTGCTTATAGTTAATGAGGTGGCCAGCAGATCACCTATCTGCTTTGGAAGCGGCCTCTGTGCTCTAGATCATAACCACCATGACAATTGTATGACTGGACGCAATCGTGATGGAACTTGGCGGTGTCAATACGAGTCGCCCCGAATCTTTGGTGGAAGCCGAGCTTCAGATATCACCCACGAGGGCTGTGTATGCTTAATGCGGTTTGGCTAATGACACGTGCTAGGAGAAGTGTCTAAGTAAGTACTTATAATACGTCCTCCCCGCCTCATCCTCGTCCTACATCGCCCCCTTCCTTTCTTTCTTAATCATTTCATCTATCTCCCGTCTTACAACACTTCTCAGACAAGCCACTCAATATGGATTTGCCCTGCTGTTCAAGGTGCTTCGAATGGCTTGAAAACAAACCAAAATGGCGACTATCAGATAGTCTCAAGGTTGGTTACTCGATATATCCTTAATAGTCCATTCCACAACTCACTCAATCTAGATTTTATGTGACAACTGCGGTCCACTTTCTAAAGAAGTCGAGACATACGACTGCAGAAGTATCGGGCCTTGGATCGAGCGCCAAATTTGTGAATCGGAAGGATATAGTTACCTATGCCGCATAAACCTTGACCAAAACATCTTCCCGTTCGACGACTTCAAAGCCAATTCTTCCACTGGAGCTCCAGTCTTTGTACCGAGAGGATACTGTAGCATCTCTGTCACACCACTATCCGCAGCAACATATCTAGGAAACCTGAGGGCAGTTAAGTATTTTCTACAGTTTCCTGATCCCCACAAAGATAACGGGCTTATCAGCCCTCTGTCGCTAGCTTATCTTCAAGGACATTCCCATATTATTCCACTTCTTGCTGAGAGGAATGAATCTGGCAATACCTTAAATACTGCGCATATGGCTGCAAGAACAGGCAAGACCCGTTTTATACACCAACTTTATCACAAGTTTCATTTACAAGGCGCCTGCGATGTTGATTCAATCCCACCTGCTATTCATGCACTCTACCTAAACGACAATGAACAAATCAAAGAGGTTATATCAGGGCTTATAAGTATAGATAGGGATGCTTTGGATACTCTGGGGATATGGCAGTATCATTGGAAAGGCTCTGATCTTGCCAGGGCGATGGGAAAAAGCAATGATCTCGTAGCTTGGCTTGAAGATAAATGCTGATCTCTTACGGACTGATGTTATACTTGCACTAAGTAGATAGCCTCAATAGATAAAGTCTCATAAGCTGATAATACAGGAGCTGTTATCATGACCGAGTAAACTGCCAGTTAGGCAGCGGCTGCAGCTGCTTCAACATCGTGTCATACCCCATTCCCTAACGTTATCACATACTGGGTACAAGCCCCATCTGCCGACGCGATTATGTGATCAGCCTCATGGCCACGAAGGGTTTGCAGCGATCGGAGTCCCCTTTCCCAACAAGGCTTATACAACTGATCCCCGGTGTCGGTTGAAAAGGTGCCGCGTCAGCTTGTTCAGCAGTCACCAACCCTGGCTAACCAATGCCTCAATCCATTCAATAAGCATTGGCCCATGATATAGGCTGTGCGGGAGCTGAAGGTAGTTGAATAAGTTGTAGGTCACGCAGCAGTAGGTATCTGATATGAGTGTCGCCCCGGTGTTGTTGGATATATCTATAGGCTCTTCTAAGGCATTTTACTCCTCTTGAGCTGCCCTTTTACGTATTACTAACTGCTCTGTCTATAATTAACTTCAGTAACAGCCGTAAGTCGCCATTCGTCTCCAATCGTGGGTTTGAAAGTGACCATTTTTAAACACAGACTAATGTAGCTGGTGGTCTGACTCGCCCACTTATGAGTACCAATTCGCCCGGCAATGCAAAAGCCTAAACATACACACCCTCATCAAGTGATTACTCATACTACTTGGGCTTAGAGAAGTATTTAAGGACCATTCCACCCCCCTAATTCTCTCTTGACTTCCTTTTCTATCATCATCAAAGCCTTTCACAAAAAGCTCATTCCGGCTCAAACATCCTATTTTATCATTACTCTTCACCCATAACAGCTCAACCCATAATGGCTCTCTTGAACCCTTCTTCTTTTGGCTTCCCTGCCTGCAGCACTACCTATGTCCACTTTGGAAGCATTTCAAGCACACCTTATGATCCTCTTCGCACCTCTCTCTACCAGGCTTATACCGAGGAATCTAGTTACATAGCAACGCTCTCCCCGCTGTGTTTAGCTGCATCTAGAGGATTGACCGAGGTCGTTCGTTTCCTAGTGCAGTTTGACTGCCCAGACAAACAGAGGGAATTAAGTCTTGCTTTATTCCTGGCCAACCGTTCAGGACATTTAGAAACATCTGCTTTACTTTTAGATAAGAAAGCAAACCCACTACAGCCACTCTCTGCTAATGGCTTACATGGCGCCGCCTGGAGAGGGCTACATGATCATATACGTACTTATACTCAAGGTGATATAGATCCTGATATTACAGATGGATCATCTGCAACACCAGTCATATATGCCATACTCGGGATACAAGACGAAATAGGCGCATGGGAGACAATCAACCTCCTGTTCAATCACGGAGCGAGACCTTGCAGAACATTTGGCATTCAGCAATTAAGTTATTCTCAGATTGCACGGCGAGAACGGAAAACGTTTCTAGGACGAAAGCTTGAAGAATGGGAAAGATCCCTCTCACCAACCATTCTGAACACAAGCCGCGATCCAAGCTGCATGCCAGGGGAAGAAGATGATACCCAGCCTGACAACGAGCAACCACACGAAGTTCTAGAGGCTAAAGGAGCACCAAATACGATTGATAAAGCAAGCCAAACCGGAGAGGAAGACAATGACGTCCATCCCAACAACGAGGAACCACGAGAAGATTCGGGAACTAACAGAGGAGGCGGTTCGAGCCGTAACCCAAGTTGTCAGGCAGGGGTAGTTCATATTGATAACAAACGGCCACGAGAAGATCCAGAACCTGCTGGTGAAACCAAGCGAGCACGTATAGTGTAATGGCCTTCAGTCAAGTAGCGGAAATCATGTATCATATGAGTCATTTACCAAGTCTATTTTCTGTGTTCTGCCGTTCCGTTGCTTATAAAACAGTGTCTACCGCAGTGGGCTTGGTCTATTTTGGGATTCCAGATTGTTAGGGGTGAAGAAAGTCTACCCTTTGCGAAAGATTCGAAAACTGGAGACAGTATAGAGATCTCCGTAGCAGTTGTTGTAACCCAGAAAGTGAATCTAATCTAATCGACCTTATTATTTCCTGTATTTTTGATATCAACGTCTATACTACTCGCGAGGCTTTTGATCTATTCTGCTCCTGTAGAAGGTGACATCGAGTGCCAAGAGACTTCTCAGGGTCATCTAAGACCTTCTCTGCCTCATCTTTCGAAAGCTCTACCATGTACTCCATAAGAGGCTCTGTTCCTTTGTATGTGTTACCATCCTCGCTCTTGTGAATACAGATGTTCCCAAAGCTCCCACCCTGGACCATCATCTCGAAGAATACCACTTCTTGAAGCTTGAGGATGCATTCCTCGTTGGATCCCTTGGCTTTCCATTTCCTTGACTTATGTCGAATGAACTCCACGGTCTCCAAGCACCCACATCCGTTTTCTTTCTCAACCTTCACTGATATCACCCGGAGAGTCACTATCTCGGGTAAGGACGGCACATCTTCATGACGCCTTTTCCGCTTCTGCTGATTCCGTCTTTTACTGCGGCTTGACTCTGTCCTCCGGCTTATACCATTTGGCATCACTGGCAGACCCTCAGCACCCGCATCTGCAGTGCTGGGGGTTGCTGTTTCGGCAAGCGTCGTATCGCTGTCGAGAGTGAGATCGATAATGTCAATAGAAGGTCTCATCAGAGAAGATGGCTCTTCGGTGGTTTCAGGCACTTCAGGTTCAGGGGACTGAGTATGACAGCCAAACGGGTTGATACACGATGCGGGGTGCGTGGCGGCCTCCTGATCAGACTCTGGGCCTTGAGCGAAGCTGATATTGTCTTGAGGTAGCGTCGGGCTTTCAGTGTCGCAGCTTGGAGAATAGACGTCGCCGCTGAGAACCTCCACTGAATCACTAAAGGCGTCCGGTTGGCCGTATATAATGCCTTCAGATCGGGATTCTGTTAGAATTTCAGGAAGTTTGTCGTCCTGAGATCCGAGATTGATTGGAGAAAGTGATCCTGCAGTGATTTCTTTGCGTTGCTCGTGAAGGATACTAGAAGGACCCATTTCGCAAGTATCTCCAAAATGGAGATTACCTGCAGATACTTCCGTCAGTCTGGAGGCTGGAGAGCCGGGAAAGCCCTCGCTGTTGTCGTTGCCAGCGGGATGTTCCTCTGCGGAATATGGTGATTCTGAGATACTCCACAGTTGACCAGAGAAGGATTGTACTCCTGTTTGAGAAGATACAACCCCATCATCGGTTGGAGCTGGATTGGTAAAACAGTCAAGATTGCCCATATTGTTATAGGAGAAGGCGTCGGTTATCCCAAAGGAGAATCCCTGCACAATGCTTTGGATGTCCAAAGGAAGCCCAAGTCGGGCAAGAGTATATCCCAACGTCATAGACGGAGACATGTCTGGCACAAAGTTGATGGAGCTATCCGCCATGACAGCTTCGGTAGAAAGCTCACAGAGATTCCTGTTTGCTTCGCGTAGATGGGGTTGTTGTTCAGAGCCCATTGGCTGATTGGAGCCAGTGGATTCGCTCATTGAGAGCCCGGGGAAGGAGGCGACAGAAAGCATATGATCCATTATCGAGGAGAGAGCATAGAGTGAGGGAAAAGAAACGAAGTTGTAAATTCCTTGGACTGGGTGACGATGTCCCTTAAATACTTTGACAACACTGTTGAACCGTGTGATGAGCCTGTACTAGGCCAGTCATGGGATCTCACGGGCTTGACTTCCTAACGAACTGCAGGCATAATGTTCTCGCCTTCGAAATGATGACGAAGCCGCTCGTGATGGAGGGCCAAAGGAAAGTACCTATTGGGTCGTTTATATATATCCATCCAACCGTTATTGCAGATCAGCTCGGACTTCTAAACACAGTTTTACTTCGCCCTCCTTCACCTGGAAGCTTCTCCCCTTCCTTGCATGAGCTTGTACCTTTTATTGCCTCTACGACGCCTGATAGGTGTAGATGAAGTTAGCTTTTACCCGCCGAGCATACAAACCGGACTACGCAATTCCAGCTGCGCCTTAACGTGTGACCATACTTGAACCGGGTTTCAGCTTTTGACAGTCGTGTCTTATTATGACTTGTTGTTAGACCGGCGGCCGTGGAAGCAGCTTCTGACCCATGCTGATAATGACGTTGCTCCTGGATCAAGAGGCAGTGAGGTACATTACCTCCGAAATCCCCCAGAAATAAAAAATAAGTAAATGTGTCTCTAGAACCATTTATAAAAGTTGACTATTGAGAGCTCATGCTTTCTATTCTTCAAATATGAGGTGGTTCAGCTCATTGACTACAACTGTCGGCTCACATGATATGACCAAGATCGTGAAAGTCGAGCCTTCTATGTGTTCCTTGGTTCTCATCATAGCCTCGACATGACCTTCCGAATAAGCCAACGAATGAGTCAGAGGTGGAACTCCCCCATTGTATTTTACCCCATTTTCTGTAAGTATTCAGGGTCCCGACTGACGTCCCAAATAGAGCCATTGATCAGGGAAACTTCTTGATAAGATGGTGGGAGTTTCCTCTCGAGCCGACAAGAGCACCATGGGCCCCCATGATGTAGGTTATGGCATTGATCCCACCTCAGACATGCAATGACCCCTGTTGCGTTCCACTTAGATGTATCCTCGTATAAAAAAACCTTTTGTATGCCTTTATCTAGAAATTCCCGTACTTCTTCATAGGTAAAATTTGCCTTACGAGCCCGAACCTTTATAAAGAAGTTCAGAATATCCTGGGGGGCAAGTACTTCCCTTTTTTCATAAGGGACCAGATCACCTTTATTATCTAACACTCTGGGTCTTCCCCATAGCCACGCATGCGCTAGGAGCGAGACTAGGAGTTGACGTCGAGCACTGCACAGACTTTGTTCATGTAGTCTCGGTGCTTCTTTTGAGTCTTTTGATCCTACTGAGGAAAAGAGTGTAGTTATAAGTAGAGAAGCTTTCTGTGTATAAACTTGAAAGGATCTTTTGTTAAGAACCTGATGTGAGAAAGAGCCGTCCTCATTTAAGAATATAAAATTATTAACCCATTCTTGACTTAGCTTGAGATTCTCTAGGGCCTTAAGCTTCGTTATAGCAGAATCCTTTATTATGTCAGGTTCAAAGTAGATAGGCGCACAAAGCCTTTTGCGTGGATGCATATTGTTTGCTAAGTGTAATGGCATAGAAAAGTGAGGATTTAAGTCTGCTGCGTAAAAGGAGAAAGTATATACTCTAAAGTGACCTGGGAATAAATAGTGAAAAGCTATGTCTTAGGGTTAAAGTAGGCAAGGAAAGAGTTTGGGTTAGACAGATGCAATTTTGGTCTATGTGGGGTTAGTGACAGGGGTGGCTAAAAGCTGGGATGGCAGTTCTACTTTCGTTAGCTTAGCCAGGCTTGACTAGTGTCGACAGGGAGCTAAGAACGGCACCCATGCTGTACGCAAAATGTGCTGAGGAGCTAAAACTGGCCACCTTGTAGAGATGACGTGTACAGAACTAAGCCAAAACATAAAGCAAATAATCAATTGTTATTTAACATATAGGGCCAAAAAGAGTCCCTGAAACGGCAAAGGTCGAAGCAATTTAATCGTAATGGCAGCTAATAAGAATACTTACATAAAGAAAAGAGACCGCAGTAACGAGAACTTTAAGAAGAAGTGGAGCACACTTAAGAATAACGGCCTTAATATATACCAGATTTATGACGCTGAAGTATATATTTGTATACGCCGTAAAGGCAAAAAGTATGAGTTTAAGTCTACTGATAGGGCATTGCCTCTATCTGAGAAGGAAAAGGTTAGTATTTTATTAATATAATTCTCTTACTGTAACTAATAGAGTATGGTAGAATGAAAGCTTTCCATTGCCTATACTTGTAACAGCTGCAGATGTTGCATGCCAAAGGAGCAATAAGAGTTCAGAAAAGGGATAGAATTTTTAAAAAAAGACCTTTATAGTAAATAAACTATTATATTAAAATAGCTTTTTAAGTTAATATTTAATAAATTATTTATTATAACAATATATTAAGCTTAACTATTTTAAAAGGCAGATTCTTTATACTGGCTTAATTATAGTAGTATTAAGTTATACCTGTAAAATACTTTTTTCCTACTAGGCAATTCCTTATACTAATATTACTATATCAGTACTTTATCTTACTCTTCCTAGACTATTTATACAGCTAGAGGTGTACTGGTCATATTAAAATAGTCTATTTTTCTAGACTAGTCTACAGGCAAAGCAAGACCAGTATATCCTCTATACCAGTCCTGGCTAAGTAGCCTGACCAGTCAACTGGTACTGCTACACTTCAACCAGAATACAAGGGTTCAAATACTGACCCTACACGACCAGTACACTATTGCTACCATTCTAGCGGCTTTTCTCTACTAGTCTATCTATGACAGGTATGTTATGCCTACTGAAAGTCCTTTCCCTCCTAGTATATCTCTAACAGTGTGTCAAGAAGGCAAGCTGATTGCTGACTACTGTACAGTATAGTACCTTACTTTGTGAGCCTTTGCTAAGGATCTAGTCTATCGGATACAGAGGCAGGCAAGCGTGCCTTACTAAAAACTTGTTTCAAGAATCGAACATTATCAATTGGGCATAAACTCATATTCCGCTTAACAAGATGGTAAGAACTGACATTCCTACTCTACTGGTGTACATAAGTTAACGTCGTCGATTTAGAGCATGCCCAGGCGTTAGATGACAAGCAGTGAGATTTCTTATACTGTACATTAATAAATAATCTATGTCCATGCTCTATTGTCCTAGTAAGACCTGTTTCCTGACCATTCGGCGGCGCTTTTCCTTTCGCTGTCGCCTCTGTTGCACCTGCTCTACCGACCGCAAAGTAACACCGTGGACTTTCTGGACATGGTTCCGGAAGTGATCTATATGTTGAAATTTGAGGTCTCGACACTTGGGATGCTCGCACCGTATCTTCTCGCCCCTACGCTCAGCTTGCTCGCGTTTGGTCAGATGCTGATCATCGAAATGGTCGTTCATGACAGTCGGGCGGCAATATGTAAAGGCACGTTCTTCACAAGAGAGTCGCTCATCACCGATACAATCGGGACATTGCGCAGCATGCAGGAGCAGAGGGAATCGATCGGGGCTGGGTAACGTTTCGTCTTCTATTTCGAGGCGCTCGGTCATGATGGATAACTGGGCCTCGGCCCTCTGTCGAATGCGATTATGCCTGACCGTCTCTCGCTTGTCGCAAAGGGCTACCATGAGACTGACGGCCTCGATCTTGAGTTGAAAGAGCTGGTCTTCGCTCAAGTCGTCGGGCTGGTGACAGAAGATATGGGCCAATCTGGCGCGTTCTGGGATGTTGACATTGATGACGGGCTCTGCATATTCCTCCTCCGCCTCTCCTCGTGCCTGTCTCTCTATGTCCCAGGTGGGACGGTTATAGAAGTAATGCTCACGGTACCGCTTGACCACTTGCTGGTCACGCTGCGCGCGCCTCTTGCGAATGTCCTCAGTAAGCTGCCGGATCTTATCCTCCTCTGGGTGGCCGTCAATTCGGTAGTTGCCCTGCTTGAGTTTGGCGCGCTCCATTTCGAGCTCGAGGATCTCCGGATCGGGCGGGAGATTTGCCCATACCTCCTCAGGGACCATGTCTGCGGTGGCTCGAGGATCGCGCGTGAGACTCACGTGGGCAAATAGCCGGAACAACTGGTTCTGCTTCTCTTCCTCCAAGAACGCATTCTGGAGATCGAAGTTGGCGATCTCGTTGAGGTAAGCGTGGTGAAACGTCCTGAATGAAGGGTCATGGCGCATCATCTGGTCACGCACCGAATCTGGTGCGTCTCCTAAGGGGAACAAGTTAGATCAAACAGCGTCCTTGACGTGTAAACAGCGACAAATATGGAAAAACCAACCATTGGCAGCGTTGCTGGCACCTCTTCGGGCGAACCTAGGCGTCCATGGCTTCTCGTATCCAGAGTTGAGACTCTGTTCACCCAGGTCATCTCGGAGCTTGGAATACAGCATAGCCTCATCCTCAGACAGGGTCGCGCCATGATACCGACGAAAGACTGGAGTCTTCATCTTCGAGACCTTCCAGCGGAGCGGCACGGAGTCCTTGAAGGATGAGGGCGTCGCTCCAAATATGGCGGATGCGGTTGTCATGCTCGGTGCATCGAAGGCATTGTCATGTAGGGCAAGAGCGAGTATCGTAGAAACAGCACAGAAGACGAGCTTCTTGGTGGGAGTGAAGAAGAAGATGGTCCTACCAAAAAATCGTCAGCACGCTAATGCGAATGCATCATACTCCAGGAGCCACTTACGGCCTGGGCTTGTTATCAGCCCCCTTGTGATGGACGAACTTGATGGCCATGGCTGGAATGCACCGTCCGGTGACGGGGTGCCGCACGATCATCATCTGAATGTCTTCGTAGCAGAGAGCCTTGGGGCGCCCGCGTCCCGCAGTCTCCTGCATGAGGAGGCTTTCAATCAGCTTGGTGTCCTTGCTGGACGGCGGCACCTGGCATTCATCGTTGCCTGAAGGCTGAGGCTGGGCGACCTTGTAGCCAAAGAGTTCTTCTAGGGAACCGTCCTTTGGCTTCTTCCGTTCGCCATCTACCAGCTCAGCAGGCCGTGCGCCGGTATAACATAGGAGCTGGTAGCAGCCAGCCAGACTGATGCGATGACGTTCGCCGGGGAAGATGGACGTGTCAAAGGCCATGTTGAACGTCAGAAGGACACGCAGGTTGTCGACGTTGAGCACTGGCTTGCCATCAATGTTTGGTGCACGATGGCCGAAGCGAGGGATGCAAACGCGACGATAGTACTGGCTATGAATCAGCACAGAGCCAACTCGCCCCCCGGAACAGACAAGCTGTGACGTACCTTGTACACCTCCTTGGCGTCGTTCCGGTCCAAGTAATGTCCATTGACAGTTGTGTAAAGCTGCTGGAATTGTCGGATGTACTCCTCGACGCTGCCCCATGACGTGATCCTATATCGTTCGCACATGTAGAGGACAAAGTCCTGCGCCGTTTGGCGGGTGAGATTCCGGATCGTTGCCCTCCAGTCGCCCACTTTCAGTTCGCTGCAGTACCTGAAGAGGAGTGAGTACAGGAGGAGAATAGTAGCAACACAGCTCTGCATACCGCGTCCATTTTCTAAATATACCGCTGACATTGATCTCGGTTTCACTAGAGTATTTTGGTTTGATGAAGAGGACATCGGTTAACTGTGCTCGGTGTGCAGCGTGCTCCTCGATCGAGAGCGTCGGCTTCTGCTTCGCGGCTCGCCTCTGGTTTTCCTGGATGGCAAAGCTTTGAAGAAAGGCAATGCTGTTTTCGTGCTGACCGCCTGCAGTAATAGATTGGGGCACGATCATTGTGTTGGTGGACATTTAATCGGGGAAGGTAGGGTGTTAACAATCAACTTGGAGCTGGCTTGAGTGGCTGTGGATGAGGAAGGGGAGGCCATCGAAAGCAGAGACGGCGCTGCTACTTATAGACTGAAGAGGCCATGAAAGCTTGAGTGCGCCTATTCTGGGCGTCAGCAAGGGTAATGGCTCATTGTAGACGGCGATGAGAAACAGAAAACGGACACGCGCTAGGGCCGAAATTAGAACGTTGGTTGATGACGAGGGGCAGGAGGGACAGAAACCTGCACTCCTAGCCAGGTGCCTGTTTGGGGGCGCCCTTACAGCCCCACCATGTCAGCATAGGGCACAGGCAGGTCATCTGTGCGTGGGCAGGCTGGCCAAGTATATAATACCTGCCCCGCGACCTTCTGTCGCTGGACTCCCCGCACTGCCTGTGCCTCCTAAAACGGCGACACTTTCCGCCTAAAATGGCAGCTCTAGCAGCGCTTTCTCTGTTTAATAGGTAAATATAGTTATAATTATATTTAAAGAAAAGAAATATATTACTTATAATAAAGTGTTAAGTAAATAAAAAAGTAATAAAAAAAGAAATTTTAAAGAAAGCTTTAAAAATAGTTATAAAATAAAAAAGCTAATAAACTTACTTATAATTAAAAGTTAAAATTAAAAATAAGTAATTAAATATACTTATTAATAGTAAAGTTAATATAAATTATATTTTCCTTAATATAATAAATAATTTAAAATTATTATAAAGAAATAAGAAAATATTTTATATTAAATAAAATAAAAAGAGAAATACTTATAACTATAATAATAAGTAAATAACTAAAGAGATTAATTACGTTAAGATATTTATAAATAAATAAAAATAAAGTATTAATTTTAATATTATTTTTATATAAAGATATAATTTAATACTTAAATATTTATAACTATTATATTATAACTTATAATTTAACTAGAAAATTAATTAAATAAATTATAAAGATTACCTTTTAAATAATAAAAATAATTTAAATAATAATAAAATAAAATCTTAAACTTTAACTAAAGAGAGTAATAAAGTTAAGTATAATAAAGTATTAACTATTTTAAAAAGAACTTAATATAAGTATTATAAAGGTAGAATAAAATATATTAAATAAATAATAATAACTTTTAAGAGATAGTTTAAATAACTAGACTATAATCTTTAAGAGATAAAATAGATTATTAAGAAGAAATCTAATAAATAACTTAAAAATATACTTATTTAGTATTATATTTATAAGAAATTATTTTAAAAGGAGCTTAATACTAAGCTACCTTAATATATAAACTATAATATTAAAATTATACTAAAGGATAGAAAGGACTTAAAATTCTTCCTTATCTATAACCTATCTAGAGATAAGATTAATATACTTAGGGAATAGTTAAATAATATATTATAGAAAGGATATATTAGACTATTTAAATCCTTAGTAGGATACCTAGTTATATTTATACTAAAACCTAATTTAAATAAGCTATAACTTATAGTAAATTACTAATAACTTAATAAGATTACTAATAAAAATAGGATACTATTACTACTTATTACTAAACTTAAGGATTGCCTATTTAGTAAAAAATAGTTTATTACCTTAGATCTTAAATCTACTTATAACCTTATTTAAATTAAAAAAAGCAATAAATAGAAAATAGCCTTTAGGATAAAATATAGATTATTTAAATATCTAGTAATACCTTTTAGCTTAACTAATATACCTATAGTATTTTAATATATAATTATAAATATACTTTAAAAGTACCTTAATATCTTTATAGTTTACTACTTAGATAATATTTTTATTTTCTCTAATATAGAAAAAGAGTATATAGAACATATCTATAAGGTTTTAAAGATATTATAAGATACTAATATGCTTATTAAACTTATAAAAAGTTATTTCTACTAACTATAAGTAACCTACTTAAGATATAAAATCTCATATAATAAGATTAAAATAAATAAATAAAAATTCATAGTAGTTATTAAGTAAAAGACCCTAACTTTAATAAAGGAAATATAATCCTTCCTAGGATTTACTAATTACTACTAATAATTTATTAAAAACTTTAATAAAATTACTATATTACTTATAGAAATTACTAAAAAAGACTTAATCTTTTAATAAAATAATAAGGCTTAAAAAG
Organism: Fusarium nygamai; assembly: GCA_001262555.1. Classification (NCBI taxonomy): domain Eukaryota; kingdom Fungi; phylum Ascomycota; class Sordariomycetes; order Hypocreales; family Nectriaceae; genus Fusarium; species Fusarium nygamai. The sequence goes on along the minus strand of LBNR01000040.1, from coordinate 19,606 downwards.
CTTTTAAATAATTTAAGTTAGCTATTACTAATAAACTAGTTTTAGTTATATTTAACCTAGAATAGTAAGTTAAACTTAAGATTAATACTTTTAACTTTACCTTAAGAAGATAAATTAGATAATATAATAATAATAGTATATTATACCCTATTACTTTTTACTCTTATAAGATATATAAAGTAGAATTTAACTATCCTATTTATAATAAGGAATTCCTAGCTATTATTAATTACTTTAAAGAATTTAAATATTACTTTAAAGGAAGTAAATACCTAATTAAGGTATTTACTAACTATAAGAATATTACTTACTTTACTACTATATAAGAACTTAACTAATAATAACTATACTATACTAAGTACTTATATAAATTTAACTTCACTATAGTATTTTAAAGGTAAAGAGCAACAACAAGGAAAAGACTGCTTGCCACAACTGTCACAGTATACTATAAAGGCACTAATAATAAATATATAGATACTATTAGCTAATAATATAACCTTAATACAGGAACTATTAAAATAAAGGAATAACTCTTAGAACTTAATAAGGAAAGAGAATACTAGTTTATATAACTAATTAAGATAATTATTACTATATCTAGATATAAAGGATAACTATTAATACCTTTAGAATATATTAAGATTAAAAAAATACTTAAAAAGGAATATAAAAAAAGATATAAACTATTTAAAAAACTAGTAAAACTTACTAAAAAAATAAAATACCTAGCTATAATATACCTCTAGGCTATATATATCTTATAAACTTATAATAAATATAACTTAGATCTAGTTTTAGGTATATATATAATAATTAAGTCTATTTATAAGAATAATCTAAAGGGATACTAAAACCTCTAAGAAACTATTAAATATTTAAATAAGTTAGGTTACCTAGACTATTATAACCTAGTAAAGGAATATCTATAAATATGCCCTTAATATAATAAAACTATTACCAGAACCTATAAAGATATAATAAAAGAAAAAAAAAATATAACTTGCTTTATAAATTTTATTTATACCCTTTATATAGATATTAAGGAGTTATAAAAACACTTAAGAGACTTAAAGAATAAAGATATAAGTTTAAATAAAAGGATATTAAATAAGTTATAAAATAATATAACTTATATACTAGGATAAAAGTATAATAATATAAACCTTATAGATAACTATAACTACTATTAGTAATATAATAACCTTAAGACTTAATTATAATAGACTTTATTATAAAGTTACCTTTATTAAAAGAACCCTTAACTGGAATTTTCTATAATAGTATTATAGTTATAGTTAACTAACTTATAAAATTCTTATACTATTTACCTTATAGAAAATCTATAAATATAAAAGAACTTTCTTATATTTTTTATTAATATATTATTAGTATATATAGCCTACTTATAGAAATCCTTTCTAATAAAAGACTTATATTTATAGTAAATTTTTAGTAATTACTTATAGTATAACTTAGACTTAATTATTAACTTATAACCGTATATTGACTATAAATTAATAGATAAATATAATAAATAAACTAGATACTTAAACAGTACTTATAGTATTATATTAACTATAAATAGAATGATTAAGTTAAGAAACTTCTAATAGCCTAACTTATATATAATACTATATATAATAAAAATATAAAGCTAATACTAGCTTATACTAATTTCAGTTTTATATTAAATATATATTATAATATATAATAAGAAAAATCAATTAATCTAGTAGCTATTATTAAAAGTAAAGATATAATAGACTTATATAAGTATTTATAAATAGAATTTAAATTTATTAGAAAATATATAAAAATTTATTATAACCTAAAACAGTTAAAGGGACTAACCTTTTTAAAGGGAGATATAGTCTACCTAGCTATAAAAAATATCAAAATAGACTAACTAAGCTATAAATTAGACTATAAATTCATTAGACCTTATAAAATACTATAAAAAATCTTAAAAAATAACTATAAATTAGACCTATTACTAAAGATTAGGCTTTATTTAATCTTTTATATTTTATTACTTAAATTAGTAATAAATATAATATAAGTTAAAATAGGCAATAAACTATAAGAAATCTCAGGACTAGAAGTCTATAAAGCAGAAGCTATTAAAGATATATATAAAACTAATAGTTAAAGAGAATATTTAATAAAATAGAAAAACTACCTAGAAAATAAAAATATATAAAAACTACTAAAATATCTTATTAATACCTAATAACTCCTAAAGAATTTCTATTAATAATAGAAAAAGAAAAAACCTTACTTTAGTTAATAATATCTACAGCCTTAGCTAATTAAGCCTTTACTATAGTAAAGGACTTTATATTCTCTACTAACTCTAAATTATCTAAAGTCTCTATATTCTAATAAAATATATTAAAACTATACTTATATAATTATTATTTCTAATAATAAAGATATATTAGGTAACTTAAATACTTATTTACTTACTATTATAATTATAATAACTTAGTCTTAGTTACTTCTTTCTTATACTTAAGATAATATTTCTTAATAATAAAATAATCAGTTACTAAGGTTAATAAATAAAATAAAAAATACTAGTATTACTAACCTTCTAGATTAGAAATGCTTGTATTATTATACTTATAGCTATAATAGGTATATTAAGAATAGTATTTATAATTAAGCAAAGCCTAGTACTTTAGCTTTTATAGCTTATAGTAACTATAAGGCATAATAAGGAAACTAGTACTTTTAATTAAAATAGCTTATATATAATAATTATAAGTAGCCTAGGATTCTAATATTTTATTAAAAATAGGAAATAATAATTATAAGTCTAAGTTTAAATATACTAAGCTTATATAAAAAACAGGAGGATAAGTAAGTCTTAAGGATAAGACTAAAGAAAGGGAGGAGATTATATTATAACCTAACAGGTTATAGCGCTTATATTATATATACCCTATAAATTTTTACTAATTAATAATAACTTATACTATACTATTTTAAATAAACTATAAGCTATTATAATAGGCTTATAATTTAACTTATAACTTACTATAAGTATAGCTTATAAACCTATAAGTTATTTTTATATATATATACTCCTTTTTAATAAGTAAATAGAATTTAGCTTACTAGCTATTAATAAAACTTCTTTATATTAATTAAGCCTAATATATATTAAATCTACTATTAAGAGATATAACACTTTAATAAGCTTAGTTATATGCCCTATATAATCTGCTAATAATAAACCTAGCACGGCTTAGTTTAATATAGTTAGACTCTAGACTGTTATATTTTACTAAAGTTATTAAAAAAAAAGATTTTAATAAAATAATAAAGTATAGTAAGCTTTTAAATAGCTTAAATTAACTATTATAAGTAAATTTATTTTAATTATATTTAACTTTAATTAATAAGTTAAACTTAAAATTAATACTTTTAACTTTACTTTAAAAAGATAAATAGGGTAATAAGATAATAATAATATATTATACTTTATTACTTTCTATTTTTATAAAGTATATAAAGTAAAACTTAATTACCTTATTTATAATAAAGAATTCTTAATTATTGTTAACTATTTTAAAGAATTTAAATACTATTTTAAAAGAAATAAATACTTTATAAAGGTTTTTATTAATTATAAAAATATATCTTATTTTATAATAATATAAAAGCTAAATTAATAATATTTATATTATATTAAATACTTATATAAGTTTAACTTTATTATAATATATTATAAAGGAATTAATAATAAATATATTAATACTATTAGCTAATAATCTAACTTTAATATAAAGACTATTAAAATAAATAAATAACTTTTTAAAAAGGATTTAAAAGGAGAATATTAATTTACTTAATTAGTTAAAAATATTATAAAAATAATCTATAATATAAATATAATTATAAAATAAAAATATAACTTCTTTTATAAATTTTATTTATATTTATTATATAGATATTAAAAAGTAATAAAAATACTTAAAAGACTTTAAAAATAAAGATATAAAGTTAAATAAAAGGCTATTAAATAAGTTATAAAATAATATAATTTATATATTAAAAATAAAAATATAAAGATATAAACCTTATAGATAACTTTAATTACTATTAATAATATAATAACTTTAAGACTTAATTATAATAGACTTTATTATAAAATTATTTTTATTAAAAAAACTTTTAACTAGAATTTTTTATAATAGTATTATAGTTATAGTTAATAGACTTATAAAATCTTTATATTACTTATTATATAAAGAATTTATAAGTATAAAAAAACTTTTTTATATTTTTTATTAATATATTATTAATATATATAGCTTACTTATAAAAATCCTATTTAGTAAAAGACTTATATTTATAATAAACTTTTAGTAATTACTTAAAAAGTTAAAATATCTCTACAGTAATATATAAGGTATAGCTAATAGGGTCTTATATAATAAGATAATATAATATAATGCTTATTTTTTAGTATATTATAATATAAGGTATTATACACTATACTAAAAAACATAATAACCTTAAAATTAAGTCTTAAGGTAATATAGCGCTATTACCTTTAACCTTATAATCTAACTAAATAAGTAGCCTTAATCTATAAGTATAAAAAGATATTTCCCCTAACTTTAGTAAGCTAAATGCCTTCTTTATTATTACCTAATTAAAGTAATTACTACTAAGGCTTTAACCTAAATAGACTATTTTAAAATAGGCTAAAAACCCTATATCTTATTATAAGATATACTACTATATAATTAATATTAATAATAGCTAACCTGGCTATAACTATTTAGTTAAGGCAATTAATGCCTATATATCTAGTCCTCTAACAGATATTAATAAGCTTAAGTTTAATACTATACTAATCTTTTAATCCTTTTTAAGGTATTATAAAATTATAAGAGAATACTTACTATATATTAATAAATTATTAATAATATAGTAAGTTAATCTTATAATCTTTAGCTACTAAGTATAGCTACTTAGTATTAATAAAGATAAAGCCTTAAATAAAGCCTTTATTAATTATATTATAGATTAGATAGAGGTATTAGAAAACTTAATAAATTACCTAGAATAGGGTTAATGCCTATTAAGGTAATAGTAGGCTTTTATTAATAGTATTATATTAGGTAGTAGTAATAGTCTATATTAGCTATAGTTTATAAAGTTAAGATATATAGTTATAGTAATTAAATTAAAGATATAAATATTATATTATAAGAATTAAAGGCTATTATAGTATAAAGGAAAGGAAGTAAGGGGGGAAAAAGAGGAAAAAAGGTAAATTAGGAACTAAAGGTTTTAGTATTAGGGGAAAAACTGTAAATATTAGTGGATTAAAGCTAGCTTAGCGGGTTAGTAATAGATTAGATCAGGCTATAAGGCAATGCAGTGCAGTATAAGGAATATAAATTAAGGATAAACATAGCTAATTAATACTTAGGTTACTTATAATATAACTTAAACTAAATTATTAGCTTATAATAGCTTTTTAATTATAAATTAATAGATAAATAAAATAAATAAATTAAATATTAAAATAATACTTATAATATTATATTAATTATAAATAAAATAATTAAATTAAAAAATTCTAATAGCCTAACTTACTTATAATACTATATATAATAAGAGTATAAAGTTTATATTAGCTTATATAAATTTTAAATTTATATTAAATATATATTATAATATATAATAAAAAAAATTAATTAATTTAATTACTATACTTAAAAGTAATAATCTTTAAAATCTATATAAAGAAATAAAAATAAAACTTAAATTTATTAAAAAATATATAAAAACCTACTATAACTTAAAATAGTTAAAAGGACTAACTTTTTTAAAAAGAAATATAATCTACTTAGCTATAAAAAATATTAAAATAAACTAATTAATATATAAACTAGATTATAAGTTTATTAAACCTTATAAAGTATTATAGAAAATTTTAAAAAATAATTATAAATTAAACTTATTATTAAAAGTTAGGCTTTATTTAATCTTTTATATTTTATTACTTAAATTAGTAGTAAATACTATATAAGTTAAAATAGGTAATAAACTATAAAAAATCTTAAAACTAGAAGTCTATAAAGTAAAAGCTATTAAAGATATTTATAAGATAAATAATTAAAAAAAAGACTTAATAAAATAAAAAAATTACTTAGAAAATAAAAATATATAAAAACTATTAAAATACCTTATTAATATCTAATAGCTCTTAAAGAAGTTTTATTAGAATTAAATAAAGATAAAGTATTAAGAAAGTTATCCCTTAAACTAAAAGTAAATTAATTAATATTATTAAAAATATAATTAATCTAGAGGTTTTTAACTAGTATATTTTTATAAGTATTTAATATTAATAATAAGTTATCTTATTATTTTACTTCTTATAAATCCTAATAGGTAGCTTTAAAATATTTCTCTTTTACTTTACTTTAAGTCTTATAAATATATAAAAAATAACTAGTAGCTTTAAAAAGATATATTTATAAAATAGCTATTTTTTTATAAAGTTTTAGAAGATCTTTACTTATTTAATCTTTATTACCTTTTAATTTCTTTTTTTATTTTATTAAAGATATTACTATATAAAGAGTTAGTTAAAAGTACTTAAATTATTAATAAAATAACTTATATAATAATATTATATAAGTACTATTATAAGATTTCTTAGCTTAAATATACTTATTATAATAAGTAAAATTAGTAAATATAAAATATTTATTACCTTTATAAATATAGAAATAATAAGTATAAGGTATATTAGCCTTTTTATTTATAAATTTAAAAGAAAGAATAAGTATTTAAATTTTATAATCTTTATAAGAAGTCTACTTAAAAATATAATTAGATATTATAAAATATTATAATAAAAAAGTTAAGTTAATCCTTACTAAGAAAGGAATATTATTAATTAAAATAATAAGCTTTAAAAATAAGATTACTAAAAGGAAAAGATTATATTATAACCCTAATAGTTATATTATATATAGATCTAGGCCCTTATAATTTTTAATTAATAAAGATATAATAGCTTAAAATAGCTTATTTATAACTTATTTTATATTAAACTAATTTATTAAACATTAACTAATACTAGACTAACTATATATAACAGTTAGGGTTTCTAAACAGGTAAACTAGTCTATACTAGGTTTATATTTATAGAATACGTAGGGCATATAGACTAAGCGGTTAGTTATTATATCTTTTAATAGTTAATAGTATATATTAGGCCTATTAAGGTAAAGAAGTCTTATTAATAGCTAGTAAGCTAAGTTCTATCTAGGTATTAATAAATATATTTTATATATTAAAATCTTATAGTTACAATCAGTAAGGTTCTTATAGGATTAGTAGTAATCATAGCGGATTAATACTAATCGCGATAGATCAGTCCTAATTGCAAGGTCTTAGCGCTAATCGTCTTTAGCAGGAACTATACTGATTAGTGAAAAAATATAGGGTATATATAATAGATACCAGGGGTCATAGTAGGGTCATAATATAATCTCTCCCCTCTATTAGGCCTTATCCTTAAGGCCTAGTTAATATATTTTTCTATTAGTTACTCCTAGTAAGTCTAATCCTAATCCTGTAATCCCCTTAAGATATCTAACTGCATATTAAAGGCTAAGAAGACCTCTATTAATAACTAAAAATCCCTCCATATCCTTATTATAGTATTTAAGAACCCTATTATGCCTTGTTCTAACTATATTTATTAAGAGATAGAGGCTTTATATATTTTTAATCCTATAAAATCGAATTACTATAATCCTTATATTAAGTCCGGTTCTTCCTATAATAGTTACGGCCTATCTATAGCAGTTAGTATGTTTTTATAACATGAAATTATTTTATGGATTTTACTAATATAATATTAGCTCGAAAAATTATTAATAAGAAGCGTTATCTTAAATATAAGGAGGAAGCTACTAAAGATAAACTAATTAAACTTTAAGTAGAATCCACTTATATTTATAATAAAATAAATACTTAGTTTGCTAAGATTACTTGTTTATAGCGATAATATTATTAGGTTAAAGTAAAGGGGTTAGATATAATCTAGTGTAGTCTTAGTTTAATAGATAAGCTTAAGAAGGTAGAGTAGAATAAGCAGTCTATAATAGAAAACACTGTTATTAATAGCTCCTTCTAAGATTAGTCTACTATTACTAAGCAGTTAGAGTAGAAAGCGTTAGGTCTTAGTACTTTTATAGATTCTAGTGGAAGTTCTTTAGGAGTTATTAGGTATTAATAAAGTATTTTACCAGTTCCCATATACTCTCGCTTTCTAGGTAGTCTTTCTATCTTACTAAATACTCCTTTTTCCTATTCCTTATTCATATTCCCTTAATTACCTCTACTTCATAAACCTCTAGTCTGTTAATTTCTTTTAGTTCATTGCTAGTTTTAACCTAAATTATATTAGCTACTAATTTAAGTAGTATAATATAGTAGATCTTATAGAGCCTAACCTTCATTAGTAGATCCAATTTATAGTTATTCTTTAAGATCTTCTTAATAATCTTATAAGGTCTAATATACTTAAAATCGAGTTTATAGCTTAGTCTTTCTATAGTAATATATTTAGTAGATAGGTATATTATATCTCCCTCCTTAAAGGTTAGTCCTTTTAACCTTTTAGGATCATAGTACTGTTATATCCGTTTTCTAATAAACTCGAGTTCCATTTATAGTTCATTATATACATTCTTAAGATCCTTACTCTTAATTATAGCTATAAGATTAATAATTTCAGTTTATCTTATATTATAGTATGTATTTAAGGTATAGCTAAAATTAGTATTAGATAGTATAAGCTTTATACTCTTATTATAGGCAGTATTATAGGCTAGCTAGGCATATAGTAACTTCTTAACCTAGTTATTCTATTTATAGTTAATATAATACTATAGGTACTATTCTATTACCTAATTTATCCGTTCTATTTATCTATCTACTTAAGGTCTAAATACTATTATAAGTCTATAGTTAACTCCTATATAGGCCATTAGTATTTACTAAAACTTACTAGTAAATATTATACCTCTATTTATAAGGATTTCTTTTAGTAATCCTTATTCTCTTACTACCCTATTATAAAATATATAGGCTATAACCTCTATATCTATTACTTCTCTATAGGGTATATAAATTAAAAACTTTATAAGTCTCTTAACTATAACTATAATACTATCATAGAAGATTCTAGTTAAAGGTTCTTTTAATAATAGTAGTTTAGTTATAAAGTCTATTGTAATTGAACTCTATAGTGCTTCTATAACTTTAAGTAATTATAATTCCCTGTAAGGTTTATATTATCATGCCTTCATCTTAATACAGATATTATATTACTTAATAACCTTTTCTATTAGATTTCTTATTACCTTATATCTATACTATAAGAGTCTTTTTAGTATCTTTATAACTCCTTAGTATTTATGTACTAGGTAGTTATAGAATTCTTATATAAACTCCTCTAGTTCCCCTAGGATTTCCTTAGTTACTGTTTATATCTATCTTAGTATTTATATTTATTAGGTAAATCTGTATTCTCCCTTCTTATTAGGTTCTAATACCTATTCTTTTGCTTTTACTATACTAGTATTATAGTCTAGTCTTTAACTAATTATATCTACTCTTCTATTCTCTATTCCTTTCCTATAAATAATTATAAAGTTAAATTTATATAGGTATTCTATATAGTATAGTTATTATTAATTAAGTTTATATATTATAGTAAAGTAAAAGATATTCTAGTAATCTATATATACCTTAATCTAATACTTACTTCCTATAAGGTAGTATTTAAACTCTTTAAAATAGTTAATAATTACTAAGAATGCTTTATTATAGATCGGATAGTTAAGTTCTGCTCTATGTAACTTATATAAATAGAAGGTAATAGGGTGTAATCTTCCTATATTATCTTACTAGCTAATCTGTCCTCCTAAGGCGAAGTCTGATATATCTATTTTAAGTTTAATTTCTTTTTCTAGATTAAATATAGCTAAGACTGGTTTACTAGTAATAGCCTTTTTAAGCTATATAAAGGCTTTTTAAGCCTTATTATTCTATTTAAATAGTTTACCCTTCTTTATAAGCTCTATTAGTAGATTAGCGATTTTACTAAAGTCTTAGATAAATTGTTAGTAATAGTTAGCTATTCTTAAGAAGGATTACACTTCCTTTATATTCCTAGGTTCCTTTTAATCTACTATTACTAAGATCTTCTTTAGTTCTATCCTGATTTTACCTAGTGTAATAATATATCTTAAGAAGTCTACTTTAGTAATGTAGAAGTAACTTTTCTCTAGTTCTACTAATAGTTTAGTATCTTATAGTATTTTTAAGACCTTATAAACGTATTCTATATATTCTTCTTTATTATCCAAGAAGATTAGGATATTATTTAGGTAATATACTATAAAGATATTAAGGTACTATTAAAGTATACTATTAATTATCTACTAAAACATTATAGGTATATTTATAAGACTAAAAGGCATTACTATATATTTAAATAGTCTAAATCTAGTCCTAAATACCATTTTCTATTTATCTCCTTTCTTAATATAGATAAGGTTATATACTCCTTTAAGGTCTAAGGCTATAAAGATCTTCTTACCTTATAACTAATCCTTAAGTTCTATAATAAGTAGAAGTAGGGTTTAGTCCTTAATAGTATATATATTAACTAGTTAATAGTTAATAACTAGTCTATCCTTTCTATTCTTCTTTAGTATAAAGAATATTAATAATGCTAATACTAAGCTAGATTCCCTAATATAGCCTTTCTTAAGTATTTTATTAATATATTTTTATTAAACTTATAGCTCTCTTTAGTTAAGTAGATAGAGCTTTTAGAATAGTAAGTTATTATCTATAAGATTAATTTTATAGTCCTACCTACTATATTTAGGGACTCCTATTTCTAGTTCTTCTTTAAACAGTTTATTATATATCTAATATTATTCTAGAATATTCTTAAGTTAGTCTTAGCTTAGTTCTATATCTATTTTATCCTTTTATAGATCTTATTTTTTAAGGATGCTTAGGATTTCTGTTTTACTTCTTATGCCTCTCTTATACTTATATTATACTCCTTTTAAAGGTAATAGATACTTTATTCTATGCTTACCTATGCTATCCTCTTTAGTTAGGGTTTAAGATCTCTTATTATTTATTGTAATTGTTTCTTTATTACTATTAAAGTTACTAGAAAATATAACCTAGCCAGTCCTCTAGTTAATAAGTAGATTTTCTTATATAAGCTATAATATACCTAAGATTATATATATATCCTTTCCTAAAGGTATAATATTGAAATCTACTTATTAATTTTATCTTTTAATAAAGATTTTAAGATAATTAGTCTTTTAATCTATAATACTGTTATTATAATTAAAAAGCTATCCTTCTGTATTAACTAATAAATAAGGTAATAATTTCTTCTTTTATAGTAGTTATAGTTCTATAACTATTTTTAGGTTGATAAAGTTCCTCTTAGCTCTATAATTAATCTAAGTATTTAGCTATCTCTCTTTAATTTAAACTTATAGCACTAGGCTATCTATTAAGTCTACTATACATAGTACCCCTAATATATTTATTAGCCTGAGTTATTCTTATCTATAGTATTAGCTTATCTATAGCTTAGTTATAGATAGTATATAACTTTTCTTAAAGTATCTTTATAGGTCTGTTTATATTTATTATTATAGTATCCTTTACTATTAGTGCAGTTATTCTAAAATTCATTATTAAGTAATTATTACTAGAATTATTCTTCTAGTTCTTTATACTATTCTACTAGTATCTTTAGATGTATTTTATATTTCTCTTCTTCTATTATTTATCTCTTATATAAAGCTTTAATATTCTTAAGGTAGTACTTATAGTATTGCTTAGGGTCCAAGTATCCTTTAATATATTTAAACTTGCCGAGTCCTTGCCATTCCTATATAAGTTCTATCTTATATCTGGTCTATTACTGCTATACTTTCTTTTATTCTTTAGTAGGTTTTCCTCTTATTATATGCAGTTCTTTAAAGAATCTTGTTATATCTTCGAGCTTATAACTAGGGGGTGTCGGTTTTTATATTATTTCCCCTTATTTATTCTTATATAGGCTTTTATAATATCTTCCTAGATATCCCTTCTTATTTATATAAGTATACTGTCTTTTATTACCTTACTATATGGCTTCCTAGAAGCTTTCTTTATCATTTAGGTATAAGCTATCTACTTCCTATTATCCTTATAGTTCCTCTATCTACTCTAAACTAGTATTGTTAACTAATAGTTCCTTTATTAGGTAGTTATACTATCTACTGCTAATTCGTTCCTGGTACTCAGCTTCCTATTCCTAGATTTTAGCTTTCTTTTTAGCGTACTTTCCTTAAGTTATCTCTTTAAACTCCTTTTCCGCTTCTTTAATTATTTATTATAATTACTTAATTCCGTTAAGTAAGTCCTTATTTTTCTAGATCTATCGGTAGTAAGGTATATTAAATTATAATTCTGCTACTCTAAGGTTCTTATACTAGAGGTATACTAGATAGCCTTCTATTTCTTCTTTCTTATAGGGCTTATCATTTAGTATACCTTATATTATTACTAGAAAGTAATTACTATCTAATTTCTCTTACTTATATTATTTATACTAATAGTTTCTATAAGATATTTATGATATTTTACTATAGTCTAGATATATTAGTATTATTTATTTATTATCTTTAGTGTTAACGTCTGGCTCCTTATATAGAGGGTTAAGTGTATTGTTAGTATAGTAGGCTCTAATATAGACTATACTAATTCCTTCTATATCTTTATACTCTTAAGCTCCTTAAATATAAAGATCTTCTTATATTTAGTAGATTCTTATTCTAAATTTATTATATTCTAGTTAGTAGTCCTTAATCTATTTCTATATAAGTTATTTATCCTTCTTATAGAGGTGCTAGGCAGTAGTCCTTACTTCCTTGCCCCTATGTCCTATAGATCAGGATTATTAATGTCTTCGTTATTAGATACTATCTCTAGCTTTAACTTCTTTTTTCTAAGCATCTTCTCTATCTTAAAGCGTTATTCTAATTAGGACATTATTAATAGTTTATAAGGCTTACTTTTATCCCTCTATATTAGGGGTAATTAGGCTACCTTATCTTATTATTCCTAGAGTTTACGTTTTTTTAAGTTCTTATTATTTCCTAAATTCCTCGAGTTTATTATTTCTAGCTTCCTCTCTTCTTCTTTATTATACCTAACAGATATATTCTTATTTCTTAGGATCTTATATATACTTATAATAGTTCTTATTCTATATCTTATTCTATTAGTCTCTTTATTCTTCCTTAGTTACTAACTTATCCTTCTTTTATCCTAGACTGTAAGGTTCTAGTTTAATCTAGATAATTCCTAGGTCTCTATTAAATTATATATCATATCTACTTTATATTATCCCTAGTATTTAGGTTTATATAGCTATTTAAGGTCCTATCTATTAAGTTAATCCTAGGGTTTACTTACCTTAATTCAGGTCTTATAGCTTTTATAGTTCTAGGCATTATTATACTATATATCCTATTTAATTATAGTTATAGTATTTATACTTAGATATATCTTATAGCTTGTAGTTATTTCTTCTAGATTATATAGCTCCTAAGGACATAGGGCCTGCTTATATTCTATATAAAGTATTATTTTACTAGTTTCCTTATTATTATCCTTAGTTTTAAGAGTTACCTTAGTTATTATTTTATTACTAATTAGGGTAATACAGGTTAAAGTTATTACCTTGTTTATAATTTACCTTCTCTCTTTTATATTTATACTATTATTTATTAATTTTAATAGCTATAGTAATATATACTATTAAGCCACCTTTATCTACTTTAGGTCTATTAGCTTTATATAGTTTATCCTTAACTTCATCCTTTAGTCCTTTATAATACATTTCTATTAAAGCGTTATTATTCTAATTAGTCTTAGATATAAGCTATTAGAATTTAATAGAGTAAGTAGTATAAGACTTATACTATTTAAATATAAACAGTTCTGCTACTACCTACCGTTCTTTATTAACTACTTTAAAATTATCTCTAAGGGCCTTCTTAAAGTTATCCTAGTCCCTAAAGATATTCTAGGTCTCTTAATCTTATATATTTTCTTTATTTTTAAGAAAGTCTCTTATAATAGGTTCCTACTAATCCTTAGTATCTCCTTAGATTAAGGGTAAGGTATACAGTACTTTCTTAATAGCAGTATCTAGTTAGTTAAGGAATAAGCGAAAGTAAGCCTTTATTTGTTACGACCCTAGCGGTTACGTCACGTGCGCCCCATCATTTTTCTCCAATCACAGACTAAGACCCACAACATCATCTTGGACCGATCTTCCAAACCCTTCGGTCCACTGATAAGATAAGGACCGACGAGTTTCACTCAACGGTCCTCCTGGACCGATACATAAATCACATCAGTCCCTTCAGGACCGAGCACAACACAACATCGGTCCTTCCAAAGACCTCAAGTATATAGAACACATTCATTTGCACTTCCATAGACTCAAGCTCACCAGCTATCAATAAAACTTCTTTACATTGATCAAGCCTAACCCGCATTGAATCTACCATTAAGAGACGTGACACTTCGACAACGCTCAGCATCACGCCCTACGCAATCTGCCAACAATAAACCTAGCACGGCTTAGTTTATCCACAGTTGGGAACCAACCCGTCACACGTTGATAGCTCTTGTTCAGACCGTACCGCGTAACGCTGAGCAATACAAACGCAATGGCACCTACCACTCCAATCCAACCTTCCAACTCGGGACGTGCACAGCACCATCCGCAGCAGGAAACTCCCCCTAGCCAGGCGGCAGTTCCTATGGACACCGACGAGGAAGACGAAGGGGACATCACCCCGGCTCACCTGAACACTCATGAAGAGGAAGTCAGGAAACTCAAAAGCAGACTCAAACACCTGAGCCAGCAATATGATGAACTGCTGAGCAACGCCAAAAACAACGCTAGAGTTTCCCAGAATAGAATCGAAGACCTGGAGAAAAAGGTGACTAACCTCACGAACCTTGCAGGGGCCTTGGGAGCAGAAGCCGAGAAAAGCCAGAAGCTCTACAGAGAGCATATCGAGCACACTGCAGCCCTTGTAGCCACTGGCAAAGACCCCAGAGAAATCCTTCGACCTCGTCAGCCTGAACCATTTAACGGCGACGCGGACAAACTCCAAGGATTCCTCACCAGCCTTCGAAGCTATCAGATATACTATCCTATTCAGTTCACTACCGAAGAACTCAGGGTCAGACACGGAATGGGTTTTCTCAAAGACAAAGCACTACAACTCATGGAACCCATCATCCGCGACTACGTCAACAACCCTAAGGAAGAACGACAAGCAATGACAAAGTATGTCTACGAAAAATATGAACACTTCGAAAAAGAACTCAAAAACGCTTTCGGCATTATAGACGAAAAAAGAACTGCAGAAATGAAGATCCGACAACTCAAACAGAAAGGGTCTGCAGCAGACTACCTAGCCGAATACCGCTACCAGGCAGCCAAACTTAACTGGGGCGAAGAAGCGCACATGGCACAAGTCTACCTAGGACTAAAATCTAAAGTCAAAGACGCTATAGTAAACGTTCGACCTAAACCTGCAAACCTCAATAAGTTAGCTCAAATCGCAGTCGAAATCGACAACCAGCAGTATGAACGACGCAGAGAAAAACAAGCCGAAAAACAAGGAGGATCGTACAATCCTCGATAGAACACCAACAGACAACAGAACGCCAATCAAGGAAGGAAGCGACAAGTCGACACTCAACATGGAACTGAACCTGGACCAATAACAATCGGGACAACCAAGAAGGACAAGTCCAAGATCACTTGCTGGAACTGTGGCAAGAAAGGACATTACGATCAAGAATGTAAGAACCCCGTCAAAACTAACCAAAAATACAGACCAGTACCCGAAGGTAAGAAACAAGTCAACACTACCAGCAAGAACAAAGAACCACAGATGGCAACACGATCCGTCAACATGGCCAGATCAGGATACGACAGATCGGGACCCGACGACTACACTGTAGTACACGATCCATTCCTTAGCAAGGAACAAACGCTTAACAAATACTACCCGGACATTCCTAAGGAACAACGACCAGTTCTGGGACATACTGCACCAACAACAGAAATCCCGTATCGAAGCAGTCCAGAAGAACGAAGGACAAGAACAAATAAAAACAAGAAAAAACTATACCACAAGAAAAAAGAAAACAAGACATCCGATCTCGAATGGAAACCGGTACCAGAAGCAGAGACACCACCGGTCAACGAGGGACACACTATCCGAATGGTCAGAAAGGGAAAAGAAGTTGACCCTAACCCGGATAACGAACCAAGTACTAAGATATACGACTGGGACGCGAAACAAGCATTGGAACAATCCCTTGACAAAATGCGAGACGAAACCAACCCCTACACACCAGTAGACGAGATCCCAGTCAGAACCACCTCAAAACGACCAAACCGACACTACGGTGACCCAAACTACACATCAGCATCTAGAACTGTTAAAGACCTCGAAGCCAAGAAAATCAAGAGAAGAGTCAATCAAACAGTCTGGAACATGGAAATCAAACCTCAATATAACGAAGACGGTAATCGTGTATGGTACAGCAAAGCACTCAAGTACGCCGAGCGCGCTAGAGAAAGAGCCATCACAGAACAAGACGACGATATCTACATTCGGTCATACACCAAAAACGAAGTCGAAGATCCTACGACTCCGGAAGAACAAATCCAGATCGAAAAGGATCCACAAAGATATACAAATCACCCGAATCATCAGCAGATATCATGGATATCCTGCACACGACACCACTGCCCACGACACCGACAAGAAAAGGAAGCAAACGACTGTTTTCCAGTACAAACCAAAGAACACAGAGAACAAAAACCCTACTTAATCATCGATACCTTGGGATATCAGATCACCAGAAGGTACAGAGGGACTCAGGTAGCCAAGTTCACGGCACACACCGAAACAAGAGAACGAGCCCTAGCACACATCCGAAACTCTCGACACATCGCTCAATGGAGACAACAAATACACCAAGAAGTCGAAATAACAGAAGAAGAACCATCTAATAATGAACTCAATCAAAATGGTCAAACCAGTCAAATCACAGAAGACAATACACAGCTTACCCTTGAAGCCGAAAACAACAAGGCAGAACGCCTTGCATAGGAAGCAGACGCAGCCTGCCAAAAAGAACTAGCTACGAAGTACGACTGCCCCGACGACATCAACTGCGCAGACAGTAAATGCAGTTACGATCACCCATAGGGAAAAGGAACGCGCCGTCTGTACTAGAGCGCCAGACAAGCGAAAGAACAACGGAAAACGAACTTCCCACGAAAGCTCTAAGAATAGCTACAAAACAAGACAGCCAACGAACCTGCCTACAACTGAAAGTCAGAATCAGGGACAAGTGGTTGAACGCACTTGTTGACAGCGGAGCTGATATGAATCACATTTCCCCTGACACGGTAAATGATTTGAAGCTACCATGGAGAAACAAGAAAATACCCTACACGGTACAAGATAGAGAAGGAAACACCTACAACTACGACAATGGACAAATAACCAGAGAGATTGATCACCTCAAGGTGTTCGTTAACGGAAAAAACCAAGGCATTGACTTCGACATCATCCCCGTCTACGGATACGACTTGATCCTCGGATACCCATGGTTAAAACGCTATAACCCACAATTCAACTGGAGAACTGGCCAGGTGAACTGCGAAGATCACCCTTCAGACAATGAGTATGATTCAGACAACGACAAAACGAGATCTCAAACTTCGACTGAAGAGAGCAGCGAAGTCAGGCGCGACAAAGTATCGCCCATTCCAAAAGGAACCCGACACAAGTATCACAAAGGCAGAACGAAACGCATCGGAAGAACGATAGCAACTCTCAAAGGACAGTTTAGACAACTGGACCACGATCTCCAAGAGATGAAACAGATTGCCATAAAGGAATCTGACAAACGACTCAAGAACGTACCCGTGCAGTATCGTATCTATGAGAAATTGTTTCAAGAGGAACTCGACACCAAGTTACCTCAATACACGGATTACGATATCGAAATCGTACTGAAAGATGGCAAGAATCCAAAATTCTTCCCTATCTATAACCTATCTCGAGACGAACTCGACACACTCAAAGAATGGTTAAACGACATGCTACAAAAG
This sequence comes from Fusarium nygamai, assembly GCA_001262555.1. Taxonomy (NCBI): domain Eukaryota; kingdom Fungi; phylum Ascomycota; class Sordariomycetes; order Hypocreales; family Nectriaceae; genus Fusarium; species Fusarium nygamai. Next base: position 1,305 of record LBNR01000040.1, on the reverse strand, counting down.
GGATACATCAGACCGTCGAAATCCTCAGCAGGATATCCGGTCATGTTCGTACCAAAACCCAACTCCAACAAGCTAAGACTTGTAGTGGATTACAGACAACTCAACGAGATCACCGACAAGGATAGAACACTATTACCTCTCATCACCGAACTTAAAGACCGACTGTTCAATAAAAAATGGTTTACTGCCTTAGATCTTAAATCCGCTTATAACCTTATTCGAATCAAAGAAGGCGACGAATGGAAAACAGCCTTCAGAACAAAATACGGACTATTCGAATACTTGGTTATGCCTTTTAGATTAACCAACGCACCTGCAGTATTCCAACGCATAATCACAAACGTACTTCGAGAGTACCTTGACATCTTTGTAGTTTACTACCTGGACGATATCCTCATCTTCTCTGACACAGAAGAAGAGCATACAGAACACATCCACAAGGTTTTAAAAGCACTACAAGATGCCAATATGCTCGTCGAGCCTACGAAAAGTCATTTCCATCAGTCTCAAGTAACATACTTAGGACATGAAATCTCACACAATGAAATCAGAATAGATAAACGCAAAATTGCAGCAGTCGCAGAATGGAAGAAACCCACCTCAGTCAAAGAAACACAATCATTCTTAGGATTCGCCAATTACTACCGACGATTCATCAAGGACTTCAGCAAAATCGCTATACCACTCACGGAGATTACCAAAAAGGATCGAACCTTCCAATGGAATGACAAAGCTCAAAAAGCTTTCGAACAGCTTAAAGCAGCCATCACGAACGAACCCGTTCTAGTCATGTTTGATCCCGACCGGCAAGTTAAACTCGAAACCGATGCTTCTGACTTTGCCTTGGGGGGACAAATAGGACAACGCGACGACGATGGTGTACTACACCCTATTGCCTTCTATTCTCATAAGATGCATGGAGCAGAACTCAACTATCCCATCTATAACAAAGAATTCCTAGCTATAGTCAACTGTTTCAAGGAATTTCGACACTACCTCAGAGGAAGCAAGCACCCAGTAAAGGTGTTCACCGATCACAAAAATATAGCTCACTTTGCCACAACGCAAGAGCTGAACCGACGACAACTACGCTACGCCGAATATCTATGCGAATTCGACTTCACTATAGCACATTGCAAGGGCACCGACAATGGACGCGCCGACGCCATTAGTCGACGACCCGATTTCGACACAGGAACTGTCAAGACAAAAGAACAACTCCTGGAACTCAACACCAAAGGAGAATACCAGTTCGCTCAACCAGTCAAAACCATCGCTAGAACAAGCATCGACAAAAATTGGACA
>LBNR01000039.1:0-99126 GCA_001262555.1 Fusarium nygamai | reverse complement strand
CCCCCCCCCGGCTCGAGCCAACGGGTAGGTTATTCCTCGTAGTGCTGGCTTGCTGGAGCCGCTAATCCCAGATTGTGCGGGGCATCCTAATCCGTTGCGGCACTATCGATTGACACCTAACTCAAATTGGCTATTGAACTAATGACCGCCCTGTTAACAGCTGGTAGTGACGTGCAACCTCCGCTGGTCTTAGGAGGAATGACATCCCTCTACCAAAAAGATCCAGATCCAGATCCCAGAAGCAGAGTCCAGACTCGCCTCTGTGGGTAAATCATGTTTATACTAAGTTGTTTTTTTTCCCGATAAGAACAATTAACCTCGAAAATCAAATAAAAACCTGATTCACGGACGATAGATGCATCAACGCCACGACCGCTACAATCACAATTACAGCTGAAATTGCTCCCTGCACTATAGACAACCCGAAGACGCTTTAAGGGAATCTGCCGATTGATGCTGCCCACGCCGTTGCATGGCGGGCTGTAGATTGCAGTTCCATGAGAGTCGATTTGCTTATTTCTCGAGAGCCTTAAGGCGGGTAAGAAGCTTACGAGGAGAAGTCATGATCCTAAATTGACGGCCATGTCACCAGGGAGACACTTGGCGTACACGTTATCAAGCTGCCGACAGATTCTTCCCGCAAAACGCCGGGTCTCGATGCGCCACATAAACCCTTCACATGGTCTCCTGACTACTGTTGTGTTGGGGCGTGAAGCCTCTTTTACCCCTCAACCTTAAAGCCCATCTTGGTTTCTTGAGACAGTTGTTCCTAAAAAGGAATTAGCCGTCTTGCCTTGGATGTGCAGCCCTATACTTGAAATGTGTTAAACGGCGTAAAACGGGATCTTGCCACTCGACCCCAACCCACTTAAGTAAAGGCATAGTCTAGACCGAGCTTAGACGCTCTGTCGCAGGAACAAGATGTTCACAGATGAGCAATGGTGGCACTATGATAATGGTCAGTCAAATCGGTGGGAACTAGGTGGAGGTGATGGGTTGATGATATTCCCAGCTTCTAATTCGGCATAGAGCAAGCCTCACCGTTTATGTTACACCACGCTATCGACTACTTCAGTAAAAGGCTCCAAGGAACGCCATACTAATGAAAGAACTATTGAATGAGGCTGTCCTCACCCAGAAAACTGGTTAATGCATTTTTTATCAGCTTGCCAAGAGAAAAAGAATCGTAATATCTTGTCATTTCCGAGAGCTGTTCGGTGAAGCCTCCAATAGGAGCACGGGGGTGACGTGCATCTTTTTAGGTAGGGATGCAAGCTTTTAATGCCCTAGGTAGGATCCTACATCAAAGAATACGAGATGCTCTCAAACAAGATAGGCGCCAGCTTCAAGAGAGGACACCTCGACGTTAGCCTTGTTGCGCGATACAATGGTATCAGCGAGATGACTTCTCCGCCGATCCATGATGAGTCGGGATGATTAGATCAGCTGAAACGATTTTTAATTCAGGAAACTCTGTCCGCCAATGTGTCTAGACTATCGATCCAGTAACAGCGTCTGAGGATCGGAGCACGTTTGTCAGCTTTTATTAGCCTAAACAGTCTAAAATGAGCCTTTTACTAACAGCATAAAGTGTGCCTTGTCTTGATTTTATTGAATTTTCTATTCCAAGTTTTTTTCTAGATAAGTCATGTCATAAATAAGCTTGCCTGGCTGTTCGTCCAGCAAGGTAATCCACATAAACGACTTCAAAATGTCTCGCATTTCTTTCCAACTACTTACCCAGCATTTATCAGCATGCTTTCGCAGACCGTCCCTTATCCATACTTCGTCTGATGTGCTGAACAGTGAAAGAGCTCCAGTCATTAAGAGCCAAATCATCAGCTGAGAAGATATCCCATCGACAAGCTCGAGGCCCAGTGTGCAGTTTTTGTAGATAGTAGGAAAGCAATAGTAAGGGAGTTTGATATCTTGCCACTGCAGGAACACATGGTAAGAAAAGGCCAATAGCCCATGTCGTATAGCTTCATTGATCGAGCCGGCAGTGAAGTCCATGCGCAGCAGGCGATACATTACCGCAGTCATCGTTTCATGGATAGTCTGCGGGCGTATTAACTGCTGAGTCTGCGTCCCAATATTCACTAGCACACAGAATCTTCTCATAACTCGCCAAGCTGTCGCCAAACTGCTGTCCAAGCTGTCAGAAATCTCAATGTACTCTTGGGAACACATCTTGTCGTCCCAAGCTCGCAGTAGATTATGGGGATAATCCGGAACCGGCTGTGAAGGCTGACTGAAGAACATATGGCTCGACCCATTGTGCATCGCGATGCTAAGATCGCACCTACGAAGGATCAGTATTTAGCTGATGGCTATAAGTTGTTGGTATAGTTTACCTCAACATCCCTACTTCAAGGGCTTTGCCCCTGAACACATATATACCTCCTCTCAGGTCCACCATTTTGCGAAGGCCTTGCATATGCTGCTTTGCTGTCTGATAATCCCCGTCGAAATGTGCAGCTTCAGCAAGCTTCAAGACCACACTGATTGTAGAGTCTGAAATTTTTAGTTCTTCATCTTCCCCTAGAAGCCTTTCCTTCAGAAGTGTCAGGCCTCTCTGGAAGTGAAGCAACGCCGCTAAATTGGTGATACTCTCTCGATGGCGAAGAACCCTGTCGATGAAGCTTTCCACTGCGAACGCCGTTATGTGAAGACCAACAGCGTCTCGTGCAATGGGGTAACGTCCCTCATTGTTCCCTTCCTGAAGGCCAATCGCCACCTTTAGAGGGAAGATAACCTTTCTTGCGAATGGTGTAACTTAGTTCATGTTAGTAAGCCGGAGGATTCTTGGAAGCCTGAGTTACGAACCTTTAGCTATGTTTAAAAGCATCGGCAGCTCTATATCAGCAGCAAACTCGGCAAAAGACAAATCCGAGCCGACACGACTAGGTATTAGTGAAGTATAGAAGCTGCCCACTTCTTCTAGCTTGATTCGTGCTGTCTGAGTGTAAACAGCCATTGCCCTTGTCCTCCTGCCGATCGTTGGCTGACCCTTGTCTGGGCGAACTTTTTTCTTCTTCCCTCGCATGACATGGCTTCTGATGAGCTTCCTCGTGACTGCATCGACGTTCTCCAGATTTGATGAGACAATAAAAGGAAATCCTGCGGCTGGGTCGGATGGTTTTCTGAATCTCTCCGATCCTGTCATATTGAAAGCCTTGGCACGTCCCTTTTGTTTGCCTAACGCGGTAATGCTGAACAGAAGGCATACGCTGGGGTCTCACGCGCAAACAGGGATCTTTTAAGATTTCGCACGTGAATAGTAGAGAGTTCAGGGGTAGATCTAGAACAGCACAGCATGAATACACCAATCTGTATCAATGGACCGAATACACGTAATGCCTGACAGGTAAAGGTTTAAGGCGGAGCATATATACTCCCGACACAACAGATAACGGATGACAAATCCCCGACCAATCCCATAATGTGGGGTCAATCAGGGTGCCAAGACAGCTTTTTGTTTGCCGTTTCGAGTATAGCGGCCGGTATTTGCGTCACTATCACGGATTCGGCGCAGATTTCGGATGTTGGGCCCCCTGTCAGCGTTCTCCATAGACTTTCTATAAAAGAGCTCAGGAATTCGTTTCATATCATGGTATCTGAGACTTGATAGTCCTGACCTATTTATCTTGCAGAGACTTAGTAACTTAATCCTTTTCAATGAATTCTCTCCGGAAGTCTGTCCTAATCACCGGCTGCTCTGCTGGTGGTATTGGCGGAGCATTGGCTGATGCGTTTCACGCCAAAGGTTACCACGTCTTCGCAACTGCACGTAACCCATCAAAAGTGTCGCCGAGTCTCTCCAGTGCGGCAAATGTCACGGTTCTGAAGCTAGACGTGTTATCCACGGAGTCGATCGCCGCTGCTGTTGAAAGCGTCAAGAGCCAAACCGGTGGTGGGCTCGATGTTCTCGTCAACAATAGTGGCGGAGGCTACACTCTACCGGCTTTGGATGTTTCGATTGAGGAGAGCAAGAAGCTGTTCGAACTAAACTTCTGGGCTCCATTGACTATGCTTCAAGCCTTTGCCCCTCTTCTGATCAAGACCAAAGGATGCATTGTGAACAATTCCTCTGTTAACGCAATCGCCCCTATGCCGCTCATGAGTTAGTGCCAGATTCTCTTTATAGCCATTTTCTAACAGCCTAGGCATTTACAACAGCTCCAAGGCTGCCCTTTTCTCGGCCAGTGAGACATGGCGTCACGAACTTCAACCTCTCGGAATTCGTACTATTACCCTGCTTACCTCCGCGGTCAAAACCAACTTTTTTTCTGAACATCCTGCTGCCAATGTACCTGATGATTCCCAGTACTTTGAGATTAGGGATTTCATTCATGGCCTTGTTGATGGCCGCATGCAAGAGAATGGAATAAGTGCGAAGCAGTATGCGACTAAAGTAGTCGGTGAGGTCGAAAAAGGCACAGTCGGAGTGGTTTGGGCCGGCAAAGACGCTTCTATCCTCCGTCTACTGTCGTGGCTGTTACCACAGTCCGTTTTTGTAAGACTTGAGCTAGCTCTGATATTGGATCGATATCTAATTGCAAGTGTAGGATATGGTAGTGCAGAGCGTCATTCCGATTGCTCGTGAGATGGCTAAAGCTACGCGACAGAAACTAGCCTAAGAGACCTCAACTTCCCAGAAAGGAGCTGCGCTGTCAAATGCTGGGAAGATTGTGGGTACACGACGGCTTGGAATGCGCCAGGAAGCCTTGCCGTGGAGGAATGTTCTCGGCGCTGGCAGATCCACGGACTCGGTGTACTGCGAGCAGCTCGAGAGGCGACGGGTCATCATTCTCCGAGCCATTGCAGGCTGATGACGAGATTCATGACGAGAACATAAAATCAATGTTTCCTATCTGGATCATTCTTGACACGTACGGCGGTCTTAAGGCAACGCAAACTCAGTGAATTACTTCCTGGTAACCGTCGCAACGTCGGCAACCATGCGAATCTTATGAATGCCATCCTCAACCTTGTACCACTCACTATTCTGTAGCTCAGTCACAATAGAATCCATTGCCTCATCCCACTTATCCTCATCTCGCTGCTTCCATCCTCCAACAGGGGTCGCGAGGAATGTCCAAGCAATCCTAGCCCATCGCTTGAGGTCAGGACCCAGATTCAGCCATGCTGCCCTCTCGGTGAACTCAGTGTTCTCCCATCCACCGGCACTTGTTGCCTGCTCGAGTTTCTCCTTTTTGTACCAGCTCTTGCTGAGGAATGGTGCCATAGGCTCGTCGGCACCACGTGTCTTGTAGTGCGCATTTTCAAGGGCGACGTGCCACGGCATATCCTTCCATACAGCAACGACACCGATGCCGCCGGGCTTCAGGGTGCGCAGAATATGGGCGGCTGCCGCAACATCATCGGTAAGACCGGCAAAGACGAAAGTGGTGAAAGAGTGAGTGAAAGTGCTGTCCGGGAAAGTGAGCTTGCAAGCATCCATCTCTCCAACCTTCACAGGCCAAGAAGGATTCTCATTCAACTTGGCTTGGAGTTGGGCTATGAACATAGGATTGATGTCCGTGGCGTGGATCTGGATACCTGATGGCGGACTGCTATCTATAACGGCCAGGGTCACCGCTCCGTATCCACACCCATTGTCGTGAACCACGGATGACTCGCTGAGGGGAGGGAGGTCCTTCAGTATGTCTCCGGCAATTGTGTCGCTAACATTGCCTTGCAACTCCACGAGAAGAGCGCCGTCGAACTGTACAGCTTGCTTAGGAATGAATGGGGTGGCCATTGTAGACAATGACAGTATTCAACTTCAGAAATGCGCTCAAATTTTGAACTAAGGATGGGTTTCGTTCTGGCTTGTTTAACTGACTAACAAGATCTGTCAGGACAAAAAACTAAAGGGATGCAAGCTGGGTTTTTAAATCACAGTGCTGAGCTTGGGTGCGGCCGGCTTTGCTGCCGTCTGGGCGCCTCTGGACCTCACGAAACCAGGCCAGAAGATCTTGGATTCGGCAACTGTCAGCGCTAAAGTCACCACCCTATAACAACTGACTGACCGCCCAAGCGAATGTCATGCTTACGCCCAAGCGAATGTCAACCTAACGCACAAGTAATAATATTCAGGATGGCTGCAGGAGCTTCAGAGAAGCCCCCCTCCCCCTCTGGTTATGATTATATATATAGAGGTTTATTTTAAAAGTCCTTGCCTATACTAAAATTATAAAAAAGTAAGGTAAAAGAGTAAGTACTTATAAATATTAAGTTATATACTTATTTATTTTTATTTCTTTTATATTTATTTTTACTTTTTAATTTAATAATTTTATATATATATATAAAGATTCTTTTTATTTATATTTTAACTTTTACTTATAGGAAGTTATTTTATATAGCCTTTTATTTATAAATAGCTTTACTTTTAATTTTTTAAAATGCTTTTTTTTATAATATACGTTTTTATTTATAATTAAATATGCTTAATAGTATTTAAATATAATAGATTTAAATATTATAAAGTTACTAAATTCTTATTATATTATATATAGCTTATTAAGTATAGTATTTATAAGTAAAATACTATTTTAAGTATTTTTTTTATACCTTTATTATAAATCTATACTTTTTTAATAGTATTATTTTTTTATATTTTAATATTTTTAAGACCTTTTAAGCTATTATTATTAAGATATTAATGCCTTAATAATTAAAGTCTTTAATAATATTAATAGTTACTTTTTCCTTATTAAAGTAATTATAACTAACTTAAAAGATTATAAAAGCTTTAACTTTCTTTATATATTTTATTAAATACTTTAATTATATTTTATTTTTAAATTATATATTAATAAAGTATAAAGTATATATATTAAACTATAGACTTTTTTAAATTAATTATATATATTATTAATTATATAGTAAGAAATTTCTATTATTTTATAGATTTTAATAGTAGTATTATTTATCTTTATAAAAACTTTTAGTATTACTATTAAAGTATAAGTTATAATATTTATTAGCAGTATCTTTTTAATTAATTAAAAAGGAAAAGAATAGTATAAAAATTACTTATAGAAGATAATTAATAAATTCAGCAGGGGCTCCCTGCTCAGGGATATAAGGGCTGTTGCCGATCCCTCGAGGCAAGCAAGGACTTTTGGAACGGACCTCCGTACGTAGGAACGAACATTTCCGCTTGGTCAACGACACGGGCTGGCACATGTGACCTCTTGCACCAGAGAATGGTCCTGCCCGCAGCCGGGCGTGACATTGTCAAGCAGGCAATCAGGAACATAATTGCCCTGCTCAACCCAGGCGAATGGATTCAGTCGTTGAACCGGACACATACATCTATAAAGGCCCGGCCGTGGAAGCTATGTTTCGGCTGATCTCGGACATTTTCAAGGTAATCGAGACGGGCACGGACTACGCGCCATGAGTAGAGGATTGATTTAAGGAGCTGGGGTGTCAGCCTCGGCGTATGCGTTCCGCTTTGGGTGAAGTGCTGACAACGGGCAGCACTACAGCACAACCATTGGCAACTTCATCTGCCCTGGCTGTCGGACAGGGTTCGTACTCCTACTGCCCGCCTTCTTATCAGAGACAAATGAAAAGCATGGAGATAGTGCTCTGCTTACGCAGGATCGATGGTGGCTTACATGTTCTGAGTCTGCGCCGGGTCTGCTCTGGGACTCTGCCCACCGGCTCAACAATTTCCGGAACCACCTATCCGTAGATGCAGTGATCTGGAAGAAGGGGCAATTTGATTTGTAAGTTGGCTTGCTACCCCTCTCGCTGGCAGGCACAAAATGAGGCACACACTGCATGCCCTGCTTGAGACAGTTCGACGATCAGTCGTCTCGCATAGTCCTCCCTTACAGTGTTCCAACCCGGCCCCATCTTGAGATGGCCCGAACTCTGCAAGCCTCGTAGCCAGGCCAAAAGTCGATCCTGCTCGCTTAGTAGTCTGCGCGGAGGACCCGTTCAAGAACCTTAACGACATGTAGTAATCGAAAATACGCAAATTATTTGAGTAGTCGTGTGCTCGTTATCCCGAAGATGATATTGTCTAGCTCTTTAAAGCCGTTTATAATACGAGGGTCTGTGCCAGTGGTTACATTCGACAGTGATGTCTTCTCAAGGAGGGTAATCCAGTCCCGTAACGCCATCTTGCAATGGTTTGCGAACACGGTCAGCGGCTCAGGAACGAGAAGCTTGGAGGAAACTGCTTCAATCTGCGCCGAATCGCCTTTGTTCATCATCCTTGCGCGGAGCCGACTAGCTGAAAGATCACGATTTGATCTCCGTGCTTTCCTTTTGTGAGGAAGCTTGTGTTTCTTATTGCTTGCATTCTGGGATCTATGTGGTGTCTCATCACAACAGACGCCATAGCCGTTGGGCCCCAGTGGCTCGCGCTGCTATTCCCGTCAATATCCATGGGGTTATATATAGTAAGGATTGAAGAGTGGTAGCAACATGCAAGCGTTGGCTTTGAGCCCAGTCCATGGGTACACCGTGGGACCTTGACCCAGCCATGAAGCCTGGCGGCAAAAGACTAGTAGGAGCTCGCATGGTGGTGACAAAGGGTGTTTGGTACCAGTTTCACTGGAGGATAAGCCCAGTAGCACTCAACAGCCAAAGTTTTCCTCGACTAGTAGCCCTTCCCTCGAAGGATATGGAGAGTAGTAGCAAACATGCAAGGTCAGAAGGAGCCTGGTCCCAACCGTTCAAGCTTGGCGTCAAGCCCAGTCCCTAGCTATTCACCTCGGATGAAGCCTAGTCTCAACAAGTATGCTGCAAGGTGACGACTTTCTTTACCTTAATGTAACTGTGATGTTTCATGAGGGTCGGTGGTTTGTTGCGGCGGCACGTCGTTGGAAAGGGAATAATCGCGTCACTGAGCGCCTCATAGCACCCAGAACCAGCATAGCTACTCCGTCATGGGCTTCTAGTTGAAAACGGGTCGTCTTGTCACTGAACGCAGCTTTGCAATAGAATATGAAGCTTTCTAAAGTTCTTCTATTGCGCTATTAAGGGTACGATGGGGCTTCAACGGCAGGACGTGTGGTCCTCGTTTCTGACCCCTCGCTAAGCTGGTGGTCCCCGATCTGGGGTCATGATCCTTCAGACGACACGATATGCTGGCCTCTCATAGAGGCTGGCTCATTGTATACTGTCCTCTCATAGAAACTTGCCAATCGTATACTCACCTCCTTCAGGTCCTTTGCGTCGGCGCACACTGTCACGTAGTCAAGACTAAATAGCAAATACTTAGAGGTACTTATGTATATCTACTTTAAAAACTCTCATTTCTGGACTTAGCAATGTGTACCAGACGCACAAACTGCTTACAGTGTTAGTTTTGCCTCGACAGGGTAGGTTACCCTGTTAAGTCTTGGGGTTGCTGTCCGCTCAAAGTAGGATCGTGGCATCTTCTTATTTACAGTACTATGTTCTACCGGTACTTAAGTGCAGAGATAGGTTCCTTTTCATTGTGTATAACAATTTCATGTAACCCTAAGGGCAGCACAGTGTCGCCTGCCAATTCTTCAACTTGTCTCAAGGATCGTGACCCCAGATCTGGGATCACCAGCGACCCTTCGCGGGGTCAGAAACGAGGGCATCCGATCTACTTTTAGCAGGGACAGTTTCGTCCCCCAGGCGGTCAAGTGCAAACTTGCCAACGATTGAACCGTGGGGTGTCTGAACTTCTTATAGTTGCGAAGAAATAATTATAGAATAGTCAAAACGGGCCTATGGGCAAAGCCGGCCGGACTCGTGGGTAGAGGTGTCCCACTCCTCCATAAGGGGGCCGTCGAGACTAACGGAGATGCGCTCCCGATGTTCATCCGTAGCTTCCTCGCCACTCCCCGGCAGCAATCCACCATAGTGACCAGGCCATGGTACGATGAACCTGACAGTTATCATGTTTGATCCGTAGCGCGATGATATTGGCATGAAATGACGCCTGGTCCGAGCAGGTTCGCCGGCCCTGGATGTTTCACTTGCGCCACAAAGAGTGTTTGCGGCTTGTTGTGGCTTCAGCAACAGGATGGCAGTGACGCGAAACGAACACAGTACATGGGCACGTCTGCTATATCGACTATGTACTCTGCGTAATTAAGGGACCTGGTTCTTGCATTGGAGATACTACTAGAAATGCAAATAGCTTATATAACTATCCGCAAAATACGCCATCTTCACCGACAACCAAGCCGCCATCCAAGCCCTCTAAAACCTAAACGTTGCCTTCACTTACCTGCAACAAGGCATATAGGTCCTTGATCGCCTCGGCTGCGGTTCGAGCTTTTACCTCTCTATCCTTACCGCCATGGCGCCTACAGCGCCTTAAACCCCTCTATCACAAACTTGTGTGATTATAGTCTACTTGTGCACAGAGGATGACGATAAGGCACATAGTGGCAAGGAGCATAGTTGAGCGGATGAATAGCAGTCGGATTGGGGAAGTCAACTCTGTTCGGCTCTCCATGGCCAATACTTCTCAGGTTCTATCATCAACATGTGCCTTTTCGTACCGTCTGGCGGATTAGTAGTTAGGATAAGGACAACTAGTGAATACAAGCTGTCGCATGTTTTCTATTACTGCAGTATATTTATACTTGCGAAACTCTTATTACACTTTCTAAAATAATAATTTAGTCTATGTATTATTACACCCTTGCCAGCTTGATATATACATTCTTCGGTGACCGTGTCAATGCAAGCATCTCATCCTCTGTCGCCAGCTCAGGCTTAACCGGCTCCAACTTGAACACCCAGAAGAATAAAGTAAGAAATATCTTTATCTCGATATAAGCGAGCTTCTTGCCAAAGCAGCTACGAGGCCCCAGTCCAAATGCCTGAGCCGGTCTCTTCTGCGGATCAAACACGGTCTCCTCCTCGCCCTTATCGTTGACATTTGTCGTCAGCCATCTTTCAGGAACGAATTGCGCAAGGTCTTCATCATCAAAGAGCTGTGTCCTTTCCATGTGCGCGATTGCGGCTTCGGATCGCTTTTCAGGGCTGACTGGGATACTGGGCATCATGACGCCGGGGCCGTTGCCGAGGAAGCCCACTGTGGTTCCTTTCGGAATGAATCGGCCAAGAATTTGGGTATCGGTAGTGGCTTGGCGAAGGGTAACTGGGGCGACGCGTGAGTGTCTGAGCATCTCTTCGATGACGGCGTCGAGGTATGGGATGTGAGCTTTGAGAATCTCCTCAGTTGTTGGAACCCGGTTCTCCTCTTTGGCGTGACGGTGTGCGTTTTGAATAGCTTCACGTAGAAGCGATTGTACGCGCTGGTTGGTAGTCAAGTACTTCATTCCCCATCGGAGCACAGCTGATGTTGTTTCATGTCCGGCAACCAAATATCCCATCAGCTTCAAAAAGTTAGCCATATCGCTCACTACACATGCCCGAGTGGTAACATACCTCGCTCATGATCGTTTGACTTCGATAGTTAGGCTTCCGCCCTTCTTTCTCGGCAATTGCATCCTCTCTCGCAAGCATATTGTCCAAAGCACAGCGTTGAGGCTGGCCTGACTCTCTTCGTTCAATGCTCTTGGCAATCTCACGATCCCTCAATCTATCACGTCCCTTTCTTGCCCGTCGCATTTTGGGGGACAGATTGCGGTAGAGGAAGTGGTGAATAGTGGGAAGAGGTGACCTCATGGAAAGACCGACACTGTCTGCAAGAGTGGTGAAGCAGCTCTGTTCTTCGTCGATAGAAACGTCCTCGAACTCGAAGAGGTCATCTTCTCCACCTGAAACGGTTCTCGCCTTGAGCTCTTGGAGTTGTCTGCCAATTTGCCCGTCTCCAGAGTCGATACCGAAGGAAGCACCGAGGATAATATCCAGTGCTGAGTTGTGGATGTCCTGAGCTATATCGAATGGTCTGCCGCCTGATAAGTCAAGCTTGCGGTCCCAAAGCTTGAGAAGACTACTGAACTTGTCGTGGATCTCTGGAGCCGAGGCCTATCTAAGTCAGCGAACGCTCTGATGCATAGCATGTGTCTTGTTACCTGTTGAAGAAAAGATGGCGCCATCAAATCACGAATTAATTCCTTGTTCTTCTTGAACTTTGGGTCCGATGATTTCAGTGTGATGTGATGGCCTGGTACAACACCGTTGAACTGCTCCCAAGTCACGTTACTTCTATCAAACTCCTTCAATCGACGCATACAAATATCTGATGACTCAAAGTAATCCGCGACGAAGACCCACGGTGCGCCGAAAGGTCTCATGAAGACCTGAACGATAGGCGATTGATGACGCGCAGGTTGCTGCGCCCACCATTCTCGACGATTGGGAGCATCTCTGAACTCGGGGATATCGCCCATGAAGGATTTGACCGCATTTTCGTTGTACGGGATTCCCGGGATTGGCTTGGGGAGTAGCCAGCGTCGCAGAAGGTAGAGAGCACTGAGGATTGAGAAGCCTAGGGCTAAGGTGAAGTCTCTTGGAGCGCGCTCCGACAGCTCAATGAGACGGGACAACATGATGACTGGTTGCAGAAGTAAGCAAAGTAAGTTTTACTGGGTGTAACAGGTCTTTATACACCTTGCTAACGGCACAAGTCGTAAGACAACAGTAAACTTTAATCCGAGAGGGAATTGCCGACGTTGCTGGGATCTTGCATGCCCATCAAATGTCACCTTATTGGTTCATCGCTGCATACTTCCGCAATCTTTTTAGTGGGGGCGTAAGGCTTGCGGGGTTGCGCGATGTCATCTTTTAGCGGCTTGGGGTGTCACAGAAGACACCGAGGGTGATAATGGCTTTTATTAATAGCGAACTCAATGCATCACTGTAGAATGCTCGAGATTTCGCAACAGTGATACCAGTGAGAATGTTGGATCGTAGTGCCTTAAAGGATCCGATACAAAAGCGAAAAGGATGAGGAACAGCATCTCGATCGGGAAATTCCCTCGAGGTGGGCGCCACCGTCTGAGGTAAGCGGAGTCGACCACTGATATCAGATTGGGAGTTACTGCTTATCTGCGTCGCATGAAACGTCATACTACAGAGTTCAGGATGTTCCCGCTCATAAACTCCCGCGGAGGCCGGCTCCATGCCGACGTTGCATTTGAATCAGAGCGGAACGATAACCAGTACACCTGATTAATTAAATCTTTTGAATTGACAACAGAAGTCTCTCTCTCATTAAGTATCAATCTGTAAGAGGATATGAAAACCTATCAGTAAGGAAAACGATCTCATCCTGGGCACGACAAGGATTGACTTCCAGTTTGACTCATTGAAGAAAGTAGGTCCTGCAGAAAATGATTACACACTATAACAGAGAAAAAGAGTATTAGAGAAGATATAGGAAACTTAACTTCGATCTGCTACGATAGCTTAAGCGGCGAGGAAAACATATAGCTCAATGAAAGGAAATCCATCCATGTTTGGCGATATCTTACCCATGCGAGTGGTGATAGACCTTTCTTTCTCTGTCTGTATATCTTGCGAGACTGTCCGTGACGTTTCCGAGGTCGCCGAGCGTCTTCCTCTCTTTCTGACCTCCCCTGTTGCCGTTGCCGAGCTTCTTCTTCTCGTTCTAATCTCCTCTGCTCTCGTCGTCTTCGCCGCTCATGTCGTCGGCTATCTCGTCTGCGTCTAGCATCATCACTGCTCGATATTGGGTCTCGATTAATACTGCTTAAAACACGCCTTAGATTGAACCGCAGGATTTCTCCTGCTTCTGACGTTGCTGGAGGTATGGTTGGCACCACTGGGGCCTCGATGTTTTCTGGTGCCGCGGAGTCTTGTCCGGTCGCGATACCTCCCATATCGACATCGGCGCTTTGAACCTCGACTCCGGCGTCTGCACTCCTGATTTGCGCCTCTTCTGGGGTTGCGTCATTGATTTCACTCTCTGATTCCTCTGGAGGGCTATCCTGGCTTTGAGGTTGCTCAAGAGCGTTTCTCATCTCCTCGTTTTCCTGAAGAAGCCGATCATTTTCCCGCTGCAGCTCAGCGAGCCTGTTCTCTTGAACAATCCGAAAGGCTAGAGGCCGCACCGGCTCGGCACGCAGTGTGATGGACTTTTGGTCATCACGGGCCATTGTGGTTTGACAGGCGACTCCTTCACCCTTTGGACCTTCAGTCTGTGTAGAGCTGTCGTGTCCGGAGATCCTTTGTTTGCGGCTCAGTTCGAGTTGCTTTTCAAGAACTTTTCTGTTGGCCTTTAGCGACAATTCCTCGCCCTTCAGTTTTTTGATGTCTCTGCTTGCTTTGTCAAGCATATCGTCAAGGAGCGTATTACGATCTTGAGCCGCGTCAATGTCCGCCTCGACCTTCTCACTCCAACCTGCTAGTTCCTTGAACCTCTCTTCAAGCGGCATGTTGCCTGAGTTCTCAATCAACTCCCTTCGTCTCGCATCTCGCTCTTTACGAAGTTTCGTAGGAGTGACTTTTTCTACTTCTGAACATTTTCGTTCAGGCTCCGAGGGCTGAATCTTCGGTCCTGGTTCCGCGACTGAACTTAGTCGCTCAGTGAGATCTCTCACCTGTTGTTCAGCCTTTTCCCGTTTGAGGTTCGCTTGCTTGAGCTCCATCTCCAGGGCTTGCACATTCTGCATAGGTGCAAAGCCAAAGTGCCATTCTCGATAGGTCTCATAAATATTGAATAAGGCTTTGGGGACACTGAAAACTTTTATAAAGTGTTCCGGTGCCTTTGGTAAGTCTGGCTCTGGCTCTTTGACTTCTTCATCAATGATGCTATCTTCCTGGACAGAGCTCGCAGGGCTACTATTAGGGGAGGCTGGCCGAGATGGCCCGGATGATGACTTTGATGAATGCACCAATGATGAATATGAGTAACGTCGATGGCTTGATGACGGTTTCGGTATCCTGGTAAAAGATTCGCATGGCGAGGGACTCCTTAGTGGGGTACGATGCGGTGGTAGCTGTCTAGCAGAATCTGCCGAACGAGAGTTTTGTGCCGATTCGGCTTGGTCTGCAACCAAGCCGTATCCTGAAGGACCAGCAGTAGCCATGGCGTATTACATGGGGCTTTGATAGACCAACATTATATATGCGACAAAGGCTTGAATTTATAAGGACTTTGCACAGCTAGAAATACTTCAAAGAGCCTCAGAATGATCCCGATATAGACTGACCTAATTAGTCCACACAATTGTGTACGCAGAGCCTACACCAGCGAGCTGCTTTTTGGGGGCCTCAAAATCGACGGCGTTCATCAGCAGACTCTTTTGGGCGAATAATAAGCAATACAATCAGCCAACTACGTCTTACGTGCCATTCGCTTCGCGCTCATTGCCAAAACTAGGCGTGACGACTACAGCCTCATCTTGGGAGCGGGAAAAGGCACATCGGCTACGGGCGGTTATTGTGCCGTTTGCATTTTACAGAGCGAAGGAAAGCTCGAGGTGTCCGTCCTGGTGTGACTGGAACCCCACGATGCGAGTGTTTAGGCTTAGATCAATCGCCAACTGCGGCTGAAAATGTTGGGGGTATTGGATCTACAGCCTGACAGCATTCGGACTTTCGAAACGGGAGAGTTCGGACATCGAGTTGCAGCAAAAGTGCATCTATTATTATTCTCAGCGTGCCACGTCAATTGGCAAGTGTCAGTCACGAGGGTATATAGTTGGAAGTGGTGTTGACACCGAAGCCTGATAATTTTATACAGCAATAGTTTATCTCTTTACGTTTAGGTTACTAGACTCCATTGTTGCATACCGTCTTAACCTATATCAGTTGGATTGACTTAAGATGCTTCCTAGTGTTAATAAATTCATGATGGCAGAGTTATCTGATATTCCCTGAGGTCAAACTTAAATAAAGCAAGGTTATTTCAATTAAGCAAACGAAACAAACTGTCGAAGGCAACGTTGCGTCCGGTTAAACTCAATAGATATAGCCAAAAGAATTTAAGAAAAACCTCAACTAATTATCTGACGATCTTGAATTAACAGCATGACAGCTACGATACTCCACGTACGTGGGGAACTATCACCCTCCCGGGGCCCCGGATCACGACTCCAAAATCCATCGCAACATACCCTGTACCACCGGCCAACCCTCCGATTGGCCTCATTTTTAGGCGGTGAACGACGGAGTTTCCGCAATCCTCGCCCAATGACGTATTTACGGGGCATGTCGGTTAATCACCGGCTTATTTATTGTTCATGCAACAAAGCTCAGGTAACGCGATGAACTGATAAATACAAGCAACAACACCTCCGCTTCTTTTCAGGATGAGGATCTGTGAGGCAGTACCTGACATGATGTGGTCGACTAAACTCTTGTGTCTTGCGCTGCAAGTCGCGTCCTCATTCTCTCTTCCCGCTGAGATTCCGACCGAAGAGTATCCATCGCGTAAGTCCGCCTAAGCTACTACCCCTGATGGCGCTAACCTTTGCAGCGCAAGGAACTGGCAAAGGGATTTGGAAAGATGCGTATGCAAAAGCGCAGCAATTTGTGGACCGATTGACGCTCGAGGAGAAAGTCAACGTCACGCGTGGTTTCGCGGCGGATAATATTTGCGCTGGCAACACGGGTACGATTCCGCGCCTTGGATGGCCGGGTTTGTGTCTCCATGATGCAGGCAATGGAGTGAGAGCGACGGATTTTGTTAACTCGTATCCTTCTGCTTTGCATGTTGGGGCGAGTTGGGATAAGAATCTGACGTATCAGCGGGGATACTATATGGGGAAGGAGTTCAAGGCCAAGGGAGGTGAGTATCAGCATCTGAGATTGACTTCTCATACTGACTTTCATCAGTCAATGTCCTTCTTGGTCCAAATGTTGGACCTTTGGGAAGAACGCCGCTTGGTGGGCGAAACTGGGAGGGCTTCTCGGTTGATCCCTACCTCACCGGCCAACTCAGTGCAGAGTCCATCATCGGGCATCAAGACGCCGGAGTCATCGCCAACGTCAAAGTCAGTACCCCCCTCCCATCCATCACCACTACTAACACCCACAGCACTTCATCGCCAACGAGCAAGAGACCTACCGTCGCCCCTACTTTGGCATCGAAGCAGTATCCTCCAACGTCGATGACAAGACTCTTCACGAGTATTATCTCTGGCCCTTTGTAGACTCTGTGAGAGCAGGCGTCGCATCGGTAATGTGTTCGTACAATCGTGTCAACGGCACGTATGCATGCGAGAACAGCAAGCTTATGAATGGACTTCTCAAGACTGAGCTTGAGTTTGAGGGGTTTGTGTTGCTGGATTGGAACGCGCAGCATAATCTTGAGAGTGCGAATGCAGGACTTGATATGGTCATGCCAATGGGGGGAAATTGGGGAGAGAATTTGACGATGGCTGTCGAGAATGGGACTATTAAGGAGGAGAGGGTGACGGACATGGCTACAAGGTATACCCCCTCATTATGTCGAGTGAGTGTTTACTAATGGTGGCAGAATCCTGGCCGCTTGGTACCTCGTCGGCCAAGACATCGACTTTCCAACCCCAGGCATTGGTATGAAGAACCTCTCTCTTCCCCACGAGCAAGTCGAAGCTCGCATTCCTGAATCACGACCGACTTTGCTTGAGGGTGCCATCGCAGGGCATGTACTCATCAAGAACGAAAATAATACTCTTCCCTTTGCTCAAAGGCCAAAGATGATCTCTGTTTTTGGGTACGATGCCACCGTCGCCAAGACGAAGAACACGGACAATCTTTTCCAGCTGGGATACACGTCTTCACCGGAGATGGGACAGGCTGTTCTTGGGACTGAAGAGCACTTCGACCAAGCTGCCAAGGGAGGGACTATTGTTTCGGGTGGCAGGGCAGCTGCTAACTCACCACCTTATATCAGCGATGTAAATTCTTCTCTCTTCCTCCCAAAAAGTCTACTAATAAGATACAGCCCCTTAGCGCGATTCAGCAGAGAGCCGCGAAGGATGGAAGCTGGTTGAACTGGGATCTTTCATCCCCCAACCCTGACGTGAACGGCGCAACTGATGTCTGCCTTGTCTTCATCAACGCCATGGCGACAGAAGGTTGGGACCGCGATGGACTCCACGACGACTTTAGCGACGCTCTGATCCTCAACGTGGCATCGAAATGCGCCAACACGATTGTTACAATCCACGCAGCAGGTATTCGTCTGGTTGATCAGTGGATCGAACATCCCAACGTCACAGCAACTATCATCGCTCATCTTCCAGGCCAGGACAGTGGCGAGGCGCTTGTGAAACTTCTTTATGGTGAGGCAGATTTCTCAGGAAAGTTGCCGTATACCCTGGCCAAGAACGAGAGTGATTATATTCCTTACAAGCCCTGTGGACTGGAAGAGGGGAGCAAGGATCCGCAGTGCGACTTTACTGAAGGCGTGTACCTTGACTATCGCTCTTTCGACGATCGGGATATCACCCCGAGGTTTGAGTTTGGGTACGGCCTTAGCTACACGGAGTTCGAGTACTCTGACTTGGCAGTCAAGGTTCCTGAGACAAGTGCTTCAGCTGCTGATGACGATCTCTGGAGTACGTTTGCTACCGTTCAAGCCACTGTCTCCAACATCGGAAAGCGAGACTGCGAGGAAGTTGCTCAACTGTACGTTGCTATTCCGAATAGTCCACCCAAGCAACTCCGAGGTTTTGAGAAGGTCAAGATCAGCAAGGGCGAATCGGCTGATATTCCATTTGAGCTCACAAGACGTGACCTAAGCGTCTGGGACGTCGTCAAGCAAGATTGGACTCTTCAGTCTGGCAACTATACCATCTTCGTCGGCTCCAGCAGCCACACCCTCCCCCTAAAAGACTCATTCAGCATAGAAGTTTAGAAACCAAATCTATAAACTTTTAATTACAATATCCATACAAGAATAAACGAGTTACTGTGCTCCCTCGTTACTAACACTCAACCCTCCGCACTGCTCAAGTATCAACCCCGGAACTCCAAACCGCGGTAGTAAAACCCTCGCTTTTGCAAGCTGCGTAGATAACCAAGGCTGATTCGTTTTGCTGAGTGCTACGGAGAGTGACCACATGAAACGGTAGACTTGGCGGGGGTCTTCTTCGAGGGCTTTTGTGGCGACGCTGAAGATGTAGGATAGGGAGGGCTCGGGCTTGAAGGGCGTTTCGTTGTAGGTATCTAGGCTAGAACAGAGGATCTGTAATGCGTGGAAGTCGAGGGCGGCGGCGTAGACTGTCCACATGAGGCGCTTTCCTCCAGAGCTGGGAGTCTTTTTGGCGAGGAGGAGGATATCGGCGAATTCCTGTTGTCGTTAGTTATGTTACATGGCTGTACGGGATGGACTGTCGTACATCACCGAAGTTTTCGACATGCCGCCAGAGTTTCTTCAGGTCTTCGTATCCACCGTGTGTCGTTGACCGTGCTAGTCTGAGAAGCTCAAGCTTAGATCCTTGACAGAGGTGATACAAGCGGAGAGGACGGTAATTCTCCATATCGTCGAGGAGTTCTGATATAGGATATTGTTCACCCCACATTTTGGGAAGCGCTGATCGAACGCTAAGGAAAAGGTGTTCATGTGAGATGTAGTCGTGAGCGTCGCGTGATAAAAAGTCAAGACAGAACTGCCCACTGTTCATGTTGCCTGTTGCCGAGTCCGCATCGAGGTATCTATATCTGTCAGTAAAATAGACTGTTGTTATAGCCAGTGAACTTACAATGTATATAACAGCATCGCCTGCGCGACGCACGGTAACTTCTTCCTAGTCGCCTGTCCATCATCCCGCAAATACGGCCCCAAAAACAACCGTATTCCATCGAGATGCAGCAACGACGCCCCCGTAGTCTCCGAATCACAAGACTCATATCTCAAAATCAGAAACCACATCGTAAACAGCGCATCGATATCACAGTCCTGCTCTGGTGTCTGACAAATACGATCCAACAACGATGATAGATCTTTTAGCGCTTGTGTGTAATGCACCGCAGCCGCAGCTGCAAGGCGACTCGCCCTCTCCAACGAGGCATTCGCATCAACCACCTCCTGTGCAATAAGAAGTTCCTTCGCTCGTAGCTCCATATTTGCAACCGCGATGAAACTCCTCATCACGCCGGGATACACATTCGCGATGTTTGCATAGATATACGAAAAGTTACTCCATTGCCAGAGCTTTCCATAACTCACCACCATAGTCGAATAAGGGATGTATGCAAAAGCGGCTCTGTCCTGCTCAGTCAGCTGCAGTGAGTTCGCAAGCGGGATATGCGCCGCTGATAGATGCGACCGTGGGAAGTGAAAGTCATGGCCGCTCGCAGGCGAAACAGGACTTCCAGAGTCAAAACTCGCAGGCGATTCACTCGACGCCAGTAATCGCGGACTTCCATACGCAGGACTCTCAACCCTCTTCCCCCTTGCACTTAATGCCTGGCCCGGTTCGAGCCATTCGCACTTATTGGGACTGTTCTCGCAGCGTTTGCAAACAGGTCTTTGCTCATCACACTTGACTTTTCGAATTCGACATGTCAAACACCCTTGAAGAATATTTGTTAGCAGCGATATCGGAAAGGATATGATGTTCCGGGCGTACCGTTTTTGGAACGCGCTTTTCGGCGATCTGCGATGGGGGAGGGCATGGCGGGCGGACATATGACTCGGGAATACAGACGCGCTGGGAAGATAACATGGGATCGTGTATTGTGTAATTGTGATGCAACATGCAACTGAATCAGTTTTTTTCTCCCTTCGTCAGGGTGTTAAAGTCTAGGCTGCGGGGGGAATTGGGGCTAGGATTGGGATTGGGGAGAAATTTGTGATAATGGCTGCATGGGGGACGTTTCCAAGGATGAGCGAGGGATGTCGGGGGGATACCGATGAATTGAGTTTGTGTTAGTACGGAAATAGCTAGTCTTGATTATTATCTCCAAGGTCTCTGCAGCTCACGTTGCATTGTCCACTCTATCATTATCAGCTCTATAACCGTATATCCGAGTTACGTGGTATTTGAGACCAGGTCCATCAACTCAAGTAACCTCGTTATCTCCTTCAGCAACAGAATCGGCATTGTCAGTGTCATTGCCAGATTGTTGATCCTCCCCGAGAAAATCTTGTCCTCCGTCAGCCTCAACGGTGATAACACATCCCCAAGTTCTCATTGGATCCTTCGGCTAATTTAGTGGCCGTCGGTCAACGTTACCCGTCGGAAAACTGCCACACAGACCCCCGAAGCTCCCTGTAGGCTGCCCAAAAACTAGCCGAAAATAGCCATATCGGGACACTTTTTGTCTCGCGGAGTTTCCTGATTCATGCGAGCAACGGGCGTCACGAAATTCAGCTCGGATTGTGTCATGACCCGCAGGAGCTAGAACCGCAGCTTCTTTCTTATAAACTGGCCAAGCCCGGGGTAGTTTATTTCCTGGGGTACTTCGTGACTTCATTGTAATCAGAGCAGCGCAAGATGTCTTCCAACGAGCAGGTTTACGAAAATATCTCCAAGTCTGTTGCCCATCATGAGCAAGACTTGGCAGACATTTGCAAAAAGGTACGATGAACCGTCTAGACAGCTTTGGGGGAGCTTCTCTAACGTCGCTAGATCCATGAGAATCCAGAGCTTAACTACAAAGAGTTCAAAGCCCACGACAACATCTGCGATCTCATGCACCGTCTCGGGTACAACGTCAAGCGCTCCGCCTACGGCATCCAAACCTCGTTCGAAGTCGAATCCGGCCAGAACGGCAAACTCATCGTCTTCAACGCAGAATACGACGCTCTTCCCGGTCTAGGTCATGCCTGCGGCCACAACCTCATCGCAACAAGCTCCATCGCCGCATTCATTGCTACCGCCGAAACAATACGCTCGCTCAACATCCCCGGCCGCGTTCGCCTCCTCGGAACACCAGCTGAAGAAGGTGGCGGTGGAAAAGTCCACCTTATCAAGGCTGGTGCGTACGAAGGCGTAGATGCGTGTCTGATGGCTCATCCGACGGGGAGGCTGTCGCCGCAGGGGGAGAAGAATGTGGATGGTGTTTCAGCAGCGAGGTCGAGTGCGAGGAGGCAGATGAAAGTGGCATTTACGGGGCAGAATGCTCATGCGGGGAATACGCCGTGGCATGGCAAAAATGCGCTCGATGCGGTTGTTTCATCATATGTGAATATTTCGCTGCTGAGGCAGCAGATTCAACCTACGGAGAGAATTCACGGCGTCATTAGGAATGGAGGCGCTGAGCCGAATATTATTCCCGATTCGACGAATTTGGAGTATTATTTGAGAGCAGCTGGGGCTGATCAGATCAAGGAGCTTACGGGAAGGGTAGAGGCTTGTTTCAAAGCTGGAGCGATCGCTACGGGCTGCCAAGTACAGTGCAGTTGCGAATCGTGAGTTAAGCTTACTGGGACGGATTGCAGAAGGAATACTAATGGGCTTGCAGAGACCAAGACTACATGGAACTCCGACCCAACATGTCCATGTCCAAAGAGTTTACAAAACACATGCAAGCCTTTGGACGAGATTACATCGGAGACGCAAACCAACCACCAATGGGCGCATCAACAGACATGGGTATGTCCACTGCCACCTCCCCAACCCCCAGCTCAACTAACATTCCTAGGCAACGTTACATACTGCGTCCCAGGCATTCATCCCATGTTCGCCATTGGAACAGAAGATCCTTTGGTGCAACCCCATACACCCAAGTTTGCAGAAGCAGCTGGAACAAGAGAAGCGTTTGAGAGAGCTTTGGATTGTGCAAAGGGATTAGCGGCTACGGCTTGCGAGATGTTGCTTCAGACCGAGTTGATGGATCAAGCGAGGGATGAGTTCAAGAGGGATGTTGAGCCGATTGGTTATAGACTTTAGAGCGACTAAATGATGAGATAATGAAGCCTTGGTTATACTGTACTGTCATCTTAATTCTGTTGTTATCGGAGGAGTCATGATATTGCGATGTAATTTCCTTTCGAGTCACTGTTGATACCACCGATGTGATAAGACCGCATATGCATGTCTCTGACGCTGAAGATAATGCATCGTCATTATCTTCGCCGCAGAATCATGATGGGCAACTATCGGCGTACTAACTAACACCCACCAAATCTTCGCCTCCCAGCATTCCGGCGCTTCCCAAAGAGTCGGGTCCGTCGCAACAACACTATCACCTTGCCGAGTCAACCAATCGGCAACGCCTGAACCTTTCTTTGCCGATTCAACCAATGAGCGTCAAACGATATCCGAACTGGAGAAACTAGCAGTACGGCTCTTTCAAACGGGTAGTGAAATGACTTCAATTTTTCAGACGTGAATGGTATCTCTCTCCTTGATCAAAACGTCAGTGCTGAGATAGTATCCCCAGACTTATCTTGAGTTTATGCGGGGGTGGAGACAGCTTGGGATCAAAGAGATAAAGCCACTGGTCTAGATGCTCGCTTGGATATCTACTTAACTGGCTTGCAGTCCTCCCTTTCATCATCAATCATCAACTCTTGTTTCTTATTCTCTTGTTTCAACACTTGCAAGATATTCTTTAACAGTATGGCTTCTGATAGAGAAGACAAGATCAACATCCCTGCTCAGGACCCTGATGCAAAGATGGGTGAGACGTTGAGTCTTCAGGGGTCGATGCAGGTTGCAGAGGAGGGCGTTGATAACCACTATAGGGGACGAAAGGTCTTGAGGAGAATTGATCTTTGGTAAGTTGTCCTTCAACTAAAGATGAAGAGTTCTAACGTTGGTGTCAAGCCTTATGCCCCTTCTCCTCGTTTCTTATACACTGCAGTTCCTTGACAAGCAGTCGCTTAACTTTGCTTCCATCATGGGCATCATCGACGACCTTGTCAGTATACATCGATCGAGACGTGCTTACTATTCACTAACAAGAACAGGACCTCGTTGGATCTAGATACAGCTGGTGCAGCAGCGCTTTCTACTTCGGCTACCTGGCCTTCAGCTACCCAGCATCATGGCTGATGGTCCGTCTGCCTCTCGGCAAGTACCTCGCTGGATCAAGGTAAGCACTCCCCATTCTTGCACGTTTCTCCGACTAACATATCGCAGTCTCGCTTGGGCTATCATCCTCTGCTGCCACGCCGCAGTCCAAACCTTCCCCGGTCTTCTCGTCGCTCGCTTCTTCCTTGGTGTAGCAGAGGCTTCCATCTCGCCTGGTTTCTCCCTCATCACTGGAATGTGGTACAAGCGTGAGGAACAGCCTTTCCGACACGGTATCTGGTTCCTGGGAAATGCCATCGCTACTTCGTTTGGTGGTCTGTTAGCGTATGGTATCGCTCACATTGGCGGTGCTCTTGAGTCTTGGAGAGTGAGTCTGCACTTCGCTCCCATTTTGACCTGGGTGGCAAAGACTAACTCCTGATTGCAGTGGCTCTTTATCATCTTCGGTCTCATCACCCTCGTCTGGGCCATCGTGCTGGCCATCTTCCTCCCTGACACTCCCGACAACGCGCGTTTCCTCGATCAACAACAACGCATTGATGCCGTCGATCGTATTCGAAGCAACCAAACCGGCATGAAGAATAACAGCTTCAAGTGGGAGCAAGTCCGCGAGGTCATCAAGGATCCCAATGTCCTGCTTTTGATGGTCTTCCAAGTTGCCTTCAGCATTCCCAACGGTGCTCATACCACTGTAAGTGATTCCCGTACTTAACTTCAACAATTATCTGACAGCTTGCAGTTCAGTAGTCTTGTCATGGCCGGCTTCGGCTTCAGCCGTTTCCAGGTCTACCTCCTCAACATGCCCATGGGTGCCATCCTTGCTTTCTTCGCTCTCGGATCAACATACCTTTGCAGTCGCTTCAGCGGCTACAGAACCATTATCGGCGCATGCCTCAGCTTGATCAGGTAAACATCCCCGATCTCGTGTGTTTTCACCATCTAACCGTAACAGTTTGGCTGGCTCGCTTCTCGTTCGTTACGGTCCCAACCAAGGAAGCCGACTCTTTGGCCTCTGGATCTTTGTCGCGTTCGCTGCTGGTTTCCCTATTTCCTTGTCCATGGTCGCTTCCAACGTCGCTGGCTTTACCAAGAAGAGTGTTGCCTCTGCGATGATGTTCATGGCATATACTACCGGTAATATTATCGGTCCTTTTCTATTCTTCGCCCGTGAGGCACCCGAATACTCGGTAAGTCACCCAGTCACTTTCATCAAAGTGTCTACCTGGAACAAAGCTGACATCATGACTCTAGAGCGGTTTCTTGGCGACGACGATCTGCTTCGGCATTTCGACCGTTACCATGATTGTTCTTCGATTCGTGCTGATCGCCGAGAACAAGCGACGCGATAGGCTCCAGCAGACGAGCGCTGGTCTTCAGGATGATACGGAGCATCTCGAGATCTCCGATATCACTGACCGGAAGAACCTCAACTTCCGTTATGTCTACTAAACGAGCCAGAGAGATGACATAGTGCAGTCCATCAGCTAGATCATTACTATATATAGTCCAACAAATGCAATTCATTGAACAATAATTGTTTATATCCCCAGGCTTTTTTTTTATCAAGGCTCTCGACACAATGGAGCATATAGTATCACTTTACCAAACTCCTCCAGACTCAAGCTTTCAATAAGCTAAGGGATGCCGGGACTATCCTTCAGACCTTATCCTGTACGCACAGGGTATTGCACATTACACGTGGCAAGCCAAGGCTTACTGCATAAAACTTGTCGGCATCGAGATCCCAAAGCGGCTAATAGACTTCTGAACGAACGTTCGGGGTAGTACAAACAACTTTATTTCTGACTGTGCTTCCCGAAGCTCCTTGCTTGTCCCTATGGTATGGGATTGGGTAATCTCTATTAGGTGCACGGTCTCTGGTCTCTTTTGAGCTTCTAGGGCCGTTGATCGCATGACCGACCCTCGACGCCCTCGCTAATGACTTTGGCAGTTCGTAACTATAAGATAGGGACTCATGCTCTCAGCTATTCGCAGATCAACAATCCCCTCGTCTGTCATTTCCACGGTAATCACTAATTCACTATGAGACTTCACATTCTCGCCGCCCAAGTTCTTGCTGCCTCATCCAGCACCGCCTTTCTCATCACAGATGAAGGCGTCAGATGCCGCAGTGGTCCAACAACGAGCCATGCCATCCTGCGGCAATTCGCCAAGGGTACTGATGTGACCATCACCTGCCAGACTGAGGGTACCAACATTGAAGGCAACGCCCTCTGGGATAAGACGACGTTCGGATGTTACGTGTCCGACTACTACGTCGCTACAGGGTCAAGCGGGTACGTGACCTCAAAGTGCCGTTCGTGTAGACCGCCCAAGTCGAATGCTGCGACTGTCAATCTGATCGCCAGCATCGAGGGCTTCAGGCCCGATGTTTGTGAGTAGAGCTTTGGAGATAATTGTTCACTGGGCTGAGACTGATAATTCCAGACAACGATCCGACTGGAAATCCGACGGTTGGGTATGGCCATCTGTGTGACGCGCCTCAGTGCAGTGAAGTAAAGTACCCCATCCCGCTTTCTGTCGCGAATGGAAAGAAGCTGCTAGCAGATGACATGAAGGTTCGTTCTCGTCGCTAGTATGAAGACTCTAGATCACTGACAAGATCCGCTTCTATAGAAGTTCGAAGTCTGTATCACTGCCATGTTGAACAGCAAAGCAAAGCTCAATAGGAGCCAATATGGTGCCCTCATAAGTTGGGCATTCAACATGGGCTGCGGCAACGCTGTAACGTCTACCCTCGTTGGGCGTCTGAACAACGGGGAGGATCCCAATAGTGTGATCTCACAAGAACTTCCCCGGTGGGTGTATGCCAGGGGCCAACGGCTTCTGGGCTTGGTTCGTCGACGGAATGCGGAGATTGAGTTGGCTCAGAAGCCGACACGCCGCAGAGCTTTGCCGAAGAGATGCCAAGTCCTTCAGTGATTATTTCAGGCTCACGTCGGTTGACGGATAGCTTATGTCGGCTGAGAGAATGGAGCTAGGGTTCAAACGGGGCGTGAGCATGAGCCAGATATTGATATACGTGATTTGTTGCAGTTAATGCATCTCGTATTGTCACGAAATCTCTCCAGAACTAAACTTTGAACATGCATCATCCACCATCCCTTGCCCAATTGCAACTTGATAGCTCTCCGATTTTGTGGCAACCCATGGCATCAACATCCTATGCGCCTCAATTATCACAATTCCATATACCTCCCAGGTGTCATCCCCCGAACTCGATGGCGTCGCCGTACTCGGCGTACTCACAGAATCGGACGTAGCCTCACTGGGCTTTGGCCTGACATACCACTGTGTCCAGCTAATCACTCCTGCAGGCGCATCTGCCCTCGATACGATTCCATTCGGCACTCTCTGGAAGATAATCGGCCATTTTAAATCCCTCTGAACTCCCGGTCCAAGTCTCATCACCTCATAAGCTTGATAACAACGTAGACTTTGTCCCGGGTCTGATGAATCGAAGAATCGATCATTGGCGACGAGCGCATAATCCAGGTCTGACTTTTCCCATGATCTCATGCCAGGATTGTGGCGTAGCACAGGCTCGTATGTCTGTATGTAGTCGAGGACAGCTTGGTGAGGAATATGGCGGGGTATTGGGACATTGACGAAGCAGTGATGCTGCGAGCGCATGCTCGCTTATGTCGCCGCGAGCTAGAAGCTGTCAGACATGGCGCCAGATTAGTCGCTTCCAGTAATCTTACGACGAATGAGAACCCCGGTTATCCCTCGATTGAATGTGGCTCAAGCACAGAGGCGATAGATGGTGTCGGACACTAAAGGGGCGCGTTTAGGGTCAAGTAGTTCGTCGTCTGGTGTGGCGATGGGTCGCAGGTGGTGAATACTGTCCAGTATGAAGATTGATAACAAAAGAATGACGAAGTTATCGCCAAGGTTCCAGTTCGGAGTCGGCCAAGGTCCCGAACACGAGTGGCACGACTCGAGCGTGCCAGGTTTAGATTGACAGGTCTGTGGGGACGCCATGGGAATCTGACCAATCGCTTCAAGACCAAGCATGGCAAGTTCTGTCGAGTCTATTTATAGATGCCGAAATACCCACCGCTAGATTGAGTGAGGAGAAGTCTGGGAATGCATCCAAAATCCTCTTATCTGACAACATTATCTAGCATTAAATTATTTTTATTAATCCCTTATAATTCTCGCTCTTAAAGTATTAAATAATCTATTAGACTTAGTTAATAGATTATAAGCTTTAAAGGTCCTTAAAGTAATAGTATTAAGTAAAGCCACCTTATCTATTATTTAAGGAAAAGTATTTACTATTAACTAAAGCCTTTTCATTAACAGCATCTCTATAGCTAAGAGAAGTACAGTACTGCATCTTTATTTTATTATTGTCTATTAAGCCCTAAATAGTAAGAGAAGCGCATTTTATATAATTTAGGCATCTGTCGCGATATCAGTTTATATCTGCTAAGAATCTAAAAACAGCTACCCTATTACTACCCTTTAAAAGCTTTTCTAGATATAAAGCAGAGACTGATTAAAGGCAGCTTATCCCTAAAAGACATTAATCAGGGGATACTTAGCTATATACACTAGGATATTACTAGTATGCCTTCTATAGGAGGACTGCAGCCTATAAGGTTAAGCTTTAGGCTGCGAATACAGGTGATGAATGACACTAGTATGCCTTCCAATTTCCTAAATGCTATGATTTCAGTTTATTATAAATTACTGCCTTTACTGGACGCGCTACTAGATACTAGGAATATATATAATAATTTCTTAAAGGGCTTTTTAATAGTCTTAAGATAAAAGAACTCCTAGATCTATATAATTAAAAGTATATATATAGATATAAAGACTAGATTAAATTATAAGATATAAAGTAGTCTAGAGTTAGAATTTAGCACCTTACCCTGCCTAAAAGGAAGGGCTCAGAATCTGGTATAGTTTAGTAATTAGTATCTAAATATTATAGATCTTATAAAGCTGAAGCGGTCAGTCGATTTAAATATAATAGTAAACAGTAACGATATTGCTACTTAATACAGTCGACATCTAGGCACTTGTCTATATACTCTATACGACCTATATTAACTAGACTAAACAATAATAAACTTAAAGCATTATATTACAATACTGATATGCCTTTAAACCTCTGCAGCTGCTTGCTATTAGTAGTTCTGGAGTCTCTGAATTTAAAGCTTGGCGTTCTTCAGTCTGAATTTAGATTTAAACTTCTCTTTATTTCAGTTCTTTAAATCTTAGTCCTTTAAAAGCAACCATTCTTTAGATTCTTATACTATGCGTCTTAAAGTCTTATAGTTATATCTTAAAGGTTCTACAATAAATAATAAGTAAAGTCAATATAAAATGATCTAACTTGAAAAACTCTCCGCTATGGCACTTCTATATAGTTAAAATCCGATTCTAAGTTTTACCACCCCACAATCCAGCAATAAAGACAGCTGAAGCATCTTTCGAGACATTTCCACGAATGACTGAAGAATTCTTTCCTAGAGAAATATCTTCCATGATTGATCTTTGACCCTGCGTGCTCGGGTTATCGAAACCAAGATCGCCCTCGTAATACGTCAGGTTGTCGTCGGCCTTCAGATTCTTAGTCACAAATCGTTCCATCTCGGCCTCTAGCCCCGTCGGGTTTTTTCTTCCTGTAGCGTCCTCGATAGAAGCTCTATCTTCATCGGACAAATGGATAAATCCTTCACTTTGTCCATCATGGAGTAACGATCTCTCCTCCAAAACGCGCCTGATGCGGAGACCTTCACCAAGCACCGCCTTCACTCTCTGGTCAACCTGAGTCAAAATGCCGCAAGCCACTTGGAATCCATCCCTAATGTTACCAGCCATGCCAACGTTGACTATCAAAATACGGACTGTCAGGGATTTGCGTCTGAATGGGGGCATTTGGCTCCGACTTGAAGTCCTCTCGGATACATCTTCCGATTCATTTTCTGATCCATCTTCCGATTCGGCGTTCTTGTAATACTCTATGTTTGTTAACACAAGTAACTTGTTTCGAAATTGCTTTCGAAACATACCTATTGCCGTGGAATTATATGCACAAATACAAGCACTTCCATAATTCAACGACGCCATGGAGTGTATGATGCGTAGGTGATAGTAAGAGATTTCGTGGTGCTTCACAAATGCAATGACTACCAACGAGAGTGTGATTACATACTGACTGGAGCAAAAGGAAGTGACTACAAAGTGGCGCGTGTCGGAACGAGCTAGTGTATCGCGAGCTTCCAGGGCTTTTGCATAATGATTTCCGAATTGAGCTGGGTTGATGCTGCTCCTCGTCGGAGTGATCTGGCGGAAGAAGAAGTGCACGAATGGAGCAATCATCATCCCTATGATGAGATAGATGGCGGCATGGATAATGAGGGAGTTGACTATCTATAGAGAATGTGTCAGCTGTGGGACAATATATACCTAGGCACGTTGGAAGCTCAAAGTGATGGCCGTACTCCTCTCCCAGCAATGTCAGGATTTGGTTCGTAAACATATTCACAGTGGGCTGTTCTTGTGGAAACCATGTCTATATTGCGCCACAAATGTAGGCAGACTATAGTGCAAAGTTCGATTTACTTTGACGATTTGGTTAGAGCCGAAAGTTTTGCACTTTGCGGCGACCCCAGGCTGAAACAATTTACTGTCGTGATCGTGTGTTAATGAAAATGGCACTAAAACAGGCAATCTAAAAAGACAAGCTCAAGGTACTTAGGAAAGTTAGGTCTAAATCTCTGTTATAAATATCTGCACACGCACACTCATTCCCTAATAACTATTGTCTGCATTAGACGGTTTATAGGTAGTTTGTTATGCATTAAATATGCATTTTGCAGCTTCTCCACTCACACATCATCGAGATCAGGTTTAGAGGCGTTTGGCGGTGTGATATTGCTTTCAGCCCGGTTAAGTCTAGGCCAAGCAATGCAGGCAGCTTCTCGCAACTTAGTGGTAGGCTGTTGGGGTTAGGGGTTATTGCTTACAGCCTGATTTTAATTAACCACCTGGTTTCAAAGTTTACTCAGTGTAATTAATTGAGTATGAAATGGTTTACTGCAAGCCATTATGCGAATATTGGGTGGCGGCTGAGTGGCGAGCCCGGGATAATGACCTCCTTCTATTTACGGAGGGACCTTTTCAAGCCCCCGGCGCTTAACATCAGCCCAGCCCTGGACGGAGACGCTGGTTCTGCCCTTTCCTCCAATTAGCTTAATTCTTTTATAAGATATCTTTTACCGAGTCGGTGAGTAAAAACCAGCTTAACTTGTCTCGACTCACTCAATGTTGAGTTCACGATGACTGCTAGGCTGCCTAGCTCAGTTGGGGACAGCCCAATGAAAGTCAGCGTGGGGAGGTACATTGTTTAGAATGAAACTCGCATATGCATGTCTTAACCCTCCTTAGAGATTGCAGGTAACCCAAGAAAAAAACTTAACACCTGCTTGAAATGCAAATTAAATCTGCCTTAAGGCTTTGGACAGCCTGGTATCACTCTAATAGGCTAACTTTGTCTCTATAGACTACTAAGAAGGCAGTGCTCTTCTCTGCTCTCCTGGCAGTGCGGCGACCCTTTCAAAGGTTATCTTTGACCTCAACAGCTGTAGACCGACACTTTCAGCTGTCTACAACCTTGAGGCGGCTGTACATCTGCCTTTGAAGGGCGCAGCTATATGGGGAAGCACCGTGTGTGTGTGCACCCTCTGTACGAGCTTGATCAGAAACGGAAACGCTAAAGTTGCCTTTTTTCTTTTTCTTTTTTAAGGCGGGTCCTAGCGTCGGCAGTATAATGAGATGGTCAGCCAGCCGCTTATAGTTGGGGCGGATGCGGCTGAATTGCGCCCTAATGTTGTCAGGCAGGCTACAGCTGGCAGCATATTTTTAAGGTAAATATAGTTCTTCTATTAAAGGCTTAGTACTTGCGTCTGAAGTTCACGTCTGTTTTGCTCGCTTTTTGCGAGCAGAGTTTGTCATAATTAAATACCAATTTTCCATCAATTAGTCACGAGAAATGGAACTAGTGCAGCGTCCAAAAACCCAGCATTCCAATCCCCAGCGTCCTATCGTCGGGACTAACACGGCACAAATGAAAGGCAAAATCTTGGCCATCTTATCGGCGTTCGGTGTTGTGACCATTCCGATGTTGCTGCTCAATGCCACCTTGGTTGGGATCACCGCAAAATACGCCGTACCTGGCTCGTTCAAAATACTCCATACCGCCGTCCTTGTCAATATTAGTTCGACTAGATTTGCAGCTATCGCGACATGGTCAAGCACCCTTGCCTCAATCATCAGCCCATTTCTGATCATTCTCGCATCCTACCCAGCAGCTCGAAGCATAGTACAAAGCCCAGGCCAGACAGACCTTACTCACCTACCTACCCCCTACCAGCTTGCGACGATGCTCGAGATAAGAACCGGTTCCACTTACGGGTCACTGTGGCGGGTTCTCAAGTACTGGTTCTCTTATCGAAGGACGAGATTGCCAATGCCTGCCTCTTTACTATTGTTAATAAAGACTGTGTTACTTGGGATTGCATTAAGGTCAGTACTTCGTTAAAGCATCCACTTCTAGACAAATCAGGGCGATTATATATTTATTCAACTTATAGTATCCTTGTGTTTGCTACAGACACATGGCTCCACTTGTCTGTAACCTCGGAAAACATATTCCACTATTCGCCGAGCCATGGCACAAACCTCAGCTTCTCATTACTTCCACGGTGCCTGATAAATAACAATTCATTCTCAGCGCAAAGCCATTACTATCTAAGCAGCAAGTCAGATGGTGTTGCTGGACCTTGCACTCTTAACCCTTCAGCATCAAATGTATTTCTTGTTTCAAGCCCAATTCATCCTATCAAGGTTCTCAATAATCTATCTTCGATCGCTATGGTCAAACGCCATACTCAGTACGGGCAGACGTATCAGTATCTTGCGCCAAGCGATATTCCCGAAAACCTGCGACAAGATTATACTGCTATAACATACGCCATGAGCTCGGAATGTTCACCACTGAGTACAGTTTGCCATCTCGGGATAGGAAAGATAGGCGCATCGACGCCTTTCAATTGCACTAGGAATGGCTTCTCTGGAGCTATCACGACATCGATACAACTGCAGTACTACACGGACCCAAACCTTTCCCCTTCCACGGCTCTTGGTGTCCGAGGTTTCCACAATCCATTCTACTTCATTGGTGCTGCCTTCCTACCCAGCCAGTGGCCCGCCCCAACTCATGACACGGAAATCGTCAGCGAGGTTCACGGTGATCGATCCCTGATACTGAGATGTTCAACGACCGTGTATGATACCACCTACAAAGTGGCTAACGGGTCTATTGTTCACTTTGTCCCAGTAAAAAGCAATATCAGCGCGACCAATGCCCTCCAGAGCCCAATCGCCTTTACCCACGCCGCGGATTACGCATTGCAGCAGGCCTTCAGCTTTGCCGGATCCAGCTATAGCGCCCAGGAGATGTTAGACACGTGGGCGCCAGAGTTCGACCGGGTAGCCATGGCTATGAGCGTCGCGGCCTTGAGGGGTTCACCGGCAACCCGTTCGCAGTATCGGGAGTCGGCTATTGTCGCCCGGATCCCCTTGGCACCACTAGTTTGTCTCCTGGTTGCTAATATGCTATTTGCGGTTTCTGGGTTTGTCCTTGCTTGGATGGCAGTTGTGGCCGGACGTAATCAGGAAACGCAGGAGGTGGTTGAACGAATGACTGCTGTTGGAGTAGTCGCAGACTGTTTCGAACGGCCACAGCAAGCGAGACGTCCAGTGGAAAAGCCAGAAATGATGTTTGAGGAGCTGACTGGGGGGCAACAACGACGAGTAGGTATAGAAGGTGCTGAGGAGGGCGGTTACAGATTCAGGACTTTTACAGGGGGTGTTGAAAACCGGCCGAGGCATCTAAGTCGCCATACCCCAGGACCTAGCTATATATCGGACTATTAGTAATGCGTAGAGGGATAAATAATAGGCTAACCTTAAATTTTAAACTGTATTAAGTTAATATAAATTAAAACCATAGTGCGTAATTTTATATAAGCAATATTATTAAAAAGTAAAGATTTAAGTAATTTATATATTTTATTTTTAAAGTATAATTAGTTTATTTATAATTATAATATTAAATTAAAGTTTAAAAGTAAATTAAAAAACATTATAAAAAGTAAATAATTTAAGTAGTTAAATTAATTAAATTAAAATATAAAAAATAAGCTATTTATAATAGTTAGGGTTTTAAATAGGGAAACTAATCTATATTAAGTTTATATTTATAGATTATATATTAGCTTAGATCTAAGGCAGTCGTTTACGCTAAGGGACTTCTGGGCTTCTACATCGTACGATCTGGTTTGGGTCACTGCCTTTATGGGCCTTAAAGCCATCATCGTCTATGACCACGAGCAAGTTGACAAGCCGGGCCGGGAAATGCTACATGTCGAAATGCAGGACATATTTTCAGCTCAATTGATGCAAAGTGCTTATCAACCCCCTTGGCTCGTCCTGTCCAAATCAGTTGGACGGGCTACGTTAAACACAGCTACTGGTGTTGGAAGCTCAGCAATGACATCAATACCCTATACCTCTGTCTATATCCGACGTAAAATTCATGTCGACCTCGTTTAACACAAGATCATTCTTTCTCAGCAGCCCAGTCATTTCCAAAAATTGACAAGCCGTCTTTGGTCAGCTGAAAAGCTGAAGTTTGGCTAGGGCTCTTGAGTGAAAGTCTTTAGATGTAGAAACAAAAATGGTTCCAACCGTTTCATCAACTCACGATGAGCCTCACCCAATGGTCTCACCAAGTAACATCCAATGATCATTCCCAGAGTAAAGTCCCAAGCAACAAGATCCGACAAGTGAGTTAATTCATTACATGAATCAAGCAAATCAGCGACCGCACCAGATCCGTGTGTCTGACGAAGAAGCAACTCGTCATCATCTTCCCAGGAAGAGCTCGGCAAGGGAACTCGAACTTCGAGCATGCTTGGCGTCAAGTAGTCGAACGCCTTGAACTGGGAGAAATGACTAGTTATATAGAATTGAGATGGACGTGCACCTTAAAGTGCAGAAGGGCCAGCCTCGCCATGTTAGTACAGTACTCTGTAGGTGAGGGGAACCGTGGGCTGCTTACCGCTGGTAGAACTCGCGGACTATCGGATGTTTACTTCGATCGTCTATTGAATTTTGATTGTAGACGCCAAAAGATTGGAACAGCTGCCATGCCCGCTTGCTATTGATCAAAGCGGATGGAAATGTCTCTGCCCGACGGTAGGTGCAAAGAATCAATGCAATGAGAAGGACCTGGAAGACAGGGAGGAACTCAGCTCGAGGTCCAGATGAGTCTGTGGCTGATGTAGAAAGTTTAAACTATATACATATCAGATGATTAATCTTTAACTGGTATTATTGATCTCACGAGTTGCTCGGAAAGCGTCTTTAGCAAGGCATCATGATACAGTCGGGCTTTGTCCCTGGTCTCTGGAGTATCAATTGCCCACAGTCCAGCTGTTAAAACGGCAGCCGTCAGTTCTGGGGGAGGCTTTGATTGCAGGAAAGTTCTTTTATGCAACAAAGGCCAGTGGGGGTGAAAGTGCAGAAAGTAAGAGGCTTCAAGCTCGTTCCGACATGATTCTTGGAGTAACTCTATCGTTAGATTTGAAGCCAGGTTTAGACCCCGAAGTTCAGTGTTGAGAGAAGATTTCGATGCGAGAACAGAAGATTCGCCTAGCTTAGAGATAGGTATAGGTTCTTGTGATCTAGATCCTGCGTTTTCTGTCAATGGTGTTCCCTCTTTGTCTTGCCCAGAAGCCTGGCTGGGTTGGTGGCTAATTGCTTCATGGCGTTTGAGCAGATCACTTGACGGTTTCAGCATATATCAACCACAAACGAGTTAGATGGGAAAGCCCACCTTCGGTTAAAAGTAGCTGGGCATAGCGTACATGCAAATGAGCGCAGGTTCAAGTGATCTCTCTCATGACGTAAGAGATGCTCTTTCTTCTTGTAAGACCGCGCGCACCCCATATAGTTGCAGTGGAATCGGGACAAATCAGAAGACATCGGAATTATAGAATGATAAGTCGATATGGAAGAGAGTTACCCGTGATGCGCGATGCGCGATGTGTGATGAAGCATATTGGGTTTTCAGTCAGCAACCCTTGCGACCCTTGCTATTGTTGGTAAACAAAAATGCGCCATGTGGGATCTTGGCTTTTTATAGTTAAGCGATGTGGGATGTGGAATTTCGACTTTACCTAACTCGGCGATCTGGTGTTCTGGGCAACAGCACTTGTTTGAACTGAATCGTCAAATTCCGATATGTTTATAAAGAGTTCAAGGCTATTCTCCTTTCTCAAGATGGCGCGTGGCATGCTTCCGACTATATAAAGATGAATTGATGGAGTAATATCCTAAGACACTATCAAGAGCTCTATAAATCACGATAAGACTATTTCTTGCATGCGATCTCCAAAACGTCCCGGGCAGTTGCCACCTTGATCTCTGGGAAAAGGCTGTTAAGAGTCTTCTCCGGCTGGTAATCTAACCCTCCCTGGTCCGCAAAAACACCGAGCTCGGACAGCATGGTTTGCAGTGCTTCTTTAGGGAAGAAAGGGTAGGCAAGTTTGTGACCCGGAAGCTCCGTGACCTTTCCTGACTTGAGCTGCTCAAGTGAATCGTAGGTAATGTCAAACTTGTCGCCTGCCAAGTTCTGTTAGCTTTTACAGTCAAGAATTGTAATAGGAGTCGGCAGGTTCATACCTGTAACCTCTTCGGCAAGTAGCGTAAGCTCTTTCCATGTAAGCCTATCGCCGATGATATAAGATACTGGATCCCACTTGTCCAGCGTCAAGAGCTTAGCAGTGAATTTGGCAATGTCTTTAGTATACGTAAAGACCAAATGCTGGTCCGGGTTTCCTGGGATCACAGCCTTTCTCGCAGGAATGTCCAGAACTATAGTCAGAGGATCGAGGTAGGTCTTGAGATTCGGGGCGCCCCAATAATCAAGAAAGAAGCCATTCGCAACCGCCGTCCACTCCAAGTCAGTCTTCTCCAGTGCATCTAAGAGAGACACCTTGGCTGCGGCATTGAAGAACCACGAATCCTCAGGGCGATACTTGACAGCCCATACACTAGGGATGTATCGCTTGGTGACTTTGGACTTGGCGGCGGCTTGAATAAGGCAGATCTCCTGCTCGGAGGTGTATGTCCACCTAGCGCGGCAACCAGGACCTCTACGTGGTTTTCTTCAAGTAGGGTCGCAATGGAATTGGGGTCGGAGTAATTGATAGGGAGGATGCGAGCACCGAGCTCTTGCTCCAGTGATGGGTTGACCTGAGTAGAGATGATTAGCTGGAGAGTTCCAACATCAAGTCACCATGAACTAACCTTTCGGCCTAAAATGATGACCTCAAAATTGCCATCTGCGATGGTCTCTTCAACGATAAAGCGGCCGAGACTGCCGGTGCCCCCTGCAATGGCTACAACAGGCATAATGAGTGGTTTTAAAGAGAAGATGTAAATACTGATGATTAAAACTCTCTTGTAATTTTAGATGAATTATGACTCGGTTTATATACTCGTGTCTCCGATTATGGGTGCTGGTGCTACCCGCTGACAAAGGTTCTGGGATCTCCACAAGCGACATCCCACATCGTCCCATCCCTCATCGCCTGGCCCTGGTGTTTGTCAATATCGAACTCTGCCATTAAACCTGGGGTTAGTAATAGGAAGTTTCGGAATTTTCAGGTGCTGATTCAACCTTGGCCCCACACTTGTTCGTGTAGAGCTCTCAGTATTTACACCTGGTTGTTGCAATTCTCCCCCTGTAATACATCTCATGACCTGCCCTGGAGCTACAGCCAGTAACCCCGAATCTTGGAGTCATAAACTATTCACTAAATAAGAATTCAGAATTAAATATGCTTTGTGACGGAGTCGGTAATAGGTCAGATGGTGTTATCTTGTTCCGCTGATTTGAACAAGTCAACTCCAACGCCGGATGTCACCTTGCTTACAAGTTTTCAACCAAGACAAAATAGCACTACCAAGCCACAGTTTATCTCTACCTCAAGTCAGGTTATTATGTGATGCATCTAGATTACTTGCAAATGACATTGACAATTACATCTTGGCGCATTCACCGGTATTATCTATCAAATGGACATCTCTGCGTTGGGCCAACGTGTATGGGATGGTATCTGCAAGCCACACTCTCGCTGTGGATTAGTTTCTAAGCATAAAGGTAGCTAGATGCCTTGCTCCTAAGGCCGGGACGTTCAGCATAACGTCAAACATAACGCTAAGCATAACGTTAAGCTTTGCGTTATGGCAGCTATCCGGGCTTCCCGGACCACTCAGAACACTGGAATATCTGGGCCCAACAGTTGGTCATGCGGTTTGGGCTTGAAGACAGGGTGGCGATTTATCTCTATCCCCGGTCATCAACAGGTTTATAAGGCAGCCTAATCCCAGGTTCTTAGGTCCCCATCTCTACAGAATATCCCAGTCTCATTCAAGAAACACTGGTAATTATCCTCCTAAAACATAACTATGGCAAACACGAACAAACGCATCGGAACTGGCGCCAAAGCGTCAATGGAGATTGATCGATCGGCATCTGGCACCATTGTCCGAATTGTATCGGCCGCTGAATCAACTTTTAATATCCTTCTGGCTATCCCCATGGTATTCAACGCGGAAAAAGCCTTCAAACGAATGTACTTGACCGATGACCCGTCGGCGGCGCCTCTCGCTGCCCCAGTGATGCAACTGTGTGGCATCAGCCTGGCCGCCATGACGGTACCGATAATGCTTGGGATCCCGAATAAAGCTGGGGCGGTAGAGACGAGGCGGATCACGTATCAGATGCTAGCCTCCTTTGAGGCTATGGCTCTCCCGCTCTTCTTCTGGCAGGCTTGGCTTGCAGGGGAGGACGGCAGTGGGACTTGTCCTACTAAGCTGACCTTGGCCTCTGGATTGGCAATGAGTGTCACGTTGGGGTTTAGGGTTTTCGTGTTGTTCATGAAACCGGAATGGATGGGCAAATACCAGGGAGAGGTTAGGCTGAGCTGAGGGGGGTTTGTCCTTGAATTCGGCTACATGGAGAAGTCATCTTTATGGCGTTTCTTTCCGCTATATAGATAATGGCTTGCAAAGGAAGATTATTGTATTATATTATGTTGTTATCGGATGAAAGAAAAAGGCTCCTGTATGAAAACGAGCCCTTACTGGGTTACTGATAAGTAGGATTAGGAACAGTGAGGACTAAAGATTTGTTTTGTGAGCTAGAATCGGCCTTGCGGCTTGGTGCTGGAACTTCTGATGTCTAAAACCACGAGATCTGCGGACTTGACATCCCACATCGCTCCGCCCCACGCCTGGCCCTGGGTCTTGATCTCCAATCCGGTACTCTGTAGTTGGGTAGGTATTCAATGCGCGGAGCTACAGGCCAAGGCCGCGGACTTCGGCTTCAGGCGGAGTTTATGACCAGGGATGAAACTCCGCAAGCACATTATAAGAGGACGTGTCCTATTCTTCGACTTGAGGCACTTTGAGCTGCCATTTGGGAGTTGACGCAATAAATAATACTTCAGGTACTTAAGTATATACTTTCAGAATAGAATTCTTCTTATCTGCCATTCTGAAGCTAGGAAAGTCCCCTGTCACAAGTTTCCACCGTTAAGTGTCTGACCGTTTGGAAGTCGCTGTGAGAAGCAGATCAGTGACGACTGGCAACTTCTTGATGCTCATGTAATCCATACTAGATGTCTCGCTACATAGGGAGGGAAAACTGCTTCTCTCTGCTATATGCTCGCGTCCTCGGGTTCACATAGCTGACCCAAGCGGTGGCGTTCGTCTTTGGGGAACCAGAGAAAGTATACACCGCTGCTGCAGAACCATGAGCCGGGATTGAGCGAGGGGTAGACTTTCTTTTAAACGTGACACCAGGGCCTGAGATACGGAAAGCAACGTCTCTGAAGTCCACGTCGTCAAAGTTAGTCACGTTAACAACGACACGTCCATCGCTGACTTTGACAT
The DNA here is from genome assembly GCA_001262555.1 of Fusarium nygamai. Taxonomy (NCBI): domain Eukaryota; kingdom Fungi; phylum Ascomycota; class Sordariomycetes; order Hypocreales; family Nectriaceae; genus Fusarium; species Fusarium nygamai. The sequence continues at coordinate 59,257 of LBNR01000039.1, read as the reverse complement.
CCAAGTAGGCATCCGCGATATCCGGATCGTTTGTGACGGGCCTTCCCTTGCGTTTTGAAGGAATAACACCCGCTCGATATGCAGCCCTCTGTGCAATGAGACTTGTTCCGTTTACGTGGGGCGCAAGATAGTTACGTAGAAACGTATTGTTGCGTCTTCCGTAATGGTTTGGGAAGCCATCTAGGACCTCGTTGTCTTTGATTCCGAGCTTGCCCCAGTTATCAATCACAGTGTTCCCTGATCCTGTCAGCACTCTCTCTGGCGTGTATGGATGGCGGACATACATCCGGTGAGCTGTTCTGGAATCCAATCGTTTGGCGCATAATACTTTCCCGAGGTGAAACCCAGATTGTTGAACCAGGTGATATTTCTTGAGGCTTCATCTGTCGCGAGTGTCAGCCAAAATTATGATGGCTTACGTGAATTACGTACCAGGGTACAGAGCTTGCCACCCTGCATCATAGATGAAGTTAGACGACACCGTTGTGTTTGGTGACCGTGATAGCGTGTATACGCCTCCAAAGTCAGTATGAGATTGACCAAAATGATGAATCAGATTTCCCTCAATCAAATTGTTCTTCATGACCGTAGGTGTATTATAGAGCGGCTGGTATTTGTAAAGGCCTCGCTTGACATACTCCGGGCTACCTCCTTCATCATTGCTTCCCCAGCCTAGAACCCATTAGCAGTCTTACTGGTTAGGGAAGTATGGGCCGTACCATAGCCATGACAAATGCCGCTATATGGCTGGTTATATATATCGTTGTGTGTGATGGAAGATAATTGCGTGTATGTGAAAAGGATAGGGACAGTAGAGGACCACAGGACCGAATTGTTATTGAAGATGTTGTTGGACGCGTGTATGTCTGACACAAGCATATTCGGCTCCGAGGGGTGATGCGCATCGGCTTGTATACCTCCCACGGTGATGCTATTCCCCATCACCTGCGTGAAATAGTTATCATCGATGTGAATGTTGTTTGCACCGAGCCCAACACCCGTCAAGTGCGCGTTCTTGTCGTTTCCAACACCGATGCCTCCAGCTCCAAGCTCTCGAAAAGAACAAGATTTTATGGTGATGTTGTATGCCGCACTGATCTGGATCGCGCTGGGCATCTGCCACCAATGGGGCCTCGAGGCTTCAAAGTTGGGCCACAGACTATCATTTCCCATGTGACCACCGGTCTGCTGATCTATATACCCATAAGTATCCGGTCTTAGCCAAGTGCTGTGCTTGAAAGTAATTCCCTCAAAGTGTAAGTCGTGAACCGGCTCTTCATAGGTTCCACCGACGACCAGGAGAACCTCTTCGGCTCCGAGATAGGCAGAGGCGGTAGCCATATTTTCGCCTTCTAACGGCTTGTAATAGACAGTTGACTTGTTTCTGTCAAGGTAAAATTGTCCGCCGTCAGTGAGCAAGGCTTTGACATTCTGAATCCAGACGCCTCCATCCCAAAACGGCTCCGCGATTTGGTCGTAGCCGATGAGTTGGTTGGCCCATATATCCCTCTTCATCTCAAGCACGCGATCTCCAACCTTTTCGATGAGCGCAACACGATCGGTAAAGGAGTTTATGGCCCGGAGCTCGCCATTCTCAATGCCTGGGGTTTCCAGGATCCAGTCGTACTCCGAGCTGTTCCAGGTCATTCCGACTTTAGTGTACTCGAAATCCGTCCGATTATGGATCCGCCGTCTGGCATACTGAGCAGCTAACCCGTTTACGTAAAGATTACGGGATTTCGTTCCCTTGGGGACTGAAGCAGACCATATCCCGTGATCGCCTTCAGTCCAATTGCTGATCTCATATCCTCCAGAGATAACTGTCTCCGAGCCTGCCCATGTTACCTTGAACCCATTGATACCGGAGTCTCCATTGTTGAACATGATGGGCTCGTCAACTACCCAGGTACCTGGGCCAAGGTGTACAGTGATGTCATCTTTGGCGGACGGAATGAGTCCACGGACAAGCTCTTGTGCTCTCTCAATACCCTTCACTGGCTTTCCGGCCGACCCAGGATTGTAATCATGTCCCTGTCGATCAACGAAGATATCTGCTGCCACTGATAAGCGGACAGCGAAGAGAAATATAAAGGACAGACGCATCTTCATGATTGTACGTTGCATGGCAGAGTGGCTTGACATTGACTTTCAGTCTTGAGCATACATATCCACGACATATATCAAGTCAATACATCAGATAAGCGCAATTAACCAAGAGTTTAGGCAGAATCTTGCCCCTCATTAGTTTCTCAATGATCAGCATAATCACGTAGCATACTTTACTTACAACCGAGCGAGTCGTGTAATAACGTGAAGAAGTATTGCGGAGATGCGTTATAATTGGCGATCTTTGCTGTATTCCACCAATAGCTAGCCCAACCCAAATGTAGGATCTTGCTTTAATTAGCCGACGGAAATTTAAATGAATGCACTCATGGCATGATGAGAACTCCTAAATAAATGTGCTCATACAGGGAATCAACCCCATAGGGCTTCCCCGCACCCCCNCGAAAGATGCAGACTTTACAGAAAACGAGGGCCTACAATTATATCCATTTCAGACTTATGACATGGTCCGGTAGACTTACCCAATCAACTAACAAATCAATTCTAAAAGTGATTTCTAGCATCTTTCACCTGCGATCCTCCAAACCGCTATGAAGGTTAGGATATCAATCCATGCCCACTTAAGGATGCCACGATAATGGAGATGGCAGTATAAACAGGTCAACAATGACTTGAATAAATCGTTTAAGTGCTGCTTTAGTATACTAAGCGGAATGTTAACTGCATTGGCAAGATGATTAAGTAAAACTGCTTTTATGAACAAGCAGGACAAACACTGATTCACTCTTTAATACTCTCAAGAAGGACGAATTACAGGGGGGTTGAAATTTCACCAGGGCACTGAATGTCAGCCAATAACATCGGGATCTGTAGCGCTGAGGCTCAGCAGCACTCCAGCCTGATAATTAGTTGCCCAGCTGATGAATATTCTTAGACCGGAAAATCGGGCTTGTCGTCATCTGGAACAAATCGTCATGCTGCAATGCGCTTAGGTGAGGATCCGTGAAAACTTTCCAGCACTGACATTGCTATGTTTCCCACTACGTTTAAACCGCCTTTTGCCCCAGAACATTCCTTGCTTCGGGACGAACAAAGCAGCTATGTACCAGGATTTCCCCGCGTCCCTCGTCACAGCAGGGATCAGATCAGGAAGCTACTCACATCTGAGTTTTGCTCAGACGATCTAGACCGAGTTTCGGATAAGCTCTGGTGGATGTCGAAACAAGATAGCACAAATATATGGCCACTGCATCGACAGTTACTACAAGGCCGGTCGATCATCGTGACAGAGAACCCAAAGCTACATCTCGTATGGATCAACGACCGTGTCTTCATCAAGCCTCTCCCACGATTCATCGGGTCCCACGACTTCTGGAGAGAGCATCTTTGCAGTAACAATAGGGGCGAGGACGTGCGTATTCGAAGAGCCGCCCTAGGTTATCTACGCACATACTTCTATCTTATCCGGCATGAATCCGACTTTCGCATCGCCAAAGATCCTGCTCTATGTCTTATGCCGGAAGATATCACCTGGGGCCAGTTCTGCGATTTCACTTCCGGTCTTGATAAAATCCTGGATAAGGATGTCTCCCTTCGTTATGCCTATGGTCAAATCCGCCTCACTCGTCTCAACTTCTACGCTCCGATTATTCTACACAAGTCCTACTTTCAGAGAGTCGACTTTCAATACGGACAATACTTCGCGCGTTTCTATGCACCTGTTTTATTCGCATTCGGAATCACTTCTGTGACTTTGAGTGGTTTGCAGGTCGTGGCGTCGCTTGAAACAGGTGGTGCCAACTGGCAAGGGCTGGCGCTTAGTGTCAGTGTCTTAGCGATCTTGGTCTCTTTTGGGTTTCTTATCGGGTTTGGGGTTTTGCTATCCTGGAAAATCGCTAAAGAGTGGAGATTCGCTATTAAAGAACGGCGTCGCCTCTTAAAGACCGAACGAGTCCTGGTATAATAGCAATGTAGAAGACTGATATTACGCGCTCTGTCTCTTTCTAATGATAATCTGACATGTCGAGTCACCAATTTTCAATCAACCCTATGACGTTAGTGGCGCAGAGTCGGTGAAGTTGCGGTGACAGCGAATTGCCTTGCTGCCTATTTTCAACCCTCCCGTGCATGACTGCAGGAGCTATCTCATTCGCGGGGGACCCATTTACCCCCTAACTCATGCATATAAGGCATTCTAGGCGGCTATTCCAGTTTTTCAGCCGCAGACGATGTCCTGATACGCTCTACTCATATCTCTCCGACCCAAACACTTTTGCCGTTTCTCATCCAGTTCATTTGAGAATTGCAAGTGCTTCCTCGAAGCGCAGGCAGCATCAGCAATGGCAGCAGCTCACAAAAACTTCCGACTACGGGGCATCCCGCTTGAATGCGAGACTAGGAGTGAGGTCTGCAGCCTTATTCAGAAGACCCTTGCACTCGAGCCCAGCGCCAGTCCTACTGTGTACTCGCTTGCATATTCCCCAACCGATCCAAATAGCAAGGTCGCTACACTCACCTTTCCTTCAATCCCAGAATGTTTATCCGATCGCTTAAAAGTTAAGTGGAACTTCAACCTATCTGACGATGATAACATCGATTTTAGCAGGTCTCTTGCTTTCGATACACACTTTACAGGATTCACGCCTTTCTATCGCGCGAGCGATAAGGATTGTTATATTAAGTAAGTGGAAGGAAAGCAGTCCATCGAGGTATTTTTGCTGACGTTCCTGGCTAGCTTGGTTGCGGTTTGCGGTCTAGGGGGGCATGCTCTGGGTTCATTCAAGGAGAAGAATGGCCGTTTCGTTTGGCTTCGGGATACGCTTCTATCAGACATCCCGAATGCAAGGATTTTGACTTATAGATATGACACGAAGCTCTCCATAAGCAACGCCTTCTAAAATTTGACAGACCTGGGTCGGGCACTGCAGATTGACCTTGAGGATATTCTTGTATTTGACCAAGCATTCCCCTCCCCCCAACTCTTTAAAAACTAATGCCTACGAGGACCCAAACCAACCTCATTCGATACTATTCATCGGACATAGCCTGGGTGGGCTCGTCATTAAAGAGGTCAGTTCATGAAAATGGTTCGAAGGCTTATCAATTAACGGCAGTTAGGCTGTCCGATTATTCGAAGAAGAGCCTCTTGGGCCCGACTTTCCGATCTTGAACGCCGTTTCTGGCTTCGCCTTCTTTGGGGTTCCTCATCGAGGGTTGGAAGTTAGGTGTTTGGTTCCTCCAGTAAAGGATAACCCTAACCGGGCACTTCTCGAATCTCTTAACAAGAATTCTTCGCTTCTTGATCATCTATAGAGCGACTTTGGTAAAATATTAAAAGTGAGGGGCCTTTCTGTGGTGTCGTTCTATAAGATAGAGAAGTCGCCTACTGCAGTTTGGGTATATCGTCTACATATTAAGAAATATTGTCTGTTCTAACGCTACACTAAGATAAATGGTAAATGGGATATGTCTGGTCCTAGTGAAGTGCTGGTAGAAGTATTCTCGGTAACGTGCGGTTGTTAAAAGCAGTATCCTATTAACTGTAACCACTCTGAGATGGTGAAATACAGTGGTGTACATGATTAATTGTACCGAAGAGTGGTGATCGCCCTCCGTCTGATACTCGGCGTATCACGAGGACGTCTTATGATCGGAGGTACAAGAGAAGGGCCACAAGGTTTGAAGCCATATTTCTATAGGTAAAGGCTCAATATACTTACATGATTCCAGTTTGTGTTCAACTTTCAGGTGACGACCAGGGTATGAACCACCATGGAAAGCTGTTACAAGCGGCTAATACTACGTAGAGTGCCTAAAATCGCTATCATTCCCTGAGCAAGAGCATAGATCCTCCGAGATCTCTTACGCCAGCGACACTTGCGATTGGCTTCTAGAAGACTGTAACTATCAGGAATGGATGAATGCAGCTCGTGGGCTCTTCTGGATCAAGGGATATCCTGGAACAGGCAAATCGGTTCTGATGAAGTTTGCAGTTGATACGATGAGCCGCAGGAAGTCTGGGGAAATCATCGCCTCCTTTTTCATCCATGGACGTGGCATACCATTGCAACAGACACCATTAGGCATATTTCGAGCTTTACTGAATTCCTTGCTAATGTCATTTCCAAAATACCTTACGGAGCTCACAGAAGTTTTTCAGGATAAACAGAAGCGGTACGGATCATATGAGCAGAAGAATGGTTGGAAATGGGGCGAAAAAGAATTGCAGAAATTCCTATCCAGACTCTTGATTGAGGGCACTAAAGAGATGCCGGTGGTGATCTTCATTGACGCGCTTGACGAGTGTCGGGATCATGCCAAAAGCTTACTAGTATCCCTCAAGAGCCTCGCTGAGAATGCTGAGCAAGAGGGATCTCTGGTCAGGATCTGTTTTTCGTCAAGGCATTTCCCGATACTTGGCCATGAGACCATGGCAAAGGTCTACATGGAAGAGAAGAATGACCAGGACATCAGAATTGTTATTGAAGGCCGACTTAAAGAGATTCAACCTGTCGAAAGGCGGCGATAGATTGAGAAAGAGATCTTGTTGAAGGCCTATGGAGGCTTTTAATGGGCTATACTTATTATAAATATGGTACTGGAGGAAGACTTGGCTAGTACTAGAACTGAGGATTTACTGAATATTATATTAATAACCCCACTAGATCTTAATAACCTGTATAATATGATATTAAAGGGGGCGACTAAGGACAAGTATAAGCAGATAGCTAAGCTGTTTTAGTGGGTTGTCTGTGCTAAATGACCCTTATTAGCCCAAGAGCTTCAAGAGGCACTCGCTACTAATAAAGATATGCCTTATATAACAGTCTCGGAGCTTAGATCTTATGGTAACTGGTCAGATTGCGTATCCTAGTTTGAGATACGTGTCTGGCATATATCCAGGGGACTTGTGGAGTTCCAGAATCGTGACGTCTATGAGCAATATGAGCCAGGAGGTGAAGAATGGAACCGCGAAGCTCAGTTCATACACCAGTCGGCTGCAGATTTTGTTGCTCAGAAGTTTCTCACTAATATTGACGAAGGATCGCCATCTGGGTGCCCGGGTGGAACCGGCCATTATGAAATCTCGAGGTCTTTTCTTAGGTATTTGACTTTAAAAGGAGTCCTTAACGCTAATTAACTATCCCGAAAGAAGCTCTCAGTAACCTTTCCGCTAATGCTATATGGAGTGACATTTCTTCTCGACTATGTTAGGGGCGTTGAGGAAGGGGCCATTTGCTAGACTGACTTGGTGACACTTATTCAATGGAACCAGCCAGAGCGCATTAGAATGCTCGCAAGAATATGGAGAATAATAGATCCTGAAGGCACTCATGTACCTAGAGAATAGCCATTCCCCGGCGCCTCGGTTCTTTACCTTACGATAGCATTTAGTTCTGCTAGCTTATTGGATTCTTTACTATAGCGTGATAGGTCGCACTTAGATATTAGGGATCTTAAAGAAAATACACCCCTTCAGCTCGCTCTACAAGAGGACTTTTAAGACTTAGCCCTGATAATACTGGAACGCTCAAGGATGTGGCAGGCTGAGAATGACGCCGTTGGTTCAGAAGGCTGGGCAAGAGGGACTGTAGCACCACGCAGATACCTCGGACATGTAAATACCACCAATGTTGATGGTGAAACGCCTCTGAGCTTAGCTGTGTCCATCAAAGCAGACAGGGTGATCCGAGGCTTGATCGACACAGGTGCTGAGATCAAACACGAGAGGTCGCTGCTGTTTTATGCTATAAGCCAAGAGGATGAGGCACTAGTACATCAGCTCATAAAAAAGGGTTCAGACCTTGACGGGGCTGTCTTCTTTGCAACAGAATGTTGGAATCGGACCGATAGTGACCATCACATCTTACACGACCTTTTGAAGGCCCTGCTTGAAGGTGGCGGTAATACAAAGAGATACAAGGGTGTCGAGATCGATAACTTGAACGACTTCGATGAAGATGAAGAGGACGAAGAGGCAATCTTTGTTGCCATACGTGGAGGTAGCTCAGAAGTTGTCAGTCTCTTGTTGTCATACGGATCTTCAGCAAACACGAAAGGTCCATATAAAGTATCTCCCATATTGCTAGCTGTTGAGGGCTTCCTTGACGATATCGCCATGGCCTTGTTTCGGGACTCGCCTATCACAATTTTCACAGAGAATGATGAAGGTATGACAGCCTTTAACCACGTTATACAAAACAATCAGGTCAACCTTGCGCTGTCATTTGTGGAAGAGGGCCAGGGAATCTTGACATTGCACGGGCTGCTCTGCGAAGCTGTCGAGATGAAGCACCATCAATTTGTAGACGGTTTGTTGCGCAGGGACGCAAACGTCATAAAACTGGCCAGTCAAAGGTGGGAAGACCAAGATGCACCATTCATGACAGCAGTGTACGAAAACGATGACGATATGGTCGATCTCCTTCTTCGTACGGGCCAGATCGATATCAGCATCAGAGACATTGATGGTGAAACCCCATTTTTAGTGGCGATTAAACTTGAGCACCTGAGTATCGTCAAGCTATTGCTTGACACGGGAAAGGTTGGTGTCAGTCATGAGAACTTTCAAGAAAGAGCACTCTCTGCAAGGCCTATCGTGGGTGAGTTCCATCTTATGCGCAGCGCATTTCTCAAAGATGAAGGAGGGAAATCTGGTGAAGAGGAGAGGTTTATTTGGTGGGCTATCAAACGTGGACACGTAAGAATTATTAAACTGCTTCTCGGCGAGAGCATGGTTAATACCAATAGCACTGTCGAAGGAAAAACACCACTCATATGGGCTATGCAGATGGGGAAAGAGGACGTTGTTAAGGTTCTTCTTAGCAGTCTTAGAGTTGATCTGCATTTTACTGACAAACTGGGACGAACGGGCTTTTGGTGGGCTCTAGACTATAGCAAGGATGGAATGGTTCTGTTACTACTGAGTGCAAAAGGGTTTTCTATCCACAGAGAAAGCAACAACACGTCACGAAAATTGTTTTGGTGGGCTGTCGGAAGGGGTAATGGTGGTGTGATTAATATGCTTCACTAATCTGGTAAGTACGATATCAACACGAGGGATCCTTCTGGGAGGACGCCACTGGTATATGCTGCTGAGACGTGTGCCGAGGAGGCCATGCGGGTACTTCTACAGGTAGGGGAAATCGACATTCATGCGGTGGATAATAGGGGCGAAACCGCGCTTTCGATAGCTAGAAAGAGGGACTACAGTACAATAGTTCATCTACTGTCCTCTTATTTGGATCAGAGCAGTGGAATTGCCGTCAGGGCAAAGAAGGACTGATGTATGCAGGCAGCAAGAATAATAAGTTAATCTTCACAAGATAAGGCATCGGCGAGCTGACTATATCAACGCTCTCCTCCAGGGTATCTAAACGGCTCATTTAAATAATTCATTTCTCAGAAAGTTACTCTACCAAGGAAGCTCTTGTCCCTTGTAACTAACGAACTTGCCAGAAATTGTCTCTCGTGTAGCACCAACAATTATTCCAAGACTTCCCTTGACGGCTTCCTCGACACTTTCAAGCATATGACGGGGAAATCCCCACTCTGTGGCAGCGGACTCGCCCATTTCCGTATTAACGAATCCCGGATGAAGTGCAAAAGCAATCAGCGCTTCATTCTGCTGATGAAGAGCACGAGTGAGCCAGTTTAAGGCAGCTTTGCTGGGCCCATATGCGCCAGCGACAACTTCGTGGTAGGTGATACAACCTACAGAGGATGAGACGTTGACGACTTTCGGTGCAAATGACTTTTGCAACAAGGGCCAAAGTCCCTGGACGACATTCAGCGGGCCGATTGTATTGATCTCGAAGGCGGAGCGGAGGTCATCGGTCGGGATTTCGAGTACAGGATAGGACTTGAAGCTGGCGGCAGCATTGTTGATCAGAACATCGACATGATCGATGTCAAACGCGTTGCGAATCTGTTCAGGGGAGAGCGCGTTGGTGAAGTCCAGCTGGACGATTCTCAACGCACTGCCGTCACCATTGGCGAGACCAGAAGTAGCACCTTCGAGAGCAGTGCGAGCTTCGTCGTTACGAACAGTAGCGATGACGGTAACGGAGGAACGAGCAATGAGAGCTTTAACGAAACCAAGGCCAATGCCTCTGTTACCGCCGGTTACGACCCAGACAGTGTTGTTGCTAGAAGCCATGATGATCTAGAAGTGAAATTTAAGTGGACTGAAGCTGGTGATAAAGAAGATAGAGGGGAAGGGAAAGACCCTGTTCCGGCACGAAATCATCTTATAAATAATGAGGCATAACTGGCTAATGTCAGCATTGGCCAATGAGCCGCAGCATAGAATGGAAGATTGATCATCCGGCTTTCATGGCACAGCTTGGCAATGCACATAACTGAAAGTAAAGGAGGGGGTTTGTAAGTAAGTAGAGTACGGCACTAAGAGGTGCACAGAAAGGAGGTAAACTATTAAATTAACAAGGAGAGTATTATTAGATACAGTATATAAGATACAGTACTGCAAGAGGTATATAATCTCAATTTTACCAAGGGCTTGCCGGTATTTGTGCTGACTTCTTTACTAAGCTATTTAGAGCTAGTCAGAACCCCACAGACTCAGTATCCTGGCACAGGGTGAAGAGAAAGGCGGGGTATAGGGTGAGGCTCGCTTGGCTTTAATATATATCCTACCGTCGCCATTTCTCTGTTTATCTAGCAACGAGTAACTAACAGGCTGATTTATGCGATGCCTTCTCTCGCCATCTGAAGGGCTGCAGAGTAGGAGAAGCGAGAACGACGTCGGAAGAGCGTGTCACGGGCTCGCGGCCTAGACGGGCTCGTGATCGTTGTGCTTGTCTGAAGGCGAAGTGCGACTCTGGGCGTCCCTGTCATCGGTGTATCTCTCAAGGTATGACCTACTCCTACAGTGCCAATTCAAATCAGCAGAGCGACACCTTGCGACAGCCCGCTTCAAATTCACCAGGTGCTTCGAATGTAAGAGGTGGCGTTTCTTCTCCCAGTACATCTGCCATTCCTCAGACCTCACCCCAGCGGTCAGTCGAGAGTAGCGATCTGCTGCCAATAACGACTGCCGGACGATCCCCAGTAGGGGCTGATCGGTTCGACGCTTACAACTGGCGAAGCAAAGAAATGGTAAAGGATGTTTAAAAATTGACGGAGAACGCAGGAGACTTGAAGCGCCGTTTGTATAAATGGCTTTAAAGGTTGACACCTTTGCTCTTTGGGCGGACTTCCTATTTACATTGCCTAGCAGATCTAACCTTTCTTGTCGCCTAGCTCTGACAGAGACAGAGATTTCACGGGCATAGGGTGTTGTGCCATCCTTTCTACGTTCAAAGCCAACCGTCTTTTAGGGTAATTCTTAAATATTATTTATCAAGGCTGAGAGGTTTTATCTAAGCATGAAATGGAATTGAGACGTGTTGTGCCTCTTTCATACACGGCAAAAGCCATAATGGTAGTTCAGCGTTGCAAATATGGAGCCCTGGTGCTGTACTTCAGTTACGCAATTACTTCAGTAGGCAGCTTCATCGGCCCTCACCGCCTAAACATCTAACCCCAACCCTCTGCCTGTGGCCGCAAAGTTTACAAGTGACCAGAAAGATCGTCAAACGCACGTTATCCTAAACAGTGCAAACTAGCCCGTTCCGGCGGACGTTGAGTTTGTGGCTACAGAATTTGTTTCACTATTCGCCGTTGTCGCCGTTGGCTTATGACCGTTACACTCCCATTTTGGCAAAGCTAGTGGATTTACGGTTTAGCTACCCCGCTCAGAGCTCTAGGAAGAGTAACATAAGAAGGCGATTTCTCCCTTTTCAACCGGCTGGGATTCTATAACCCGTTGACCACCTGTGTTCGCAGCCTAAAGCTTAACCTTATAGGCCGCAGTCATCTATAGAGGAGATAACCCGTTGACATTCGGCTCAGTATACAAACATATCGACAGTGCTGAACATCACACCGATCTTGTCAATTCGCCCGTCTTTCCAGTAACACATTAGACCATGACCTACCTTACCTGCGACTATGACAGTGAGACATCAAGCATTGCTGATGGAGAAATCCATACGCCGTTCACCTCGGACTTTGACGGTAAGAGGACTTAACCTACTGCGTTAATGAAGCTAATTCAGGGGGGTAAAGAAGTGGACGTGAACGAAATATTGTCTTTGAATGATTCGGAAATTGAAGACTTGGAGGCTTCAGCTTTGCATAGTAGGCCAAGCACACCCTTGAATCATGGTCTATCAGCGACGCGACGAGAGTGGGAAGACCTATGTACCAAATACCATCAATGCATCCAACATCTCCGATATATCGAAGATCAGATGTTCCGCCACCAGGCGCTTCATCCCAGTCTCTACATTAGTTACCAGAACCCTATGCTATACACACATCGTCACCAGCCAACGAAGGATCGAAGCACTGATAATATTCCTCAAACTGTTGGTTCATTTCGAGGTGGTCTCAAGAACAACAGTTCCACCGATCTCTCTCCTGACAGACATCACCCCGAACTTAGACTCAATGACGGTATAGAGGTATCTGTTGTTACTCTTGATACTCTGACTGGAAAGAGGACAATGATAAGCTTAACAACCAGGTCAGCAATGGATCATGTTGAGCGGTTAATTGGGTTTTGGGAATATAACTTGCCGATGAAGTTATAAGGTAGGCGTACAAGCTAGACTACCTACTTTTCTTATAATAAAGATGGCTGGGATATACTCCGTATATTAAGATACCTGTTCGGAAGGGTTCCGGCCAATAAAGACATAACAGAGTGAAGGATAAGTTCTTAGAATTACAGTCAGTTAGCAAGGAGGACTTTTTTTATAATCTAGAGTTTATAAACTTTAATCAATTTGTTTCTTGATGTTGGAAATTAATAGCTTGACGTATTCTGGGAGGTTGTACAGCGGTATAAAAAGTGAAGCAGTTGGTAGGAGTACTCAGTGCTGAGGTTAGTTTTGCCAGGTAGTCTGGCTAAGTTCTCTCTGCTGATTCAAGCTCTCAGCCGCAAGTCCCAGCTGCAGATAACACATCTAGCTCAGAGCCTATACGGCAGGTTGTTTAGAATGCATGCTCAGGGACGATATTGATGTCTAAACGACGCTGTATTGATAATTGTCCACTGTCGACCCCGCATGCCTTTGTAACTGGTATATGGAGAGTAACGTATGTTTGGGTAAATCCATATTGGGCTGATTAAATACACGGTCGACTGAGAGAAGGGCATGTTGCTGGCAAGGCTATTCTAGATAGGATTATCATCAACCCGGCAATTTGGAAAATTCCTTTAAAGCATATTACTATCCGGAAATTTATTACAGCACATGGGAAGGGGCTTGCTGGAAAGAGATCTTCGTATGATGGTAAAAGCTAAACATGGTCGCTGGAAGTCTGAGGATAGAAGTTAGACAATAACAGCCAGTCTGTCGAAATCCGGTGCCCATCCACTATTAACGCCTGAAATGGTAATAGTATTGGGCCCATTGGTGTTGAAGCCAGAAAGCTCTACAGCATAACCCTTGTAGACATCTTTATCCCAGTTGTAACCTGTCAGTGGAAAGCTCACAGTCTGCGCAGTACCGCCATTGACCTTGATGGAAGCCAGGCGCTCGTTCGTACTACCGGTGAAGCTGAAACCTACATCGCCATTGATGTAATCAAATAAAACGTTTTGAGTGGCCTTGGATGTGCTGATGTTCGAGAGGACAACCTGACCGTTGGAGCTACCACCGACATATCCGACCTTGGTTGAGGAGGTACAACCAGAACAAGAGGCAGTCTTTGCCCCTGAAGACAACGACCCAGTGGATATAGAGGTGTACTTGTAATTGGCAGTGCTACTGACTTTCTTGATGTTTGAAAGACGTAATGCGACAGAGCCATGGCCGTTGACTTGCTTTGAGAACGAAGAAGCTCCAGTGGTAGTTTTGCCCGTCCACAGATCCTTGATGTCGGCTGATTGGTAGCCGAGGGCAGAGAGCTGGAGGCTAAGGGTACGAGCACTGTTGCTCTGGTCGACATACAGAACTGCAACATCCCCGTTGGCAAGCGGTCCCGCCCACAGGTCTCGATCACTGGTCCATCGCTGCACGAAGCTGATGGGCTTGACGGCTGCATCCTGATTGATGGAGATTAAGTCCTTGTTCTGAAGAACGGCCACGGTCTGGTCCGACAGCGCCGTGATATCTGTGGAAATCATGAGAGCGGACTTGAGCATGGCCCATAGAGCGAAATGGGTCGCCTGTTCGTCAAATGTCATGCCAGAGTTACCAACCTCGAGAAGGTCAGCATCGGCAATGTGGCCAGGACCTGAGAGGCTCCTATGTGCGATGTGAATGGCTTGGTTGGAGATGCGATATACATTGCCCCAGCCTTCGGCGATATCATCTGAGAGGCGGAAGGAGGTGGATACGTTCTGAGTCCATTCTGCGGGACCTTCAAGGCCACTGGATGAGGAGTATGGAACACCCCACTGGCAAATTAGCATTCCAGGAATCCCAACCTTCTGCAACTCAGTCCACATTTTGCCAAAACGAGTGATAAAGTCAGTTCGTGCATCCTTGGGGGCGTTGTTACTGGCACTATCAGCGTAGCAGTTGTCATCTAGATCATACTTTTAGTAGGATGCTATCTGTTTGGCTTATTAAATAATTACATTTCAAATACTCCGTATTTAACGATTTGAAAAACGCGGCGTCGACGGCTTCGTGGCCCAAAGATCCTAGCACGGGGGATGGGTACTGGGGATCGCACATGCGCACACCAGCGTCGGAATACATAGTCCATTTCATGCCCTTGGACCTAGCCAAGTCGCTCAAAGGCTTAAGCCCATCCGGGAAGGCAGTGGAATCAATTTTCAACGCACCCGTGGTTGGGTCACGCTGTGTATCTCGAGAAGCCCAGCCACAATCGATCTGGAAAAATTTATAGCCAGCATCAACGAAACCACGGCTGGAGAGAGCTTCAATAGCTGTGGCGATGGTCTTGTTGTTGGGGCTGCATGAAACCTGATTGTATGAGTTCCAGCCCATGACGGGAGTAGACTGGAAGGATTGACCAGAAGCCAGGGAGGGTATGGTGGCAACCGCCAGGATTGAAGGAAGGGACTTCATTGGGCTGATAAACAACTTGGTTTGCTAATGTGGCGGAAGAAGTATGTGTAGAGAAGTTCTTCTGAAAGGCTGATTTGATAAGATTTCAACACTCTCAAGGCCTGCTATTTATGCTTCGAAATTCCAGTCTCGTACATCTAGCAAGATGTATCGGTAGGTTCCCTGCATTCTTCTAGTACCACCACCGCAATCGGGCCGTTTTATTTCTTTCACAGCATGCCTATACTTACTAGATGTGTTATAACATATACCAGGGTATCTGTATACAATGGCTGAAGATCCCCCGTGGGGAAAGATCACGGGCCGCAGACTCGTTCCATTCCATGATGATCTGCGCCCGGGCCTCTTAGCATAGAGAAGCCTATATGTGCGTCTAACTGAACATGGATGCTGCAGGTTTTGACCTGGGGATCCATTAGTGCGGTTCTCGGCATATTTGCGTCTAAAAGCTGGGTTGAACTTTATATATGCGAAAACCTAACTAATTGGCGCGCTTTCGAGTCTTGCTCAAATTAGGAATATTTGTAGGTTTGTCAAGGAATTCAATGTCTAATGAAAAGAAGGGGGATAATGTCTGTGTTCAAGGGCTCTAAAGAATTTAATGTTAATGTACCTCCGAGATACTGAGCTATTCTTGCTGAAGGTAGTGTTGTTTTGAGATGATAGACCTGGCAATTCATACTTACATCGTGCGCCTTGGCCCGTTCTCTGAATGCATTCTTGGAGATTGCCATTAGAGAGATATGTTCTTCAGCGCAGCGATGGAGATGAGGGTTTAGGGTAGTAATTGTGCTTATACGCATGGAGTGGAGCTTGGACTTTGACAAGTGGTCTTAGCGCACTGGAATCCATGTCACGCGCGTCGTGTTGGGGAAAGTTTCGGGGGCAAAGGGAGCACAAACACCAGGAAGACATTACACAAGCAGGGCTATTTAGCCATGCAAAAAGGCAATAGGGGGTTCCGGGAAACGTACTGCCAAGACTCCAGTCCCGGAATACGGCAACGCACGGGAATACCACGCGATGACAAGGTCTCCGGCTATCGATGCCGTGGAAAATACCCCAACGGCGCTAGAATGCAGCCTGGAGAAGGAGAAGCTACATGCTGATAGGAGCGTCTAACACTAGCGCAAATCTAGTCGCGGCTGATCTCTTGAAGCTTATCCCTAAACGGAGTCTCAACCCCGTGGAGTTACCCCCAATACCCCATTCTTGACCCAATTAACTCCGTTCCCCCTCATAACGCTAGAATCGAGTCTGGAGAAAGGACAGATAATACGGCCGAGATACCACCGTTTTATCCGCGATGCCAAGCTCCCATAGGCGCGTCTAAGACGAGGGTTTATCTCCTTGTCACACTTCATCATTGGATTCTCGGATTGCCTTTTCTCGTGCTGGGGGAGAATCTGCAGATCAGCATATAATGAGTCCACGGCCGACCCATTTCTGACCATCAATAGCCTTCTGAGACACAGCTCTCTTATCCCCCTTCATTATCTCTTACTCTCATCGTTGTATCAATAGCCAGCATGGGTATCTCTGAAAAGGAGGAGCCAGTCTCGGCCGCTGAGATTGAGACTCAGAAGCATACCATCAACCACCAGGCAGACCTCGATCACAAGGCTGAAATCGCCCAGTTCAAAGGCGATGCCATCGAGGCTGAAAATGCCGAGTTCAACATGGGCGTCCTTGAGGCCGTCCGTGCCTACCCCATGGCTACCCTATGGGCATTCATTATGTCATGCACCATTGTAAGTTCTCCCCATGGACCTTCGCTGTCTCTACCGAGCTGACAAAATCAGATCATGGAGTCGTACTGCGTCTTCCTGATGGGAAACTTCATCGCTCTGCCCAAGTTCGCACAGGACTACGGTGTCTACAGCGAAAACGTCAATAAGTATGTCATCACGGGTCCTTGGCAGTCTGCCCTCCAGTGCTGCGGTCCCGTCGGTGCTCTTATTGGTGTTACTATTGCTGGCCCGATTACTAGCCGCATTGGTTACCGCTGGGCCACTATTGGAGGTCTGATGCTTCTCAATGCCTTTATCTTTGTCTTCTTCTTTGCCAATTCGCTTTCTGTTATGGTAGCGGCCCAGGTACTTGAGGGTATTCCATGGGGTATCTTCATCGCCAATGCCCCTGCGTATTGCAGTGAAATTGTCCCCATGAGACTGCGTGCTCCTGCAACCCAGATGTTGCAAATGTTCTGGGCTATCGGTTCTATCATCGTTAACGGCGTCGCGTATCATTACAACGGACTCGAAGAGAAGGCAGCGTACAGGTACATACTACCCTGCCGTTTGAAGTTACTCCGAGGACTTATTCTGACAATGGATGTCTTACAGGGTCCCCATCGCTCTTCAGTGGATGTTTCCAACGCCCCTTGCTATCCTGATCTTCCTCGCCCCTGAATCTCCATGGTGGCTCACCCGTCGTGGCCGATACGAAGATGCCGTCAAGGCTGTCGCCCGCCTTGGTCGCAGCACTGTCGTCAAGAACCATGAGGAGTCTGTTGCTATGATGCGTCGAACTATCGAGCTCGAAAAATCCGAGAAGGAACCTAGCTACCTCGAGCTTTTCAAGGGAACCGACCGTTACCGAACCCTTATTGTGTGCGGTGTATATGCTGCCCAGAACTTGACCGGCAATCTGATTGCAAACCAGGCCACATATTTCTTCGAGCGTATGTAGCCTTTCTTTGCTACTCCACTTTGAAAAGTCATTTCATGTACTGATGCATTCGATAGAGGCTGGCATGACCACAAACACTGCTTTTGCCCTCGGACTTATTACCTCTGCCCTGCAGATGATTTTTGTTATGCTGTCCTGGATTCTGACTACCTACATTGGCCGACGCACCATCTACGTCTGGGGTTCATTCATCAACGTCTTGTTCCTCATTGCCTTGGGTATTGCAGGTAGTGTTGGGAAGAGCAATGCAGCCTCATTGGCCCAGGCCTCCTTGGGTCTTATCGTGTCTGTTCTCTTCACACTTGGTCCAGCTCCTGTTTCATACGCAATCATCGGCGAGACATCAGCCATTCGCCTCAGGCCTCTTACGACGGGTATCGGCCGTGCCAGTTACTACCTGGTTAATATTCCCTGCATTTTCCTGTCGAGCTACATGCTTAACCCCAAGGTATGTCCATTGTGCTTCAACCTCCATTTACTCAAAACTAATGCTTTCTGTAGGAAGCTAACCTCGGGGGAAGATGTGGCTATGTCTGGGCTGGAACGGGCTTTGTGTGCTTCCTCATGTCATGGATCTGGCTGCCTGAGTTCAAGGGTCGCTCGTACCGTGAGATAGATATCCTGTTCAACCGTCGCGTCCAGGCTCGCAAGTGGTCCAAGACTGTTATCGACCCCAACGACGATGAGTAGATGATTCTAGGACATACAAATAGGCGCACATGATCGAGATTAGTCATCTCGATATAGCTATACCAGATTGATCTTGCAGTTTCTGTTTCCACAGACCATGCCACCTTGACCTAGTATCCCAGATCGCTGATACCCGGAGCATAGTCTCCTTGATTCACGCTATCCATTCATATCCTGGGATCTTCTGGACTCCTTCCACTGTGCTATCTTGAGCATCGCGAGTAGAACGGCATTTGAATCCTCTGCAGCAACCCAATCACTCCAAAAAACTTGTTATCAACTCTCCTAGATCTCTCGATATCACTTTTTGCTCTCAATATCACTCGTGTTGCCCATGATGTTGCCAAGCTCTTTATCGGCAGTCCTCCACTCCTCCTCGATGACCTTGGATACCCATGGACCTCTCGGCTTTAGCTTGAACTTGAACGGCTTGGGCTCCGTCATAAACCAGACAACCTCCATCTCCATTTCATCTACGTCTTCGGTAGGCTCAAAGTCAAATGCCCAGATCATCGTTGTGACCTGAGCAAAGATGCCGTCTACGGCAACACGTTTTCCAAGACAGCTTCGCCGACCGTGACCGAATACTGGCAACGGGAGTGAGGTCCTCAGTTCTCCTTGCTTCTTAATGTCTGTGCCCATGCTTTCACCATCTAGCCATCTTTCGGGAATAAGTTCGTCGAGGTCCCCTAGCGACTGGTCAAACACAGCTTCGTCACGACCGATAGACCACGCATTTGTCAAGACCATTGCATTCTTGACGATACTGATGCCCTTGAAGTCGTCTTGTTTGTCTGCCCGACGAGGTACATCTCCCGGGGAAATAGGTCGCCAACGCAGAAGCTCAGATATAATGGCGTCAATGTAACAGAGTGAGTATCTGTCCGAGAAGCAAGGGAGTCGATCCCGCCCAACAACAGCATCCAGGACGTCATGCGCTCGTTTCATAAAGTTGTTGTTGGCTGCCGTCGCAGCGATGAACAACCAGAGTATTGTACGAGTGCTAGTCTCTATACCACCCTGAACACTCGTCGCGAGAGTGAAAGCGAGATCAATGTCTAGAATCGGCTCCTTGGCGTATTTTGCTGCAAGGGAGCGTGCTTGTTTCGTTGCGTTCCATCCAAGACTATCATCGCCAAGGTTTAACAAGAACAGGTTGAGGTTTTTCTGCTCGTTGAACAGTTTACCTGCAGCCTTGCGCCATGGAGAAATCGCTGCTGGAAGATTGGCAAGGAACGGGAAGATATCGGGCAGACCAGGCTTTGAGGCATACCAGGTGACCTTAGCCTGCGTCTCTCGGACCCGTTGATAAAGTGGATTATCAAGAGTGGGAACCCGCACGCCATAGTGCAATGCGAGAATGATACTCGCTTGTGCGCGCTCGAGGAAAGGGAAGACGTCGTCGCTGGAAACGACTAATGATTTGTGGTCGCTTAGTTCAACAAGGTCCTTGACGAGCTGCTTGGCTTCGAGTTCCATGACGGGCTGATAGCGCGGAGCAGCGACACCACCAAGCGACGGAGACAGGATACGATGATGAAGCATCAAATGCGCATCCATGTCATGCATCAGGGTGAACCGTGACTTTCCTGGCCCAGCGCCTGTAATCATCTCCATGCCCACGGACCTTGGACGATTGCTATACCAAGCGCCTCGCTTGCCTAGCAGCTCTGTCGCTGCCTCGGTTGTGTTAATAACGACAACAGGCATTATACCGAATAGTTTCGACGTTGCGATAGCGCCATTCTCTTTCGCCCAAGCATCCCATCGCAGCAGTGGCTTCTTGATCGGTGAGCTGTGGATGTCGCCGATAATAGGCAGCTTGAGAGGCCTCTTCCTGTCTTTCGTAGTTGGTGGCGAAAAGTAAAACAGCGTTGCACAGGCAATAATACCCAGCAACAAAAGTGAAATTGTTGTAAAGACCATGTTGACTAGTCATCTATGTCTGTCTGAAGTTGCTAGCGATACTTGCCAGCATCTTAAACCTCTCACAGGCCAAGACAATCCCCGCACGGGGTTACTTCCAGATTCAGCTGTCCTCCGCAAATATCATTATCAGCTTGCATTGTATTGTCTAATCCGATAAGACGCTTTACTCTAGTGATCGAGCCATTATTGGGAAGCGAATTGATGCGTCATCTGGGGCTCTGCAGTGAAGCCAAGACAACTAGACCTTTACAGATTTTGTTGTTTTAGATCGGCGAAGTCTGAAAAGATGGTTTGAAGAGATAATATTAGAGAATTGGTTGTCGTTGGCACAACAGGCTGCATGTGACAGCGCTATGACAGTATACCCGTAATTGTTTCCGAGAAGCTAGGGCCGTGCTGTTCAACGCTTGGGTGCATTGCTGCTTTACCTGAACTCTAGTGCACGAGCGTGCACTAACTAATCCTAATAAAAAAGTCTTTACACCTTCTCTTTCTGGAGAAATGCTCCACTCTCGTTGTCCTGAATAGTGATATAAATATATGTTTGAAACATCCCGGCTGTTGATCATGACAGTTCGACCTGACAGTCCTGACTCTCAAGGTAACAAGCCTTCCTGATTGGGTATAGCCATAGAAACATGTCCAGGCACCGCGTTTCAGAACACGGTTTCTCAGGGCATGCATCTAAGTATAGCGCAACGTCAAAGACATTTTGGAATGGTGGTGTTTTTGAGCATGTGAGCTTTTCAGTCTACTAGACTCTTAAGTATATATATGCGCATGATGTCCAACAATTAGTTACAAATATCCTCACAGTCATCTCGTTGCTTCATCGCTCGGTACCTTTATAAATATGTTGGCCACTTTGTTTCTTTCTGCCCTGGCCTGGAGCCATATGGCAACTGCTCATGGAACCATCACCAGAGTAATTGGTGCTAATGGCGTTGTTATGCCAGGACTTACTAGTAAGAACATTTCTAGAAAACTTGACACTGATGCTAACAGGTAATAGTTCTTGATGGAACACCTCGATCTTCTACCTCTGCTGCTTCCGGAGCACAGGTCGATACCAGCGTAATCCGTAACCCTGAACTTGGTACTAGTAAAGCTTCTGCACTTGGTCGAACTAGTAAAGGCCCAGTTGACGTTGCCCGGGTCATCAAGGCGTTCATGAATGGTCTCAAGGGCCGGTCCCTTGCTGATACCATCCTCGGGGGAGCTGAAGAAGGTATGGTGGCATGGCAAGCAATGAATGGTTGTTAACAGCTGACACTCTATAGCGACGAGAGAAGCCGTATCCTTTGTTACCGGTAACGCTGGAGCAGTTGTAAATGGTATGCTTCTGTGAATATGCTCTTACTCGATTTTCCAGCAACTGACCTATCTCAGGCGTGCAAGACGGGATTGAAAGCTCCCCAGTTGGTGGTTTTGCCTTAGGTATTTCGGCAGAAGCAGTTGGCAACGTGAATCATATGCTGATCGACAGTAGGAGCTGAGCACGGAGTCAATGGTCTTTTGGATGACTTCTTCCAAACCGCAAAAGGCGTGCCATCTCCTCGTGGATACATCGAAGACGGTGTCCAGAATTCTACTGGAGTTGGCGCCAAGTCCGGGCTGCCTACCACTGCAGCTGACGGAACTCTCAAGCTGATTTACCATCAGGTTCGTTACCATGGCCTTCATTTACGATTCATATTGACTCTTTGTCTTTCAGGTCAACGAGGACGGTGCTGGTCCCTTGCTAGTAGACATTGACTTCACTTCAGGAGGGACTGACCCGAAAGCTTTCAAGTCCGCTGAAGTGGTTCAGAACATCATTGGCGTATTGGGCTTTTCGACCGTAAGCTCGACTGACTTTCCGGTTGTTGTCAAAGTGCCTACTGGACAGGTTTGCACTGGGAAGGTAGCTGGGGTTTCTGGGGTTTGTATTGCAAGGGTAAGAAACAGTGCTACTGCTGGACCCTTTGGAGGCGCTGGTGCATTCACTCATAACCCAGAGGCTGTAAAAGGGAAGAAGTCCGGCGCAAAGTTCCGCCACCGCCATGTCTGATCTGCCAGGTTGGCGTGCGCTGGGACTACCTCGAGCCATTTCATTGTGGCCAGCTCCTTGGAAAGGCTGAACCCATCTGAGTAACCTATAATTGTACCTTTCTAGTTGTTTCCTATGCCACAGCATATTCTTAATACACAACTCTACCTCTCATTCCTATAAAGTTAGGACAAGTAGCTGTATTCGTGTTTGAAAAGAATCTCAATGCGAAATCTCAAGCGCTGTACTTATACTTGGTGTCCGTCGGTAAAATTGCGACCGATGGTGATGGTAATGATACTTGGCGTAGGACTGAACAGTCCAGGATAGAGGGCCTTACCCTGACCTTATCTTACCAGCGCGGTAGTGTGTGCAGCACATCTTTGAAAACGAGTACCATCAAGACAAGATAGTCTATATCTTTACCTATAATTACAGATAAATATACAAGATATTCTATTCTACTATTTTATTATTACAGGAAAGATTCTTTACTCCTAATATAGTAATAAGCTATATACCCTGCAGATCCGATCCCACTAAGGCTGGGTGCACCAACAATTTCCCCGCATATAAAACGTCGTCAGGTCAACCTAAAATAAAACAGCCCGCTAGACTCATTCATCATCTTAAATCTCTACCTATGACTTAACCATCGCATCGCAGTTTTTAGAAGCAGCGCAACCTATTCCGGCATGCGCATCGACGCGGTTCGCGCATGGATCGATTCCGTTGATCCTTCAAACCAGTTTACCGACTCCCACAAGCAAATTCCCTCAGCAAAAACAGCCAAGAGGAGAAGGCTCAGCGCCAATTCAATGCAGAGCCCTTCAAAACGGAAGCGCAGGGAACAACCCGAAGCAGAAGCACCTTTCGACCCCGACAAAACACCGCAATTATCGTCTACTTACCTAGCGAAGTCTATCTTCGATTATCTGCTGCCGTCATTCGATGTCACTGGCTCTACTATTGACTCGTTCCCTCGCACTCTCGCGGCCCGTCTGCATTTCCCTAAGTCGATATCGTTAACGTCCTAACGAAGTCCTTCACCGTCTAAGCAATACAAGAAGCGAAGTGACCTGTATCGCCTGAATCGCTCGATTCGGTTCAGTCTTGAACCGATTTAAAAGCAGCGCTTCCTCCCGATGCACACGATCTGTATAAGGCGTTGCACGATGTGCAGTGGGGTTATGATATTCTTCCGTATGCTCTAAGGATAAGGAAGGGATCGAGATTCCTGATGTTCACCGGAGCATGTGGAAGTCCCCGGATCTAAGTGTAGACGACGATGCTATCTGTGCTCTCGTTGAGAAGCACGCTCGCTTTCAGGACATTGTATATCGAACCAAGCAATCGGCTGATCGAGGTCGCTCTGAGGCAGCTTGGAACTCGCATGTTTATTAGCGGTCAGTCATATGCAGACTAAAATTGCTATTGACGCCTAGTGGCGCTGTCACGCGGGTGTTATTTCAGCCCCAGATGGACGCCTTGACCGCATAAACCTGCAGAATGACCATATGGGAAGTTGCTTGAATGTACATTCAGAACGAAGTTGTATTCCTGGCGCCGAGAATATATAAGGGAGGTCGTTGTCCCTCAAACTATGATCTTGGCAATATATCCTCTGCCAGTATCTTCATCATCAGTCCTCGTTAACAATCTCTCTTTGCATTATGAGATTCACATACGTTCCACATCTCATTTTTCTTGTCTCACCGGCACCCGTGGTTCTGGCTATGTATAGATGGTCTGACTGCCAGCAAAAGGTGTTGCAAATTCAAGCCGGGGAGCTTACCCTGGGCTCTATCAATAACGAAACTCTCAACGGGTTCCTTTACCATGGTCCAGTAACTGGGCTTGATCGGAACTTCCCCAGAGACCAGTATCTCGCAGTCACATACGAAGGTATCCTTTCACAGTCTCCCCTCTAGACCACGTAATGTTCCCGAATCTAACCCACTCTGTGTATCACCAGGCTGCGAAGCAATCTGCGGCAATCCAGTCGCCACCTACGACGCACCCGAAGCACTAAGCCTTGCGGCTAACTGGATATTCCCGCTAGCTATTCTGCTTAACCTCCCGTATGAGTCCCTTCATGAAAGGAAGATATCCAAGACGCTGGTAGCAGTTCTCAACTGGCTGGGCTCTCCCCAAACAGCCCTAACGGCAACTATCTTCAACTTCCGCCAATTACGCGAGTCCCATCGGCGGGTCCAAAGGCGGGTCAATGCCGCCCAGTCACACCTATACAGCGCAGCCTACTTTGTGATGTGCTGTATGAATCAGTACGACGGGCTGGCTCTTGTAGAGAATAACGGTAACCCAGCAGACATGCTAAACATCCTGGTTTATGGCCTGTTTCGGCCGTTGTCTGATGATCAAAGTCCCGATGTTGACCTCACTCGTCAGCTCTTGGTTACACTCGCATTTCAGCTGCGTATGTTACGTCGACGCGGAGTTATTCCTATGCTCGCTAATTTAGGCACATTTCTCATCGCGTTTATCTTCTCTGTCGTCCTGGCCTTCGCAGAGCTTGGGGATAACAATACTCCGTTCTCATTGGCTTTCGGGCTTTTGATGACCTGGCTTCCGCTCTTGGTGGTCTTTACGATCATCGACCGGAATCCTGTCTCTTCGGAGCGTGTCGGGTGAGTGCTTACATTACTCAGCTTAACCTTTTTTAGATAACATGACCTGAGGATGCTGATTAAAACAGTGAACTGATCTCCCGCTGGCTCTACAATGTCAAGGCCGTTCAGACCTGGGCCTCTGAGCCTGGAAACGATCCTAACAACATTGAGTGGTGGCAGGATAACACTGAAATTCCTCAAGCTCTGAAAATCGACGTATTCATTGGACAGGGCAGAAAAATTCAGTATTGCGGACTACCCCATGCATTACTCGAGGCCTCCGCGACTGTTGACTTCCACACCGAAACAAATCTTTCGGGATGTGCGGACAGAGCTGCCAATAGACTAAAGGGATGGAAGCCTAAAGCATGGTATGTTGTGGCGGTGCTCTCTTTCCTCTTGGTATGGTGCGCGATCATGAGCGCCTTTGTCGTATCTTTCACAGCCCCGACTATAGGCCTGGGTTGCCGATCACTCACGTATCTCCTCTTCGGCGCCTTCAGCTCTGTGTCTTGGGTGATCCAGTTTTCTAAGCGTCCGCCGCAGTGGGCACTTTGGGTGTCATACGTCTCCAACACTCTAGCCATTCTAACCCTACTTGTTGTGATCGTATTCCAGGTAAGACTTCATCTGAAACATCAGCCATGCTCTAGTTTCAGAACATGCTGCTTTCTATTCGCTGTGTTGTACTAACCTCGAGTGACTAACAGGTGACTGGCGTGGCTAGTAATTGCTACTGCAAGTCAAGCGCTCTAAACGCGCCTTTGCTTGGGGTTACCTCGATTTCGAGGGCCCTGCGTTTTATCGGGATCACTTCAATGTCCTTCAATACTGGGCCGCTGCGGCTGTCATTGGGGGATCGGTCCCAACAATTCCATTTATTGTCGCCTTATTCTGGTGGCTTAAGTGCAGGCATCTTTGGCAGGCGAATGAGGGTTGGCAACCGCAACGGCTTAGGGATATCCCAGCTGACACGAGGTGGTTGCTGTAGTATATGAATTTTATTATAGCTTTAGATGCAGTAAAAGAAATAGGTTATTAATCTATTAAGACTAGTTTTATTATTTAGTAAAATAGCTACTTAAATACTTTTAGTTTTATAGAAGTAATTTAGTTAGTATTAGTAAAATAAATATAATATATATTTTATTTTGGTATTCTATATTACATTGCTGAAGGGGTTCTGTGTGCCTAGTAGAGAGCCTTGTACATGAGTGGCTGAGAGTAATAAAATACGAGTATTCCCTCATCCAGACAGCGCTCTTAACAAGTCAAGTCAAGTTAAACCAGAGCTCTAGCTTGTCTTGATTTATTAAGTTAGCAGTCTGACTTAACTTAACTTAGCTTGACTTAATATCTTATTAAGCCTTTTTAAGCTATGTTAGTAAGCAGGCCGGCTATCGTAAGCTTAATGACAGACTGGCATCTACAGAGAAAACAGTCATCTAGAATAAGAGCCTGACTTTAGATCAGGGGATTCCGCTGCCAAAACTTTACACAAGTGAGCATCTCTATCGTTAGATCTTGAGGAGAGTGTCGCTACGTGCTAACCAAGAGCTTAGCGAGGCTGAAAACCCTCTCACACTCGCACGCCGTCGAAGGTATAGATAGGAGATCGTACGCCATCCTCATAAGCCGTGGAAAGTCCTTCTCTCTCTGCCGCCACCACTCGAAAGGATCCTCAACCTCCTCATCCTCGTAGATAGGCTCTTCAAGATACTCTTTAACTTCGTCTCGATTGGCCG
Organism: Fusarium nygamai; assembly: GCA_001262555.1. Classification (NCBI taxonomy): domain Eukaryota; kingdom Fungi; phylum Ascomycota; class Sordariomycetes; order Hypocreales; family Nectriaceae; genus Fusarium; species Fusarium nygamai. Next base: position 32,367 of record LBNR01000039.1, on the reverse strand, counting down.
GAGGGGCGTTGAGCGAGGTAGCTGTGCGCTCCGAGATGCGAAGACTTCGTCTTCTTCTGTATCGGGGTCGGTTGGGTGGGGAGCTTATTGTAGTCCCGGTCGAAGAACTGTTTAAAGCTGTCGACTATGCGTTTGGCTTGTTCACCCGGAAGGTATTCGCGAATCCACTTATCCTTGAAGGCCGGATGTAGAATCATAGCCGTCCAGTAAGCAGGCGAGTCCTCTAGTAAAGTAACGTATTTCTCGAGCCTGTAAATGGTGCATGTAATACAACCACGTACGGCCCTGAGATTCATGTCGGCGATCTCGGCTTTGGAGGGTGGATTTGGCCATTTCTCGCACCGCTGGCGTTGTGAGCCCTCCTCTTCATCTTCTTACTCGAGTATTTCTTCGGCGCCGGCGTCCTGTAACGCTACGGGTGGGTTGATCGATCCGACTGGCCGCCCTGGAAGGTCAATCACGGAATCCCGGTATTTATGAGGTAAGCCCACACTGCGCTAGGGTCGCTGAGATTGAGCAGCAGGTGGTGAAACAAGCGGCGAAGAGGGCGGCGAGGAACCATGTGCGTCGCCAACTCGGATCTCTCTCTCCGGCCCCTCGATCTCTGGCCCAGGGAAAACTCGGTCAGAGCCGCTATATTCGGCGAGCTGCTTGTGGAGGTGGTCAACGAGGTAAAATAACGAGGCAGCGGCCTCGGCAAAGCGAGGCACTTGACCTATCAAATTATTAGTTAACCGGAGTAAAACCCGGGAGAAAAACCTGCCTTCGAAATACTTAGTTAGCGTTTTAAAGGGTAGTAGTACTGTAAGAGTAATTGCTAAGACGTGCCAGTCGTCTCGCGAGAGAAGATATTCGTCCGGAATCCGCTTCGTTTTATCTGCATGGCGAGATATAACTGTTGTGTAGATCTCGATCGGGTCTTTTAACCGGAAAGCTCTTTCTATGGCAGTGAAAAAGGAATTCCATCGAGTATCGTTGCCTTGGAGGAGCATAAGTTGGCTAACCTCCCACAGAACTTCGCCGAGTTCGTCGACTTCCTCATCGTTAAGCTTCCCCTCGAGGTAACTCGTAGCGCCGAGGTTGTAGATATGATTGGTACATCGAATTAAACGCTCCTGAGGCTGAACGTCAGGTAAAAGAGCGGCGATAATTTCGTTGACTGCGCTGTCGTTTGCGTCGGTGTTATCGCACGTGAAGTAACCTAACTCTTCTGCAGAGATCTCGTACTCCGAGAGTACTTCACGCAACGTTGGACCGATATTTTCACCAGAGTGCTGGCCGCAGAGCCGCCTCAACGCCAAAAGCGACGTCTGCAGTCTTTTTAACGCATCTGTGAAGTGAACAGTCACGCCGAGAAGCGCGTATTTTTGAGGGGAAGTCCAAAGATCCAAGGTGAGGTGCTTCTTGTACATAGAGGTGGTAAGTTGAGTTCTCAATAGCTCTTTTTGCGACCGGTACTCTGCTTCTAACCACGATCGAATTGTAACGCCGCTGCGAGGCAAAAGCTCATCAACGAGTTCTTCATTCGACAAGCCGAGAAGCTTTCGAAAGTCAGGGTGTTCGACGGCCGAGAAGGGTACATCGGCATCTACAATCCAACGGAGCAGTAGCTCCTTGAACAGCTCTGCCTTCGGCTTCGGAATAGCTAACCGTTCTGCGGCTTGCCTTTGCAAGTCGAGTACGTTCGCTGGCGTTGACGCCGGCGAGGTGGCTCAGACTCTATAGTCTCGCTGTCTACCTCGCCAACCAGAAGATCGTGATCTTTCCTTAAGTGCCGAGGCGCCCCGCTTGTACCGCTGTTGACGAGGGCGTATAGCAATATTTCCTTCTTTTTATCACACTGGTTGCAAAACCAGAAGTCCCCCTTCTCCTTATTTCCAACGACTTTGGTGAGCCGCCGGCCATACGGGTCGATAGGCGACTTCCTCGCCCTCTTCTTCCTGTGTAGCCACTCGGTCGGTACGTAATCTTCGCGTTGGATCTTGATCTTGCTCATCAAGCTAACTTGGGTAGGGATCTCGTTAGTGTCGATATCTCGAAGCTGATCGGAAACGGACCGTCCCCCGCGAAAAGTAGCAAACGTGGTGCTTCCGGCTGCGGCGGATCTCGTGTTCAGGGTCGACGGTTGGCTGGCTGCCTCGGTAACTGCTTCCGAGAGGGCGGCCACCGAAGAGGTATCGTCAATATTGGATATCTTGACGGTGATGAGCGTGGTGCTTGGGGCTAACTTTTAGCCGTGCTGTCGCACGACAAGATTGTTTGGATGACTGAACAACGATCGGGAAGATCCCCTGCGAATCGAGCAACGAAAGACTCTTGATTTTCTATCTAAAGGAGCGACGAAGGTCGGTCTCTTATACCTATATTCAATCTGCCGATATCATAGGCAGCAGGCTGCTGCCTGATGCTAGTTTTGGTCGTTCACAATGAGAGCGATTATTGTCTCATTTGTGAGCGAGCGGCTTGATATTGACACGTGCCAGCAGGACTTTTACGATCCGAGCCGCCGTACCTCCGTAGCTATGACCGCTATAGGGTTCGTGCTTGCCAAGCCGGTATTAAGACAAGTTAAGTCAGCTAAAATAGCCGTCTCGCTTGATAAGGTCGTCAACTTGACTTCGCTTGACTTATCTTGGCTTGTCTGGTTTTGGTTAGGCTTGTCTTGTTAAGAGCGCTATTATATATGACACGAAATATCACCGCCTTCGTTATAACAGTTATACTATTAATCTAGTAGCGCATACGTTTATATTCCTAAAAACCGTACCTAATAAAGCCCTTATAAAAAACCAGGTTAAAAAGGATATTATAAGTAAATATATTAAGCCTTCAGACACTAATATATTAAAGTAAAGGAAGGCTAATCCTCTTAGCAAGCTTTATAACATTATTATCTTTATTTAATATAATCTATAACAGATATAAAGGTTTAAAGAGATTAATAAGAAAAAGGGGCCTTTTTATAATAACAATATAAGATAAACTTAAAGTACTATATAATTAAAAGAGCCATTAAGCTCATAGATTAAATTAATTACTATTATTTAAAGGAGAAAGACTTTAAGTTTAATTTATATATATTATATATCTAATTAAAGAAATAATACTAATAGTCTCTAGTTTTTAAATAAGACTAGGCTAAGCTAAAAAAGATTTATAACTTCTTTAAATCATTTACTAATACTACTAAGGCTATAGAAAGTTATATATATATAATTAATTAAATATTACCTATAATAGACTTCCTACTTAGTAAATTTAAGGCTATATAAATTAAGTATATAGATAATACTTTTATAGCGCCTTATATTAATACTAGATAGGCAAAACTTAATATATATTATACTCTTATAGAGTAATTGTCTACTTATATTAGAGCTATTGTCCTTAGCCCTTATCGAAAGTGGCACTACTTTAACACTGCCTAGGAGGAATATCCTAAGTAGATTAAGAGTAATAAGACTGCTATAGAAGATCTGGAAGTCTTGTTACGCACCAGTCGCCAAGTTAGCGGAGTTATTAACCTAGTTATTATTAAAAAGCTACTAGTAAAGAACTTATTTCTAGTATAAGAAGATAAACTTAAGGATCCCGATCTTCCTACCTTATTTAATAAGTATCAGAACTATATATTAGCCCTAAGAATTAAAGTTAAGGATATATAAAGGTAGTGGCTTAAGGATATATAATAAACGCTTTATCTAAACCTTTTTAAAATAGCACTTGATCTTTTTTTAATTCCTGTGATATCTAGTGAGCTAGAATGTCTCTTCTCTGATATAAAAATCACTCTCTAAGATTGCAGGAATAGGTTAGGGATTGATATAGTTGAGGTAATTAAATGCATAAAGTCCTGGTTGAAGATGTATAACTCGGCTTGGGTTAATGACCTTGAGCTTGTCTTAGATACAGCTATCATTGGAGAAGGTAAACAGTAGAGGTCTTCTAATATTATACTTAATTTTATAAGCAATAGATAGTATGCAAGTAATTCAAACTGATAATGCTTGAATTTGTGGAGTTTTCTCTTAACCTCTAGATCTACTTCATTCTTATACTAAAGTAATAGGAGTGACGTTAAATTGGTCAATTATGTAACTTATGTAAGCCCTTAATATACGCGAGTGAGATCTAGGAAAACGTTTCCTGAGCGTTATTGTTATCTGGTAATAGTATAATCTTATATATCGGCTGTGAATAAGTTCGTCTTGTTACGGTCTGTAAGATAATCTTGAACCTTAGCCTTACTTGATTTAGTTAGTTTTATATTTAGGCTATATGGCTCTTCGTATGCTGTGTGATATGATATTACGATATGATATTGCTTAAATATAGTGGAATACTGTATGCTGTGCAGTGCACTAAATTCCTAAACAATCTAGTGCAGTATAGCGCTAAAAAGTATTATATATAGTATTTTACACTATTTACTTTACTGTTTACTAAGTCATCCTTAACTGATGTTAAGTCAATCTCAGGTTTAAGACTATATATAAGACTGCTATATAACTCTTTTACTTAAAAAGTAAAATACTCTAGAAGCTTATAAAATTTATTTATAATTAATTATAAGCTTTTACTTAAAACTGCCTCTTTATTATTACTTTAATAAAAAAGAATAGATAGTAATATAGTATAAGCTATAGTATAATTAAAGTTTTAAAAACTAACTAGCTTAATAAGTAAAGATTATAAACCTAATACTATATACTTTACTTAAATTTTATTTAGCCTTTTAAGTTATTATATATATAGTTATTATAAGATATTAATAATATAATATAGCCTTAATAGTAATATATATTCTAGAAATAATAGGCATTATATATAAGTAAGCCTAGATAGTTATAAATAGTATTATTATATAAGTAAAAAGTATTAGCAGTCTTTAAAAAAACTAAAAATATTACTAAAGTAAATTAATAATATAGATCTAGGCTGCCTAGTAATAAAAGTCTTTATATATAAAGTAAGGCAAATCTTATAAAGTAGCTTTAGGAAATTATTAAAGGCTATAATATTAAGCTTACTATTTACTAGAACCTATAGTTTTAGATAGGCTTTTTAGCTAAACTTAGCCTAATTGCTACTATATATAGAGTTATTATAGTTAAGTTTATTATCTTTTAAATCCTAGTCCTTATTACTATTATTATTATCTTCCCCTTTTAGGTTAATATTATCTTTATTATTATTACCTATTCTTTCCCTATCCTTACTTTTAGTTAAATTAGACTGATCCTTATTTAAGGCTATAGAAGTCTCTTTAGCATAGCAGTAGTTCCTAAGATTAGGCTATAGTCCTTAAGATATATTAAATATATTTTAAATTTTATAGTTATATAAATATTCTATTATTATAGAAAGTACTATATTAAATTAAATATTTATTACTTCTTTTTATAAAATACTTAATATCTTATAACGTTAATTAATAAATATAAGAAAGTATTTCTTAAATACTTTATATTTAATTTTATTACTCTTCTTTACTATAAGATAGAATAGAGTTTTATAATAGATATAAAGCTTTAGACTTAAGAGCTAGTATAAGACAGTATAACTAGTGTAATAGACTATATTCTTATAGCGATCTATTACTAAGTCTAATTCTCTTATAGTATGTAATAGTTTTTATTTATCTATATACAAGCTCTTAATATTTAAATTACTTTATTAATACCTTTATTTTATAATATAATTTAATATTAATAAATATTAATTTAATAACTATATAATAAAGGTATTAATAAAGTAATTTAAATATTACTTTAATATATTACTTAAATAAGTATATGCCTTATAGTTAAGGCTTTAAATATCTTTACTTAAATTAATAAGTTTAAGAGTCTTTTCCCTTTTTTTAATTTCTTAGTATCTTAAAAGACTTTAAACTATTTACTACTTTCTTAATAAAGGAAAAACTATTAATAGGTAATATTATTAATCTATAGCAACTTAGTAGATAGCTATAGACTTAATATTAGCTATTTTTTATCTTTTAAGTTTTCTTAAAAGTACTCCTTTATATAATTAAGCCTTATCTTTTAGGCTTAATAGAATATATAGCTATATTTCTAATACTTTAATCTATCTAATCTTAATATAGTAAGGTAAAAAATTAGTTTAATTAGTATATATAGTAATTAAAGTTTAGCTTAGTTTTAAAGAAGATTTAAAATTACTTTAACTTATTTAATTAACTTATACTAGTAATTTAAAGTAATATTATTATATTTTATTTTAAAGTATATATTAACCTTATTAAAGAGAGTTATTTTTTATATATTTTTTTTTTAATTACTATTAGCCTTATATAAGGCTATTAAGCTTTTAGCTTTTTAATTAATAGCTTAAATAGTAAGGCCCTTATAGTAGGCTAGTATTATAAAGATTAAAATTAGTTAAGGTTTATTTACCTTAAGTAGTGTAATTACTGCCTTAATTAAGTAGTATAAATACTACTTACCTCTTAGCAGCTGTGTTAACCTTCTTCCTTTACCCTATATGCTCTTTAATTAACCTTTATAACTGAGCCTAGTATATCTATCGTACTTCCAAAGTACGTTCCCTAACTTAACTATTAGTCACAGTTACTAATATTAATTATAACTACTAACAGGATATCTATATATAAAAGCCTAAAGCCTGATTAGGGCTATTATATAATTACTATAATCTTATTACTATAATTAAATTAGTATTAGATTAAGTTAAAGGTAAAGATTACTATAAAATCTATATAATAGCTATAGCTATTATAAAGAACTTTTTATTAAAAAGCCTATTTAAGTTAATGAAAATAACTATTTTTAACTATACTTTAATTAACTTAATTAATTATATAAATCTAATTTATTTAAGTTATCTTATTTATTTAATTTAACTAACTATAAAGCTATTTAAATTAAATAAGTTAGAAAGGACTATAAGAGAAGGCTTACTTCTTAATATAAAAAAGGCAGCTTTCTTTATTATATTAATAAGTAACTTAGCCTTATATAAAGAGTAGCTTAAAAATATAATTATTAAGGCTAAATATATATATTATATTTTCTTACTTATATAAAATTAAAGATAAATATAAAGTAATAGTAAGGTTTTATAAAGGTTTTATAAAAGTTAAAATTAAATAAATTAACTTAACTTTATTTATATAAATTAGTTAATAAAAGTTAAATTAACCTGAAGTTAATTATAATTCTATTAATTAAATATATATATTAAGGTATATAATTAATTAACTTTATATTACTATTACTTAAGTAAATAAATATATTTATTAATAGACTAGTATATTTAAAAGTAATAAAGATATTATAAACTTAATTAAGTATTAGGTTTTTTAAGTATTTAAAGTTATTTTAAATAGCTTTTAATATTATAATAATACTAGCTATAAGCTTAAAGTATAAGAGATTATTTTTTATTATTAAATTAATAATTATACTCTTTTAAAATTACTTAAAAACTAGGATAATTAAATTAATATAAATATTATAATTTTAATTATATATAAGTATTATTAAAGAGATTAATAGTATATTACTTAATAATATAATATTATAAAAAGCTCTTAAATAAAATAGCTTAAAAAAATACTAAAAGTAAAGTAATAAAAAGTATTAGTAATAGGTTTTTAAATTACTTAATTAAGAAATCTAAGTTAATATAATATAAGTCTTCTATAGGTTTAATATTATAAATATTAATTTATAAATAGCTTTATAAATATTAACCTATAAGTACTTTACTAAGTAAGCTATTAATTCGATTTATAAAGTTAGATATTAATATAAATAAATTAATTCCCTACCCTATATATTATATATTATAAGAAAAGTGTTAACTAAAAACTATATTTACAGATTTCCTAACGCTGCTACTATTATAAGAATACAATCAATACCGAGAGCAATCAAGACACTACCAAGTCTCAGGACATGCCTAGCGAAGTCTCAGCAGCGCCATCGTGTCTTAGGGCTAAACCTTGGCCAGTAGCTAAAGAAGTGTCTCCTCGCAGCCCTCAAAGAGCGCCTACAAGCAACACATCCCCAGACAATCCTATCTGTGATGACTGGTAACTTTCAGCGAAGGAGGTTTTTGACTGGCCAGTTGCCGGATCAGAGCATTCACATCTGCAGATTTCTGCAACTCGATTGGAAGTACCCGGTCTAGCACTTGACAAATTCTAGCGAAAGTGATAGAACAGCGCCGCGGAGAATGCTTCTTTGCAATTTGCCCTGGCTGCTTCGATAGACAGTTGAAACGTTTATGTACCACCTAGGCCTTCGACTCAGATAGTGAGGGGTATAGCAACGATGGCTGATATAACGGCCGCGACGATCCGGTCCTAGTATCATGCGCGATGCTACGAACGAACAAGTATCACTGAATATGGAACGTAAATGAGAATGAGGGGGCATGCCGATCGTCTGTCTGCAGAAGCGGCCTCAAGCAGGAATGGGGTAGGATGGTCCTTGACTCCTTTGTCTGTCTAGCGTACCAGCCAGTTGGTGGAGGTGTGGAGAGCATGGGGCATGGATGACTTAGGTTTCGGAATGCATTCCTACCTATTAAGCAGCACCAATATGAAATCACTTGTTAGGGCGCTCATTCTCCGTGTACAGACGGCATTGGTCCAATATCCCATCCGAGCTAGCGGAAAGTTCCGACGTACAAAGGTTGGCCCCCCCCCCCGGGTTGCATGGAGCCTGTCATGGGAGTGACCTGATTGGTTACCACAGAGTTAGGCCGAGATTGAAAGAACCAATGTCCGTCTTACTCAAATTATTGGGGTTTGTTGTGTTGAGGGGACGGACGTTAGCCAGACAAAGATTTCACATGCCCATCACAGTTTGTGCGGGCGTAGTGTGCATTCTCGGTTCTCATGAGATGTCGGTTTCTTGGAGCGCAAATCCTCGCATAAGCTAGTATTAACCCCTGTCATCTATGATGGCGATCCTCAGCCACGAACACAATAACTAAAATAATAGCGTAGACATCAGGAGGAGCAATGGAGACACGGGACGTAGAGGATACTAGTCTACCATGTTCGGGCAGGTAACATTACAACTTTAGCAGAAGAGAGACATATATGCATAAAAACAGAACAAATCAAAACACAAAGATATATACAATACTACTGGTCCACCCTGCCATCAACCTTTAGTCAACCTTCTGCCTCTTCATACACAACCAATATGATTCCAACTTTATCAACAGAGCCCGCAAAGCCCAAGCGAAGGGGTAAGTTGCCTTTTTATCGTTTTTGCTTATTAGTATCATGTTATTGCTCTGGTGTCATGCAGCTCAGACATATAATTTTCAATAGAAATAAAGCCGAAGCACAGCCCATCCTTATGATACTAATATAGCGTTGTTCAGCCTCCAGAAAGGTTTATACTCTTACTCCCGCACAGCTCGCCCGCAAGAGAGCCAACGATCGAGAGGCCCAGAGGGCGATCCGCGCACGCACCAGAGAGCACATCGAGCGGCTAGAGCGCGAGCTAGCGGTGCTCAAGAGCAACCAAGGTCGTGATCAAACCATCCGGGAGTTAATACGCCGTAACGAGGCAATCGAGGGAGAGCTGATCCGACTCAAAGAGATCATGAGGGCGCCAATGGCCTCGTCATCTTCCCCTGCACCAGGTCTAACTCCTCCGCGACAACTCTCATTTCCCGACAAGCTCTCAACATCAACAGTTTGCAATGGCAACCTCAGCACTGGTAGCGATGTGATTCCAAGCCCTCGTGGAGTACCATTCCCTGAGGACTACAGCTGCCTCCACGACTACTACCAACAATATATCCCCTTGCCTAACAACTGCGAATCCTTGGCGAGCACAAACCCCTGCACTATCGCCTCTAACATTTCAACCCCATCACCATCAGGCGACTATAATGCTGGCTATATCCAAACCAGCGTGCCCGCCACGGCCCTTTCCTCCACCAACGCCAGCTCCTCAAGCATCTGCGCTATATATAATAAGGATTTTTTCAAGATGGAGTATAGCGAGGTGGGCCATTACGGTGCAATACCTCAAGCGCTTCGTCAACCGGATATGAAATATAGCGAGGAGATTAGTCAGGTGGAATATCTAGAAGCCAGGATCCACGTTAATAATCCGCCGTTTCATCCCGGCACTCCCTATTCTCCCCCCTACGCACTACATCACTAGCAGCAGAAGTCCGCCTAGAACATGTAAATAAAGTACTACACTCAGCACCTTCGTTAGCTCGTTAAATTACCCCGGCATTTGAAACTGGTGTGTATCCACATGGATGTCATTGAAGTGCCACGTCGATGATCTTCTAGTTGGCTTCGACTCAGATCACGATGACCTGCATGATTTTGGGATGCGCATAACCCCGCTCCCTATACCTTAATTCTGTACCTTCATATGACCGGCTGCAAGCCACGAAGTACTTCCAAGTTCCGAGTTACATTAGCAAGAAACTCCTAGCTAGCTGTAATACAACGGGCTGAACTTAGACCCCCTGAGACAATAGGAATAAGCCATTCGGGATTGGGTTGTTGACATTTATGCTGCAAGTGTAATGCGCAGGGCTAGTCTGAAGGATGACGTGTTGCCATAAGTTGCGTCCCGGTGTTAAGTGGCTAATTACCGCCGTTCATTGGTGAAGCGGTGGCCGTAAGAGGGTCGGAGTCGGCCGGAAGCGAAGGCGGCCACTGCTTTTGCTTTTTGATAACAGTGATAGAGCTCTAGCATTTTAACAGTTAGCAAAAGACCTTAGATGTTGTCCACATTAAAGATAACAGTTACAGAATATATAAGATCATATTCACGTGTTATTTTTAGTGTCAGGGAGATAAGTAATATAAAGCTAACTTATTATAGTTAATATTACTGGTACAGTTCATCCTCGCCGGAAATGCTACCTACGGTTTAGGGGAAGTCTTAAGGCATTAATTTCAGGCTTTTAGGAAGATCTTCTCTCCTTTTATCTAAGATAAAATATAGCGTGCTGCCTGGATAAAGTTAGTAAGTCGTTGCGGCTAGACATGCTCTGTTTTTTATATATTTTTTAATCCTTAACTCTAAAATAATTATTAGTTATATTCTTAAGAATTAAACAGCTAGGCTTTTATATAATAGTAATATAGCTATAGTAAGCGTTTAAGAATAAGTAATATAGGTATATGAATTATACTTTTTAGTAAATAACTAGTCTTTATTTATTAATTATAATATTTATTAATGTTTTTAATTTTAGCCTTTAATCTTAGAGATTTCTAAGGCTTTATATACTTTCCTAATTATTATTATTAAACTACCTATAAGGTATATTATATTTTTTTCCTTAGTAATTAAAGCTTTAAGGAGATAGACTTAGATAAAAGGAGAGAGGATACTAGTATCTACTTTTACTAGTAGATCGCGGTCTAGAACTAAGCCATTATACTGAGAATTTAAACGACTCAGTTTCAAGGATAAAGGCTGTCTTGACAGGAGGGTACAGTTTTATCTAGTGTTAAGTACTGATTATATAGGTATTAACCCAGCCTGAACTAGCAGATCATATCTAGCTTGTCATTTAAGAGCTGCATGACATAGATCATGCTATATGCAATACAGCGCTACTAAGCACTAGCTAGTTATTAAGGTCCGCTTAGTATATAATAAATCCCCTATCCTAGCTATAAGGCAGATATAGCTTTAAATCTAATAGAAAATATATATAAATAAAAAAGTATACTAATAAAAATAGGGACTTAAACCTATTGCCTTTAATAGATTCAGGTTATTATAATTAAAAGTTAGAAAAAATAACTTTTAAGGTAATATATTAATTTAAAATTATAAAGATATATAAAATTTTAATTTTAAGTTATAAAAACTAAGTATTATAATATTATAATTAATTTAAAATCTAGTTTATTATATTTATTATTAGTAAAAGTAGATAGTAATTAATATATTGTTTTAGCTAAAGTTAGCCTATATATACTAATATACTTAATTAAAATAGTAAGTAAAGAAAAGTAATTAAGTTAAAGTAATTTATAAAAGTAAGAAAAGTATAATAATTAAAAATAATATAAATTATTTATAACTTATAGTAGTTAGTATATTATATTAGGCTATATTTTATTAATTTATAATAGTTATTAGCCTATAGTAATAAGCTAATAAAATTAAAGTTTAAATTATAATAACTATAAAAGTAAATATATTATATAAGTTAATAATAACTATAAATATAAAATATATTATTATATATATATTAATAGAAAAGTACAGTAATATTTAAAGTAATATTATAAGTTAATATAAGTAATAAAAAGAAGTAAGATTATAACTATAATTTAATATAACTTTAATATTATTTAATAGTAAAGTAATTTAATAATATAGCTATTACTACTACTAATAACTAACCCTATACTATTTATCTATTTACTAAGCTTAAATTTTAAATATAGTAAAAAAGGTTATATATATATATTTAATATAATATAAAGTATATAAGGGTATTACTAAGAAAACTATAAATAGATTAATCTTTATAAAAAGGAGAAAAGTATTTAAAAATAAGTTATAAAAATATAGTAAATATTATAATATATTAAAGTCTAATATTAATAGTTATTTAGTAATAAGCTAAGTAATAGTTAATTTAAAGTTAGATTTAATAAGTAAGCTAGCTAAGCTATACTTAAAAAGGTAGCTATTATTAATTAAATAAACTAAATAATAAAGTAATAGTAATACTAATTTAAAGGTAAAGAGTAATAATAAGAAAAAGACTGTAAAAGATAATAATTTCTAATAGCCTTAATTATAAGCTAAGTACAGATAGCTAGTTAAGTTTAATTAAGATAAGGTCTTTATTATTAGATAGGAAATCAAGTAATTAGTTTAATAATATTAGATATAAGGATAAAAAGTTAAAATTCAGTTTAAAAAAGTATAAAGAAGCTAAGCTATTAAAAGAGTCTTATCCCTTTATATCTATTACTATAAATAGCCTTTTAACCCTATTAATAAGGCTAGATCTCTTACTTTAGAATACTTACTATAACTATAATATAAGTCCTTATATAGTTTTAATATATACTTATATATTTAAGAAATTATATTAAGTAAGTATTTATTAAAAGTAACTTAATATATATAATAGTCCCTTTTCTTAATAGTAATCTTCCTATAACTAAATAATTAATTAATCTTAAACTAAATAAGGCCTATTAGCTAGCTCTTTATATTAATAACTATTAAAATCCCTTTATTATTATTCCTAGTTTTTTATTACTATCTTTTCCTTATATAATCTCTTTAGCTAAGCTATAGGCTAGAAGGTATTAACTATAGTATTTTAAATATTATCTTACTAATAGGGACTTATTAACCTAATAAGAATAAATATAGCTTAAGTCTTTAAAGTTAGAAAGTAAAGATACTTAAAGATACTTTAAATAAGTAAACCTTAAGGCTTTAGTTTAATAATTATCTTTTAAAAATACTCCTTAAAATCTTAAGTTATTTATAAAACTACTTACTTATCCCTTATAATTATTCTATTATAATATAAATAAAATATCTTTTAAATAAATATAAGTTAATTAATTATAACCCTAATTATAAGCTAACTTAGCCTTAAGCTTAGCTAAGTTATAGGCTTAAGAGTTAGTTAAGTACTTAAAAATAGGCTTTATTTAATACTTAGTAGTAAAGGTAATAAAGAAAATAATATAAGGCTTTTAAGTTTTAATTAACCCTTTAGTAGCTTTAGGCTTAAGTAATTACTTAATTTTAATAATAATATAAGACTTTTAAGTATTAACTAACTTATTAAAGTAATTCTAATAGACTTAAGATTAATAGCTATATTCCTTAAAGTTATAGGATATTAAATAAGTACCTTACTTTTTTAATAAAAGGTATTAAGTACTAGTATTTTTATGGCTAGCCTTAGGATTAATATATAATCTTTTAGTATTAAAGCTATTAATATAAGAGCCTTTAGTAGTAAAGGTATTATATATATAGGTAATATAAAGGTATGATTTTAATTAGTATTAAAAGTAAGTAATAACTTTCGTATAAATAATCCTAATTAATTAAATAAATAAATTACTTATTAAAGTCCTTTTTAATATATAACCTTACTAAAGCTTAATATAAGTCTATAAATATTTATATTAAGTCCTTTAAGTCTAGTAGCTTATATATTACTTATTCTAACTAGCCTAATTATAGGGGTAGGCCTATAAAACTTCTTTTATCTTTAAATAAGTTTTCCTTTATATAATATTAATTTAACTTATTAAAGTTTATATTTATTTAGATCTAGCTTTATTTTTAGGCTAAGCCTTTTAATATAAATATAGTTATATCTTTTAAAATAATTAAATATATTAGACTTAATTAAATTCTAAAGTATATCTTAAACCTACTCTAGTAGTTTGCTTTACTTATATAGACTTTTAATAATTTTTACTTTTACTAGCTTATTATCTTATCCTTTCCTTTAATAATAGTATATTATATCTTTTACTTTATAAATAAACTATTATTAAACTCGATACTTAGCTAAGCCTGAATAGGAAGAGGCTATACTACTTTAGGTAAGGTATAGTTTAAAGAAGTGAGTTAAGAAAGTAAAGTTAATTAAACTTAAATAGAAAGAGGCTATATTACCTTAGGTAAGGCACCCTATTTATATATACATTACAGGCTTACTATAGCCCTATATAATAAAATGTAAATCCTGACTGATTTACATTATTTTATATACTTATTATATTCTCTATATATATTCTATATTTAGTTAAATATCTTATTAAAATATTATAAATTATATAATTTAATTCTTTTTATACTTTAAGGTTCCTTTTTTCTCTTTAAAGTTCTTTTTACTAAGGTTTTTAGTAATAATCTTTTCTTTAAAAAGCTTTATTTTATTTTTAAGATAACTTCTTTAAAGTTAAAATATATATTAGTATTATACCCTAGATATTAATATTATAGTCCTACTTATTAAAAAGCTTAATATTACTAACTTTCTTAAAGAGTACCTTATAGAAGGTAGTGTTCTTAACCTTACTAATATTAGCTATTTTACTTATTATAGTAATCTTAAGACTAATAGGCTATAGTTAGTATACTTATAATATAATATATTAGCTATTTTAGCTGTTATAGTAGTCTTAGGACTGACAGACTGCGGTCTATATAGTTATAATTAATATAGACTTCTTGACCTTGATCTTGCTAGTATTAGTTATTTTAGCTATTATAGTAGTCTTAAGACTGATAGGCTACAGTCTATATAGTTATAATATAATATATTATAGCTTATTACTTTAATCTTTATAATATATAAATAACTTATAGGCTACAGTTAGTATAGTTATAATTAGTATTTTTATTTTAAATTATAATTTATAATATATATATAATTTATAGGCTATAGTTATTATAGTTATAATTAATATCTTTACTCTAAAACGTTCTTTATAATATATATATAATTTATAGGCTATAGTTAATATACTTATAATTAATATAGTCTTCTTAACCTTAATCTTGCTAGTATTAGCTATTTTAGCTATTATAGTAGTCTTATAACTGACAGGCTGTAGTTAATGCTCCTATTTATAAACCTACCTTATAAATATTTACTTTTTTAAGATTTATAGATATTATTATTAGCTAAGTATATTAAATTTATTTTTTATAAATTACTATTACTTAATCTTTATTTATTATACTTTTATTAATTATAATAGCTTTACCTAATCTATAATATTACTAGATATTACTTTAATTATATCTCTTTTAAATAACTTTATCTTAATCCTATAAGATTCCTAATTTCTAGTTATTTTAGTTATATAATCTTAGGGTTCTGTTCCTCCTTATTTAAGTAAGCTAACCTTATTTAATTTAACTTAATATAGATTTACTTTATAAAATTAAACTTAACTTACTTTTTAATTCCTCTTTCCTTTTTATTTTTTTATCCTTTTACTAATTATTCCTTACCCCTCCTCTATCTTTCTTAATTCTACCTTATTTACTTTATACTATCTTTACTTTATTTATATCTTAATTAGTACTATTCTATATTTTATTATTATAGTAAGAACTAGAAGTAGTAATATTAAGAAAAAAGGTAAGCCTTTAGCTTCCTTTAAATCCTATTTAAAGATAAAGAAAGAAAAGATATAAGAAAGGTTATACTATAACTTTATTAATATTTAGTAACTTCTAACTTTAGAAAATACTAATATTTGCCTTATATAGTATAATAATATAGACTATTCTATTTATTAATACCTTTATAATTTAGACTTTAAAATGCCTTAATTTAAGCTTTATTATTTTAAGGATTAAAAAGCTATCTAGTACCTTTATAGTATTTACTTTTTAATTACCTTAAAAACTAAACTTAGTAATACTATTACTATTACTAAATACCTTTACTTTAGCTATAAAAAAGACTATATTTCTTATATTAATAGCCCCTATAAGTTATCCTTTACTATCCTCTCCTTTGACTTAATTTAAATCCTACTTAATTTTCCTTTTTTAAGAATCTTTCTTAATTTACTCCCTTATATCTATCTCTATCCTTCCTTTCTAATAATACTATCTTAATCCTGCCTAACTCTCTTACCCTAAGAATCCTACTTAATTTACTTCCTATTATTTATTTAATACTAACCTTTTCTTAGTAGTAAATATTATTAATATATTTAGTTATATAATATATAATAAATTTACAGTAATATCTATTAAAATAGCTTAAGACTATAAAGATTAAAGCTAGTTTCTTACTTCCTATACTTTAAATATTATTAAATCTTGCTTTTATAACTAGATATAAACCTATCTTATTATTACTTATAGTTACTTTAACTTTTAGGAATTACCCTTAGAGTTTAATATACTCTTACCTTTAGATTATATTTAGGCTTATATAAACTAACCTGCCTTTAAAGCTATAGTTAAGTTTATTATTAACTATTATCTTTAGGTAACTTTTATCTTTATATATAATAACTTTACTAGAATTAATAAGAAGTACTTAAAGAATTATTTAAACTTAATTATAATAATTCTTATATATACTATATAAATCTTTCTATTTACCTTTATATTAAGCTTTAAAGATTTATATCTATTTTAAGATCTTAAGGTATATTAGTATTATTTCCTAATTCCCTATAGCGTAATCTAAAATAAAGTTATTATTAATAGGTTTTCTCTAGAAAACCTTAATTAATATATTTACTTTACCTTTTTTTTTATAACTATTAAGGAAAAGTTAACTTTTTATTAATTAATCCTATTAGGAAGTCTAGTAATATTAATTAGTATAGTTATTATAACCCCTCTTTTACTAAAACTAATATAAAGGCTATTACTATTAATTATCTTATTAATATATACCTTAAAGACTAAATTAATATAAAAAATAAAGCTCTTAATAAATAAATAAATCTAGAAAATAACTTTAAATAGGCTAAGTATATTAAGAACTTACCTTTACTTAAAGGTTTAGACTTTATTTAGTTTATTAATAACTTTATATTAAAAGCCTTAATAGACTAGCTAAAGAAAAAGCTATATAAAAAGGCTAAGGCCTTTAATATAAAAGAGATACTTAAACTTATAAAGAAATACTATAAGGATATTATTAACCTATTTACTTAATTATATAAGCTTAAACTTAACCTAGAGGCTAAGGTTATAGAGTACTATAAGACTCTAATATATCTAATATCCCTTATTAACTAAAAGGCTTTTAACTCCTTTCTTTAAAACTAGTTTACTACTAATACTATAATTAAATTTATTAAAAAGAACTTCTAAGACTTTATTAAGCTTATTAAAAAGTCTATATAGGTATATATAATAAAATAATTTATATCTTCCCTTTAACTAGATAATACTAAAGACTTTAATACTTTATATAATATATTTTGCCTTATTAGGTATTTTAATATCTATATCCTAGATTAGGATCTCTTAACCCTTGCCTTTAAACCTTATTAGGTTTATAGTAAGTTCCCTTTAAATCTCTTTTTAATATTATTTAAATCCCCCTTAATGCTCTTTCTTTCTTAATCCTACTTATTTTACTTATTACTATCCTACCCTATTAAACCCCCTTATTACTTAATATAATATAAATCTTACTTAATTCTATTTTCTCTAGCTTTAGGAATCTTATTTAATTTACTTATTACTATTTTATATTTACTTACTTATTTTCTTAAATACTATCTATATAGTTTTAAAAGTAAAGTCTATTAAGTCTTATACCTTACTATTTAATAATATAAGTACTAAGAAAACTTATACTTACTTACTAGCTATTTACTTATTTAATAAATATTATAAAAAGAGGAAATAAAAAAATAAAGTTAACCTTACCTTTAAACCTTTTATAATAATTACCTTAATTATTACTTTATTTTAAATTTTTACTAAAACTAAAAAGATCTTTTTAGATTTTAAACTTATTATTTATTATAGTTCTACTATTAGTAAAACTACTACTAGATTTTCTACTATTAATATTACTATTTTCCTTAATAAGTTAAGTAAACTTAATAAAAATAGTTTATAAATATACTTATTCTTAATTTCTTAGGATTTGCTTTATACTATTTAACTAACCTTTAATATAGACTAGACTTATTATTTTTATTACTTTTTATATTACTTTATTTACTTATATAATTAAGAAAAAGAATAAGTTATTTAAATATATTTTAGGCTATAAACCTGCCTTTTATCAAAAGTAAGTAAGAAAGTAAAAGAAAAAGGTAAAAAGAGAAGCTATTATATCTAATAGTACTATATAGCCTAATACTAAAGTAATGCCCTTAACTACTCCTATAAAGCTAAAGCCTAAAAAGGATAAAAAGATCTTAATATATAATATTAATTAAGTTAATAAGGAAGATATTAATTATACTAATAATAAGAAAGAGGCCTATAGTAACCTTATCTAGTATAGGCTATAAAATTCTAGCTTTAAAAAGCTATATTTCTAATTCCTTATTTATAATAAA
The DNA here is from genome assembly GCA_001262555.1 of Fusarium nygamai. Lineage (NCBI taxonomy): Eukaryota > Fungi > Ascomycota > Sordariomycetes > Hypocreales > Nectriaceae > Fusarium > Fusarium nygamai. Next base: position 13,313 of record LBNR01000039.1, on the reverse strand, counting down.
GTATATATTATAAAGAAGCCTAAAGGCATTTATAATAACCTTATAAAGTTATTTAAGTAAAGTAACCTCTTATAAGTTATTAATATCCCCTTTACTAGCTTTTTCTAGGATCTTATATTACTTTTAATCCTTATATAGTATACTTTAAGTATTAAGTAAAAGCCAGTCTATAATAATATTAGCTATATCTTAAGTATATATTATCTAGCCTAATGGCATCCCTTGTGTTATTTAGTGACTGATAAACTAATTTTAGTAGGAAATAAAAGAACGCTAGTATAATATAGGGCAGCTAATAAACTAAATCTAGGGTAATTAATAAACTCTAATTTGCCTATAAGATATAATATAATCTTTATAAAAACTTATAAGTATATAAATTCTAACTATAGAATTATAATAAAGTGTTTTTTTATTTTAAAAGTGTTTTTATTATTGGCTTTAATTATAGATATCAGATTTAATATATATTAGGTAGTAAGGGTAGCCTATATATACTACTTAATTAGGAGCTTACCTTAACTGCTTTATAGAGATATAGCGGTTATATTTATATTAGCTCTTATTAATAAAAGAAAAGTAAGTTTACTTTAGAAGTAAGTAAAAGGGGTTTAAGCTACTATATATTTAGAAAAAGATATTCTTTAGTTTATTTTTATATTTCTATTAATCCTATTACTTATTATTAAGTAAGTATAATAGAATATTTTAATTATATAAATAACCTATACCTTCTATACTATAGATTATATAAGTATATAGTTATTAAAAAATTAAAATATCTCTACAGCAATACACAAGGTATAGCCAATAAGGTCTTATATAATAAGATAATATAATATAATACTTATTTTTTAGTATATTATAATATAAGGCATTATATATTATACTAAAAAATACAATAACCTTAAAATCAAGTCTTAAAGTTATATAGCACTACTACCTTTAACCTTATAATCTAACTAAACAAGTAGCCTCAATCTATAAGTATAAAAAGATATTTCCCCCAGCCTTAGCAGGCTAAATCCCTTCTTTATTATCACCTAGTTAAGGTAATTACTACTAAGGCTCTAACCTAAATAGACTATCTTAAAACAGGCTAAAAACCCTATATCCTATTATAAGATACACTACTATATAATTAATACTAATAATAGCTAACCTAGCTATATTACGACCTAACAGGATATAGCGCTTACATCATATATACCCCACTAACTTTCACTAATTAGCAATAACTTACGCCACACCTTTTAAAATAGATCATAAGCCACTTTACTACTATAAATTTAGATTAAGAAAAGATAGCTAAATACTTAAATCAATTATAAAGTAAGTAAGAACTTTATTAACCTAAAAATAGTTATAGAACTATAATTATTATAGAAATAGAAATTATTACCCTACCTATTAGTTAATATAAAAGGATAGCTCTTTAATTATAATAATAGTATTATAGATTAAGAGATTAATTACCTTAAGGTCTTTATTAAAGAAAAGAATTAAAAAGTAGATTTTAATATAATACCTTTAGGAAAGGATATAGACATTCTTCTAGGTATACTATAGCTTAAATAAAAAAATCTACTTATTAACTAAAAGAAAGGCTAGGTTATATTTCCTAATAACCCTAATAGTAATAAAGAAATAATTATAATAAATAATAAAAGATTTTAAACCCTAATTAAAGAAAAAAGCAGTAAAATATATAATATATAGAAATTATTACCTTTAAAAGAAGTATAATATAAATATAAGATAGGCTAATAATAGAAAATAGAAATCCTTAGTATTCTCTAAAAATAAGATCTAAAAAAAGATAATAAATTAATTACTAGCTAGGACTAATTAAAGAATATACTAGAAGAGTACTAGATATATAATAAACTATTTAATAAAGAACTAGATATAGGTATCCCTAAATATAATAAGTAAGACTATAAAATCAACCTTATAAATAAAAACTTACTATTTTAAAAGCTTTACTTACTTAAATAAAGGGAGCTATAAGTATAAAAAGAATATATTAATAAGATACTTAGTAAAGGCTATATTAAGGAATCTAGCTTATTATTAACATTATTAATATTCTTTATATTAAAGAAAAATAGAAAAGATAGGCTAGTTATTAACTACTAACTAGTTAATATATATACTATTAAGGACTAAACCTTACTTCTACTTATTATAGAATTTAAAGATTAGTTATAAAATAAGAAGATCTTTATAGCTCTAGACCTTAAGGGAGTGTATAACCTTATCTATATTAAGAAAGGAGATAAATAGAAAATAGCATTTAGGACTAGATTTAGATTATTTAAATATATAGTAATGCCTTTTAGTCTTACTAATATACCTATAATATTTTAATAGATAATTAATAGTATACTTTAATAGTATCTTAATATATTTATAGTATATTACCTAGATAATATTTTAATCTTTTTAAATAATAAAGAAGAATATAAAGAATATATTTATAAGGTCTTAAAGATATTATAAGATATTAAGCTATTAGTAGAACTAAAAAAAAGCTATTTCTATATTACTAAAGTAGACTTCTTAAGATATATTATTATATTAGGTAAAATTAAGATAGAACTAAGGAAAATCTTAGTAATAGTAAATTAGAAGGAACTTAAAAATATAAAGGAAATACAATCCTTTTTAAAAACAGCTAACTACTACTAATAGTTTATTTAAGGCTTTAGTAAAATCGCTAACCTATTAATAGAATTAATAAAAAAGAGTAAACTATTTAAATAGAATAATAAGGCTTAGAAAGCCTTTATATAACTTAAAAAGGCTATTACTAGTAAACCAGTCTTAGCTATATTTAATCCTAAAAAAGAAATTAAACTTAAAATAGATATATTAGACTTTACTTTAAGAGGATAGATTAGATAATAAGATAATAAAGGAAGATTATACCCTATTGCCTTCTATTTATATAAGTTATATAGAGTAGAACTTAACTACCTGATCTATAATAAGGAATTCTTAGTAATTATTAATTATTTTAAGGAGTTTAGATACTACCTTATAGAAAGTAAGTACTAGATTAAAGTATATATAGACTACTAGAATATATCTTACTTTACTATAATATATAAACTTAACTAATAATAATTATATTATATAGAATATCTATATAAATTTAACTTTATAATTATTTATAGAAAAGGATTAAAAAATAGAAAAGTAAATATAATTAATAAGAGACTAGACTATAACACTAGTACTATAAAAGCAAGAGAACAAGTACTAGAACTAAATAAAAAAGGAAAATACAGATTTACCTAATAAATACAGACATTAAGATAGATATAAGTAATAATAACCTAGGAAATCCCAGGGAACCAAGAAGAATTTATATAGGAATTCTATTTATATCCTATATATAGATATTAAAGAGTTATAAAGACACTAAAATAACTCCTATAACATAGCTATAAGGTAGTAAGACAAATAATAGAAAAGGTTATTAAGTAATATAATATCTATACTAAGATAAAAGTATAGTAATATAAACCTTATAAAGAACTATAACTACTTAAAGTAGTAAAATAACTATAGAGTTTAATTATAATAGATTTTATTACTAAGCTACTGTTATTAAAAGAACCCTTAACTAAAACCTTTTATAATAGTATTATAGTGTTACGATTTATGCCCGTAACAGCGCTGTAAGGCTTCTATAAGCAGCTATACACATCACTGTAATTACTACAATAGCAGTTATAGCCCAATCTTTTACCCTATAGCGTAATAGTTAGGTATAACCGTTACACAATAACTGCTATAAGCAGGTAGCCCAAAGGTCAAGGGTTCGATTCCCCCTTCCTTTAAAATAGCTATTTACAAGGATACCTATATAATACAGTTAGGGCACTGTAGGGTATACCTTAGGGGTTAGTAGCTATACCGCTTATAGGGCTTGGTTCCCCCTATAACAGCCGGCTTTAGTAGGCTTCCTGGTTATAAGCCACTGAAAAGGGAGTATCATATTACAATTTATGCCTGTAATAGCGCTATAAGGCTTCTATAAGCAGCTATACACATTACTATAATTCCTATAATAGCAGTTATAGCCTAATCTTTTGCCCTGTGGCGTAGTGGTTAGGTGTAACCGTTATATATAGTAATAGTAGACTAACTTATAAAGTTCTTATATTACCTACCCTATAGAGAAGACATAGATATAAAAGAACTTATATATATCTTCTATAAAAACATTATTAATATATATAGACAACCTAAAGAAATCCTTTTAAATAGAAAACTAATATTTATAGCTAAGTTTTAGTAGGCACTTATAGCACTATTAGGACTTAACTACAGGCTTATAATAGCCTTTAGACCCTAAGTAGATAGATAAATAGAATATATAAACTAGGTAATTAAATAATACCTATAGTATTATATTAACTATAAGTAAGATAATTAAATTAAAAAGCTACTATATACCTAACTTACCTATAATACTATATATAATAAAAGTATAAAACTTATACTAGCCTATACTAACTTTAGATTTATACTAAAAGTATATTAAAATATATAATAACCCTAATTAATTAATCTAGCAGTAATACTTAAGAATGATAATCTAAAGAATTTATATAATAAACTTTAAATAGAACTTGAATTTATTAGGAAATAGATATAGCAGTACTATAACTCTAAAAGAGTAAAAAGACCTACCTTTTTAAAGGGAGATATAGTTTACCTATTTACTAAAAACATTATTATAAAATAACTAAGTTATAAGCTTGATTTTAAGTATATTAGACCTTATAAGATTATTAGAAAGGTTTTAAAAAATAACTATAAACTAGACCTATTACTAAGAGTTAGACTGTACCTAGTCTTCTATATCTTACTCCTTAAATCAGTAAAAGGAATAATATAAGTAAAGATAAATAATAAACTTATAGAAGTAAAAGGACTAAAATCCTATAAAGTAGAAGTAATAAAAGAAATAAAGACAGTTAATAAGAAAATAGAATATTTAGTAAAATAGAAAAACTACTTAAAAAATAAAAATATATAAGAACTACTAAAATATCTTATTAATACCTAATAACTCTTAAAGAATTTCTACTAATAATAAAAGGAGAAAAAACCTTACTTTAGTTAATAATATCTATAGCTTTAGCTAACTAAACCTTTACTATAGTAAAAGACTCTACATTCTCTACTAACTCTAGATTATCTAAAGTCTCTATATTCTAATAAAGTATATCAGAACTACACTTATTTAATTATAGCTTTTAATAATAAAGATATATTAAATAACTTAAATGCTTATTTACTTATTACTATAATTTTAATAATTCAGTTTTAGCTACCTCTTCTTTATATTTAAAATAATATTTCTTAATAGTAAAGTAGTTAGTTACTAAAGTTAGTAAATAGAATTAAAAATACTAATATTACTAACCTTCTAGATTAGAAATACCTTTACTATTATATTTATAACTATAATAAGTATATTAAGAATAGTATTTATAACTAGGTAAAGCCTAGTACTTTAGCTTCTATAGTTTATAATAACTATAAGGTATAATAAGAAAACCAGTACTTTTAATTAAAATGGCTTATATATAATAATTATAAGTAACTTAGGATTCTAATATCTTATTAAAGATAGGAGTGATATTTATAAGTTTAAGTTTAAATATACTAGGGTTATATAAAAAACAGGAAGATAAGCAGGTCTTAAAGATAAGACTAAAGAAAGGGAGAAGATTATATTATAACCTAATAGGATATAGCACTTATATTATATATACCCTACTAACTTTTACTAATTAGTAATAACTTACACTATATCTTTTAAAATAGATCATAAGCCGCTTTACTAAACTTATAATAGGCTTATAATTTAACTTATAACTTACTATAAGTATAGCTTATATACCTATAAGCTACTTTAATATATATATATATTCTCTTAATAAGTAGATAGAACTTAGCTTACTAGCTATTAATAAGACTTCTTTACCTTAATACGCCTAATATATATTATTAACTATTAAGAGATATAATATCTTAATATACTTAGTATAATGCCCTATATATTCTATAACATAAACCTAGTACAGACTAGTTTACCTGTTGGAAACCCTAACTGTTATAAGCTATAACTATCTAGTTAAGGCAGTTAATACTTATATATCCAGTCCTCTAATAGATATTAATAAGCTTAAGTTTAATACTATACTAGTCCTCTAATCCTTCCTAAAGTATTATAAAATCATAAGAAAATACTTACTATATATTAATAAACTATTAATAATATAGTAAGTTAATCTTATAATCTTTAGCTACTAAGTATAGCTACTTAGTATTAATAAAAATAAAGCCCTAAATAAAGCCCTTATTAACTATATTATAAATCAGATAGAAGGGTTAAAAGACTTAATAAATCGCCTAAAATAGGGTTAATACCTATTAAGGTAATAGCAGGCCTTTATTAACCGTATTATATTAAGTAATAGTAACAGTCTATATTAACTATAGTTTATAGAGTTAAGATATATAGTTATAGTAGTTAAATTAGGGATATAAAACATTATATTATAAGAATTAAGAGCTATTATAATATAAAGAAAGGGAAGTAAAGGGGGAAAGAAAGGAAAAAAGGTAAATTAAAAAATAAAGGTTTTAGTATTAAGGGAAAAACTGTAAATATTAGCGGACTAAAGCTAGCTTAGCAGGTTAGTAATAGATTAAATCAGGTTATAAGGTAATATAGTATAATATAAGGAATATAAATTAAGGATAAACACAGCTAATCAACACTTAGGAGTATATAGTTATATATAAAAGAATCTAGGTATATCTTTATAGTAAACTATATAGACTTATAAAGAAGGAGGTTAATAAAGTTAAGTTATAGGCTAAAGTACTTAACTTTATTAAAAGTAATAAGAATGTATTAGCTTTACTACTTATTTTAAATACTAGTTAACTAATTAAAGTACTTAGTAAGCCTAAAAGTAAAGGGTTTTAATATACCTTTACTATAAAATGCTAAACTGTAAGTATAACCCTAAGATAAAGAAATAAATACTTTTAAAAAGTATATAGTATTAAGCTATACTTAAAGCCTAGTTTATAGAAAGTTAGTACTATTAAAGTAAATACTAGCTTAATATATTAAAGAGATAGTATATTTTATTAATAGCTCTTTACTAAAGGCTTATATAGTAAATACTTTAAGATAGTAAGAGGTTATAATCTAGAGAGTCTAAATATTAAGTAAGTAAGGGAAGATATCCCTAGCTCTAGGAAGTCTTAGGGGTTAGGTTAAAGTTAGGGATTAGTTAGGTATAGATATAGGTATTAGAATTAGTTATAAGGGCAGGGTAAAAGGCAGGCTAGAAGGGGGTCTTTATATTTTTAACCTTAAGGTAGAAAATTAAAGTAAGTTAAGTCTTTAAGTAAAGGGGCCTTTACCTTCTTAACCTTAAAGTAGAAAATTAATATAAGTTAAATCTCTAAGTAAAAGAGCCCTTACTTTTTTAACCTTAGGGTAGAAATTAATATTAAGTTAGGTCTTTAAGTAAGGGGGCCTCTACCCTTTTAACCCTAGGTATTATTCACAGGCGATTCATCATAAATCGGCCACCAAAATGGATAATTTCGCTTAAATCTAGGAACTATTAAGAGGCGATTGATTATCAATCGCTCACCGAAATGGAAAATCTCGCTTAAACTTTTAGGGTTAATCGTCAGATGCTCGATGGGGTAGCTGATTAGCTGGAAATAACCCCAATCCTACACTTGGGGTTAGCTAGTGTCAGCTTGGGGTTAGCGCGTTGCAGAGGAAAGGGGACTTCAATCAACAGAGGAAAACAATAAGACTACTTCTGTCTTTACTTTCTATCATCGTGATCAAAGAGGCGACATCAAGCAGAATGGAGGCTATCATACAGCTCAATCAGGACTATCAGATATTAATCTGCCGGCTATGTCAGTCAGCCGTTCGACCCGGAAATAGTATTAAGTCCCATTTTCGACAGAAGCATCAGCTGAAGGGCCAAGTGCTCAGGGACATCAAAGACTACTACGGCACACTTGCACTAGCTGGCCCGAAGCTTACTGCAGCACCCTACTGTACCAATGTTGAACTAAAACGCGTCGCATTATCCAGCTTTCGTCAGTGCCACTCACTATGGTCACCTTCAACACTGCACTCACTCGTCGTGACCGTCACGGTCACCTAAACGTGACCACCCAAGTATATATACACATTCATTTAGCACTAGATAGAACTTAGCTCACCAGCTATCAATAAGACTTCTTTACCTGAATACGCCTAAACCACTCTATTCACTATTAAGTAACGTGACACTTCGCAACGCTCAGCATCACGCCCTACAACTCTGCCAACATAAACCTGGAACGGTCTAGTTTATCACCTTGGGAACCCCAACCGTCACATAAGGCTTTGATTAATTATACTTATTAAAGTACTATAGGCCTTAAATACCTTCTAACTTTATTATAATAGAACTTACTATACTATAAATATTTATTATCTATAATATTAATTACTGTATTCCTCTGTAGGGACAGCTTGCAATAGCGGATGCAATAGGTAAGGGTGTGGGTATTAAGACTATTCCTACTGGACATATGCCATTCTTAGGCAGGGAGACTATATTGAAGATAGTAGATGTCGTTAAGAAGGATTATGTTGAACCGGAGCTTCTATATGCCAACGGGCTGGATATGAGTAAGTAAGGCTGTTCATTTAAATGAGCCTTAGAAGTAGGAAAGGCTAAGTCATATGACAATAAAGCACTTAAATAGGCTTAGTGCAAATTGCTTAACCCAAAAGCAGGGAAGCACCAAGACAGACCAAGCACTTCAATCAACTTAATGACAATTGTATGACCCATTGGGTTTAACAGCTTGTCAGTAATTCAAGTGGCCCAGAAGTTGACCAAAAAGATCAAGGCTCTTTCCTGCCATTTTTACCGACGACGTCGACAACTAGACCCGGGTGCCAGTGCAGACCAAGTCACGTAGTAGATTTTAGTGATTTTACAAGTTGTATGTTAGTTTGCCTGAGATATAACTGACGTCTTCCGACACTTGGATTTAAATGTTACGGCGAACGTATAGCGTCAGCATTAAAGCCAGTTGGCGATAACTGATCTATCTGCATATTTCCATGGTGGAAATGGCCGTTCCAATAGACGATGGAGCTCGAGGATGGTGGAGGTGGTTGCACTAGCGCCATTGCACGTTGACAGTACCGAAAACCGCATTCTGCACACGGATCGACGGGAAGTTGCTGGGCTTGAGATACACATCTTATTAAAACAGATCTTCCATGTGCCAAATAGTTTAAAGCATCTGTTAGTAAGGCTATCGACCTAAACGAGGCTCAGAACGAGGAAAGGCTAGGTCACATGAGTAGGAGAGACTACAATACACGTAACTTAGTGCTAATCCCGAAAGCGGGATTAAACAACAGAATACACATGTTTACTTCGGTTCAACAGAACCCCAACCGTCACATGCAGTACCACTCAAGCACGCAAGATACCACAACATAGCTACGTCCAGTCTCACCAAGTTAACGCCACCACTTCGTCGCCAGGCCCTGACTTACAATTATTTTAATTCTCTCGAGAAAGTGTCCCTTCTAGAATCCCGTCGAGAGTACCTGGTCCAGCATGTCGACAAAGTAGTCAGCGGACTGTTGCGTAATGCAGAGCGGCGGTTTGATCTTCAGCACATTCTGGTGATCGCCGGTGGGTTGCATGATGACTCCCAGTTCCAGCAGCCGGTTGCAGATGGCCCTGGTCTCCTCCGTTGCCGGTTCCAGGCTGGTGCGGTCGCGCACAAATTCGAGGCCCAGGTACAGGCCATCGCCATGCACGGTGCCTATGAGGGGGTGACATTTGCCCAACGCCTGCAGCCGCGCCTTTAGGCAGGCACCAACGATCCGCGCATTCGCCTGCAGCTGCTCCTCTTCGATAATGTCCAACACCGTGAGTCCCACCACTGATGACAGAGGTGATCCACCAGTAGAAGAGAAAAAGTACCCCTGGCTACGGTATCGATCAGCAATAGTGCGGCTGGTAATTACGGCGCCTAACGGGAAGCCACCGCCAATAGATTTAGCCACCGCCACAATATCGGGCACAACATCCTGCTGTTGGAAGCCCCAGAACCAAGAGCCCAGACGGCCAAAGCCCACCTGGACCTCATCGGCAATAGTCACTCCGCCCAGGTTGCGTACTGCCGTATAGACCTCGCGCAAGTAGCCGTAAGGCAGCGCGATGCCGCCGGCGTTGCCATAGTAGGTCTCGCTCAAGAAGGCGGCCGGCGCACGCCCTTCGGCGGCCAACGACTGCAGACGTGCCACCGCGTCAGCGGCATAGTTCTTCGCGGACTCGGCTCCACGATGACGTCCGCGGTAGGCATTGGCCGCCTCGACGGTGTGCACCCAGTCGGGCCGTGTCTGCAACGCGTTCGGATTGTCGGCGATCGACGTTGAAACGGCATCGCTGGCATAGGTCCAACCGTGGTAGGCCTCAGCCATGGCCACCACATCGTGACGCTGAGTGGCCGCTAGCGCCAGACGAATGGCTAGATCGACCGCCTCAGAGCCCGAGTTAACAAAGAAGACCGTATCAAGCGGATCAGGCAGTTGAGCGGCGAGCCGTTCGGCATAGCGCGTGATAACGGCATAGTGAAAGCGCGAATTGGTATTAAGCAATCGGGTCTGCCGTGCGACAGCCGCGGAAATGCGAGGATGGGCGTGGCCTACCGAGGCGACATTGTTGACCATGTCGAGGTAGACACGGCCGTGGACGTCCATCAAGTATTCGCGCCAGCCCCGTTCGATCTGTGGTGGACGGGCATAGTAGTGCTCCTGTACCTCTGCCACCACTGCTTCGCGCCGTTCCAGCAGACCTTCATCGTCCACATCATTTGTGGGCGGCGTCACGCCCAGCGCTGCGGTTGCATCTCCAATCACCACGCTCCACCCAGGCAGATCGACGGCAGGGATCGCGGTTGGCACATTGACTGGATCAAGCGCGGTCAGCAGCACGTCAATGCGGCTGCCGGCTGCAACTGTCGCTACTCCCACGGGCAGAGCCGTCCCACCTTGTCGTACATATAGATTGGCAGGTATTTTAAGGGTGGCCGCAGCGGTGAACCAGGCGGCCGCCGAAGTAGGGACCGTGGAGGGTAGGCTTGGTGTCCTGGCTGGGGCACCTAGCAGCACTGGTCGCAAGGCCGGTAGCACGACCATATCAGCGCCCTGGGCCAGTAAGTGCTGTGCGGCACGCTCTATCGCATCATTCTGAAGCCAAGCTCCCTCGTCGGCCAACGTCGAGAGAGTAGAGGCATCTAGAACCACCGCCGATCGTGGCGCTGCCAGGATCGACTTGCCGCTCCAGCGCGGCGCTATGGCGTCGGGGCGTCCCAGCGTATGGCGTATCTGGGCGGTAACCACCTCCAATGGCACCTCAGTGGCGCGACGGAGGATCGTGGACTCGCGGTCCAGCGCTCGCTTGGCATACTCATTATCAACGTCGAGACGCACCTGTTGACGTCCACTGAGCACCAGAACGACCCCACGCAGGACCACCAACGGCCATAGCGCGGTAATCTCATCATCACTGAGATGGCGTCGTCGATTGAATGCGGCGATAGCCGGCAACACGGTGCGGTAGCAGGCATCGGCGTGGTGTAGCATCGAGGAAACGGTGATGGCAATCTCTGCCACCGCCCACGATTCAATCACATCGCCAAAGTCGATCACGGCATCTGGGAGGCTGAGGACATTGCCATCCGGACGCAGGACATTATCGTCAGTGACGTCAAAGTGGCCCAACTGACGTGGCAGGCGATCTGATATTGGGCGTAGCAACGTTAACGCGTGTTGGCTGGCTTCGGCGGTAAGCGCTCGCACGTTGACATCGGGCTCAGTGGCGGTAATGGCGTCAATAACCCGTTCGGCATGTCGTAGATCCCACTGCAAGGTACGTCCCGCAGCAGGATGGGTCTCAGTTGCCAGGGCCACACTGATCGCGGCTGATAGCTCGCCCAGCCGTTGCACCACGGCCGGGCTGAGGTAGTGTGAGCCGGTCAGTGTGGTACCTGACACGAAGGAGATGATGCGGCAGTGTAGACGTCCCTGACTGGTCTGCCACCACCCCGACATGACACCCCGCGGTCCCTCAATGACGTGAGGGATACGCAGGGATGGTTCTGCACGGGCAACGGCAATGGCTGCGGCATCCTGCATCTCAATCTCCAAACCACTAAAGACGGGGTTGCTGATCTTCAGCACGCCCAACGGCTCGGTATGGGCGGCAGTTAGGACGAGAAAGTTCTGGTCCTGCTGGCTGCCGAGCGGCCGCAAGTTGGCAGCAATGCCAAACTCTTGGTGCAAGAGGGCACATGCCTCTTCGAGAGGCAGCATTGGTGTGGGTAGTTCAACATGGGAAAAGTAGTCGAATGTAGTCATGATGATTCACCTAGTACTTCAGAGAGTCGTCAGTTATCCAATGGTGCTGGAAGGCGTTAAGTGAAGTATAAATGCTCCCCAGGTCTCTGTGCTAGCTTTTATAGCGGTAGCAGAATAGGAAGGCAAAAGGTGTGCAGAAGATCTCGCATACTTTACCCTATTTAGGGTTAGTGTAGAACTTAGAGAAAAAAAGTTCTCTATAGTAGTGCTTATTAGCTAGACATCATGAAAAAGGTGACTAGACATGGGCGTAGGGAGCTGACCAAAACTACTTTCCATACACTATACCCAGTCTCAAGGTCATTTAGATATTATAAAAACTCTTTTTATCTTCATTCCTGCTCTCGTTGTGACGTTATCGCTCGTATTAGTTGTGAACCTGGTCGCCAGTCCGGCTGCGTTTCGCCGTGAACCACAATGGCGGGTGGGGTTGGGGTTAATTCTGATGTAAGCTGATTCGTCCAAAACGTTGGGCGCTCGGGCCATTCACCGCTAACCGCAGGTCACGGCAAACCACCAGCCAAAAAGGGCCCAGTCAAGAGCGAGCCCCAAGCTAACCCCAAGCTTAACCCCAAGGTCAACGTAACCCCAGATCCGGGTTGGAAAATGAAATAACCAGGATCAACATCACCGCTAGCAACGACAAAAAGCAAGCAGGTTAGAATTAGAGTTTATACTATCAATCAATAACAATATATTCTTATTTACTCAGACTTGCAAACAAATAAATCGTATCCAAATCAAATCAAATAAATCCAAATCAAATCAAATCAAATGACGGAAAAGATTATCCAAATCGAATCAAATC
>LBNR01000038.1:74589-97592 GCA_001262555.1 Fusarium nygamai | reverse complement strand
ACATCGCTAGAAAGCTCTTGTTTCCAGGAGTCAAGGAAGCTGTCGGCAAACTTCTGAGCGAAACGTCGCTGCGGTCCGGAGGTGAATTGCTCGGCGGCTTCTTCAAACTTGGTGCAGAAGGCTTGGAAAACCATTAGTTTGGCATTGTACTCTTCCGCGTGCTCACGCGCGAGATCATTAGCCGATTCGATAATAGAGATTGGTTGTTGTTCAAGGGTCGATGCGGGATTGACGCGCTTAGCTCCTTCCGTAGCTGTAGCAGTGATGGTGCCGTTAAGTGGTGAGGATGGTGTCTGGGCCGTCCGCCCAGGTCTGTGTGAAACACCAATGGGGCTGTTCACGACTGCAGGGCTGTTCTGTAAGAGGGCTGCACGGGCTCCTCGGTTCAAATTAGCGGGAGTGTGGACCCCGAGATCGAAGGGGTCCGAGGCGCTGGGCGGGCTCGTTGAAGACGAGGCCATCGCCGCGGCTTGCGGCTGCGCAAAGCGCAAATTGAAACGTTTGTTGTGCACTTGTTAAGGATTTAGGTGTAGACAGGGCCACTTTCTTAACACTTGTATGCCAAGAAAGTGTGATGACAAAGGAAGGTTGAGAAAGCGAAAATAAACATGTTGAGTTCCAATGGTGCAGGGTAGATTGCCTGCCAAGTGATGAACATTCATACCTAATTGGGTATAACTTAGTGTCTGACAAGAAGTCAAAATATTGCTTGAATCACCCCGCCAACCAAGCGATAAACAAATTACGCGCACGAAATAATAGCGGGGCATTCTTTTACTGTCAGAATTACTGCTTTGTTTATTGTTAACTTGTCATCCGCATCAACATCAATGTCAGCGTAGCAAAAGTAGTTGCATTCCACGCATTGTGATAGCACTCATGGAATTCAACTTACTCATCCATCAAGTTGTGCATTGGCTTGATCATCTCCCTTTTGAACAACCCACGCCAGACACTTCGAAAGCCGGCCAAGCTTGCGCCCTCAAACGACGACGATCTCTTAAACTTAGCGAGCCCCGAAAACGTCGTTATCCCGTATCACCTCCAAGGTCAAGAGACGAGAACTCTCAAGATTCAACGTCATCAGAGATGCTACCGTCGACACCCGGAAAGAAACGGGCGCATGGCGACGACACAAATCTCGACAATGAACAAACCCCACGAGCTGAAACCATAAGCACAAGCAGGCATCCACTGGATAATCCTCCAGATCTTGGCTTGAGAAGCAATGCTTCGAGTTTTGCTTCGCGAAGTGATGCCTCCGTGTCACGCGACAGCAAACGCTCAAAACGGTCGCAGTCACCGACCAAACTATTTCCTATGTACGGGCCAGAGGGCCAAAGATTAATTAGAGACGCATTCAGCACGACAGCACCGCGGCAGTCCTTGCCTTCGTCCCTTTCTGAATTAATCCAAGATATCAATGATATATCCAGAGGCTTCAGCATTATTCCGCAAAGCATGAAGGCAGCTCTAGATCAGCATCTCAAGAACACCGCGCCACTTGATCGACTGCACGGCTTTATGTTCTTTGAAGATACCAATAGTATCAAGGATCTCGATGAATCACTTGATTGGGCGTCAGCTAGGGAAGTCCTTCGTCGTGCTTTGCGCATCGCTGATCGGTCTGGCCAATGCTCCCAGATGCTTAGCGACGAGTCGGCGTGGAACAACATGGTGCATACTCCTCTGCTCGAACTGTTTGCTCGCGATATGTACAGCTGTACAAATCAAGAACTTCTTGACTTCATATCTTGGTATGTTTAAGCTGGGACTTCATCCATACCTCATCCACCACTGACCTTGGAACCCTGCAGCACGACGACAAACGTCGACTCAGCATATCATAGATTCCCCGACACAGCAAGCCGGGTTGACTACGTCCTACGTTTCATACCAGAACGTGATCCTACCTTCCATGCCCCATCTGACGTTATGGCGCCCTGCTTCAATTGGACTTCCGACAGACTGCTGCAACAGTACCCACTCGCCTTTAGCATCGAAACTAAGCGTTACGGTGGTAACACGGCAAAAGGAGAGCAGCAGATGGGGATTTGGCATGCCGCTCAGTGGGAGTTTTTAATATCCAGGACTGGCTCAGTGGCCGCAAATAAGCTCGAATTCTTACCAGGCGTTGTGGTACAGGGTCATATTTGGTCACTTGTTATCACGACGAGGTCCCAAGCTATAACGGTATGTGGAGATGATTACGTTCAAACGAATATGGTGCTAATTTGTTGGGATAGACTGTTCTTTGCAGTGTTGAATTTGGAAATACCAGCTCTGTTATTGGCGTGCTCCAAGTCATCGCTGGTCTGCGACGTCTGCGAAAATGGTCTCTTGAAATCTTATGGCCGTGGTATAAAGAGAATCTACCTGGACTTTGTCAGCTCTGACTATTTCACACTCAGCTTGACCCTCCCTGACCTTAGGCTAGCCCGGAAACAACCAGGTCGGATCCGTGTAACGACAGAAGACGAGGTCAAACGATTCGCTGAGCTTGTAGAGCTAGGCGCCGCTTGACTTCCCACGGTCGACTCAAACCTATCCGAGCTGGACGAGCTGGCCACTGCAATCGTGAATCTTCTTACACCGGCGCCGCGGCTGCCTTCCGGGCCATCAAAAGACTCTACCCTACCCAAGAATGAAGACTAGAAATGCGCCGCATTTCCATCTAGGCCCCTGCCAGCGGCGGTCAATAGGCGGACGGGTACCTGTCCTTCTAAAATTGGACGGGCCCCATCCCAATTTCCATAGTTGGTATAGTTTTCTCCGCTATCGGACTCCCTCACGCCTTGTTGTTCCTCAAGTGGTTTAACTTAAGGTCCCATTTGCTAGCTATTTCAAGTGACTCATTGGCTTGAAACTAAAAAAGCCTCGACGTGTTTAAGTTGCAAATAATACTGAAACTCTTGAATGACTGGGGTTGAACGATAATACAGCTTTCCTTCTATTCTATGGCTGAATACAAGGCTTCTTATTCATCGATATCCGGGCTTGAAGGTATGCCATTTCAGAAATTCCGGGAATCACCCTTCCCTTCCTTTCAAGTCTCCGACTGCTAGGGTGAAGACCTTTAAAGTACAGTTCAGAGTCTTAGATGGAATCATCTAGAGATATAAACCCGAGAACAGAGCTCCTAATAGTCCAGACCAAAAACTGTACTATTAGTCCAAACTGCAGTCCAGACTAATAGTCCACAGACTATTGGTCCAGTTTGCGTCTCTCGGACTGGACGGATGGTTCAGTATGACTTCTACCAGACCGACCAGTAGTCCAGTCCGAGGGTCGCAGACTAACGGTCTGACTATTAGTCCGTCCCAAGATTCGGGGTGACTCAGGCAACGTCTTTCCAAATCTGTGGCCTGCTGCAGAGTGCCAATTCAACAACTACGCGATCCAACGCGTCCAACGTGTGACACGCGTTTGGTAAAAGTTTCGACGCAGTGCTAAGACATGTTAGCCGGTACAGCCCAGCACAGTGTTAATCTATGAGATACCAAGTACCTTGCAACTGAAACCATCGGCCGAACAAGATCCCAAAATTACATGTTTCGACCTGTTCAACAGCATCCTAATTTTATTGCTTTGAAATGGCTACCTGGACCTGCGCCAAGGCCAAAATACACCCCTGGACCGATGTGCCAGCGACCGCAGATCCCCCGCATACCTTCTCGTGGATGCTCAACTTCCGAGCCCCCGTCAACCATACGTGCGCAAGCCGAATAACGAACTCAAGAATCAATTCTAATCAGACACCAAGCTGTCGCGAGAAGAGCGCGAAACCGGCGCGGGTGGAACAGTGCAACGACGATCCAAGGTTTTTCGTGAAGCATGACGGGATGGCGCCAGGCGGGCAGTTTCACGGTGGCCCCCAGACGGAGGAATCGGTTGGTTGCTGAGCGCAGGGAGTGAGATCTCAGACGAGTTGGGCCACAGATGGAGGATCCAACGCCTCTAACGATTGGAAGTAGTTCGTTGATTACGCACCCTGCGGCTTCGCCCGAATGGCTACCGAAAGTCATGTCTGGCTATTTGTACTCATTCACTCTCTCGTGTCCAGAATGGTCTGAGAGAAAGTCGTCTGCTACATAATCTCTGTGCGCACCACCATCGAAGTCGCCAGATAATTCTCTCCACGGTGTTCTGTCATCACCACCCTTGTTGTCTACTTGCCATCTCCTGAATCATGTCTTCTATCCTGGATTTCTCTGAGACTGCCAGTGCTATTAGCAGCGTCAGCCACCTGGATGATTCTGAACTTACAGTAGCCACCCGTGCGCTGACACCATCGTCTTCGTCAACTCCTAGCATCTGCCGCCCAAAGACATCTCCTGTTTGGGAGTATTGTCGAATAGAAGAAGGCAAGAGCACTCCGGCAGCCTGGGTCGATTCCAACGGAACAAAATGGTGGCATTGCCAGCCCTGCTTCGACAAGAAAAGAGAGAAGAAATACAATTACTCAGGTGGATCGTCCACCATCGTCAATCATTTGCGCAAGCAGCATAACATTCTGATCTCTGGAAGACAAGAAATCCGGCGGGAAGTCACGCAAAATCGTCTTGGAGACATCACTGCATTCCTGGCCAATGAAACTCTACACTCCGCCAAGAAACGCAAGGCGACGGCAGAGGCAGATGCACTTGACCAAGCCACCCTGCGCGAGCTGTACTGCCGCTACACCGTCGCCTGCAGTCTCCCCTTTGCTCACGTCGAACAGCCGGCCTTTCGCGACTTTATCCGGTACATTTGTCCGGCTGCGGATGACTTCCTCCCGAGGTCTGGTGATACGGTTAAAAACGACTTACAATGGGGCTACGACAACAAAAAGGAGTTTGTGAAGCGCGCTCTCCAAAATGCCCTTTCCTCGATCCACATTGTTCCGGACAATTGGACATCGCCAAATTGTTTGGGCGTAATAGGATTCACAGTCCAATTCGTTACCGAAGATCATGGCCTGCAGTCCCTTGTGGTGAGGATTAAAGAATTGGAAGGGCAGCACAGCGGCGAGAACATGGCAGAAGCCATCATGGAGTTCATATGAGAATATGGAATCGCATCGAAAGTTGGATACTTCATGATGGATAATGCCACTAATATGAACACCATGATCGACAAAGTCTCCGACGACTTAGAACACGAGTTCGATGTTTTCTACGACCCTCTTCCACATCGACTTCATTATTTCGGCCATATCATTAATCTGGCTGTGATGGAGTTTCTTATAGGAAAGCGACTACCGACGATAGATTCCTACTGTGGGCCGTCCGACGAGGAAGTTGAACAATGGAGAAAGCGAGGAGCGATAGGGAAACTTTACAATATCGTGGTTTACATCATGTGGACCCCTCAGCGGCTTTAAACGTTTACTGGTCTCAGTGACGGTCTGAGGTTACGTCACGACAACGAGACTCGTTGGAATTCGTGGTATAAAATGGTTGAGTGGGTACTCAGGCCTAAAGTCCGGCAAGCTATCACTATATTTTGTGCGTAAGAGCCGGCCCTGCAGGGGGATGTGCTGACGTCCTCTGACTGGGTAACTTTGGCTAAGACACACAAATTTCTTGAGCCATTTCACGATGCTACAATGGCCAACGAAGGCATGGGAGACTCCATATCTGACGTTCTGCCTACCATGGATTACCTCCTGCATCACATCGAGGCCGCCAAGAAGGCCACTACCCTACCCCACTTAGCTATAATGATGGAGATGGCCTGGGCTAAACTGGCCGACTACTATGAACTGACGGAAGATTCACCAGTCTATTCAGCAGCAACAGTATTACATCCTTCTCTCAAGTGGGCTTACATGGAAAAGACATGGGAGGACAGGAATGAGTGGATTGAGAAAGCTAAAGCTCGTGTGGGGGAACTGTGGAGGGAGATATACAAGTCAACCACCTCCTCCTGCCCTGTTTTTCGACCAAGCTCGGCACAAGGACCATCTACCGGACGACCAAATGGTTACAAAGTGTGGATGAAAGAGCAAAAGGCTACGATCTTCAACATGGATGATGACGAGTACGAAGTGTACTGCCGCGAGCCTGTGCTGATGGTATCGGATCCGTTGAAATGGTGGCTAGAACCGGCCCAGCGAAGGCGATTCCCTAACTTATCTATGATGGCCATCGATATTCTATCGATTGCGCCTATGTCTACTGAGACAGAGCGACTCTTTTCTAAAGCTAAACTTACGGTAACTGACCAGTGAGGATCTATGAATACTGAAACTTTGAATCTCTTGGAATGTTTGCGGTCCTGGGATAGGAGCACTCTGATAGTCCCTTCAGAAGTAAGCATTCCGCTTCGTGAGGTGTTCGATTGTCTAATTATGGGTTCTAGTATTGCTATGTCGATCCGGCAACCACGGCTGCTATCTCCGATGCCTATGATTCAGAACGTGAGAAGGAGAGTGGCCGAGGAGACATTTCGACGATATCATTGGAGGGCTTAGACGTCACACACAAGGGAGGATAATTAAGGGCCATTGAGTGCCCGATTCCATGTAGAAGAGTATAGGAAGCTCATTCTTTATATCATGCCAGCTTCCGTTTAGCGACGGAATTGCGTTGTGTGGTTACGGAGGTATTCCGTGATGCCTTGGACCATTATCATGTGATATGTCACATTCAGGCCATAAGGCATGATTAACGACCGCACTAATGGTGTGCGCATTCCCTTTTGCCTCAGTTGGTAAAGCGACATGATGCCTTCAACATTGGAGGCCGGTATGGAGAAGGGCCACCAGTTACGTGTCTAGACTAATAGTCTAGACCGCAGTTTGCACTGCAGTCTGGTCTGACGGTGACGGACGGACCGATAGTTCAGTGTGCACATCTCGGTCAAACTGCCAGTCCAGTCTGCACACCTCAGCCAGACTGCTAGTCCCGTCTGACCAAAGTCAGACGGACTGCTGGTTTAGTTTAGCCAAGTCAAACGGACTAAATGGGCAGTCTGAGGCATCCAGACGGACTGATTGGACTATTAGGAGCGCTGGAGAAAGTTAGCCTAATTAGTAGCCCTGTCCCGCTAACTAAAACACGACAGGCAGATGCTAAACATACAGGAATTTTCCGACAGCGATCGGAGCGGTAAGGCACGTTATCTCCTCTCCGAGGAAAGAGGAAACTACGCTGATCAATTATCGTTTTTAATTTCAATAGAAACGCCTATCGAAGACCCGATTGGCCACCTGTTTCACCAACTGAAGCCACAACAGCCACATTGTAGGGATGGTCTTACAAGTAGGATGGATATGAGCACACACGGGATAGGTGATATATGGCTATCAGGCCGTCACTACTGTACCAAATACCACTGGTACAATACAATACAATTTATTACGCCCGGCGGCTTATTTTGGCCGATAGGGCACTAATCACTAATGCTTACGTATATTCCCTAATTTTCGTCCTCTTCTCCCCGAGCCCATGCTGTGCTACACGTTGCTCAATCTGTGTCCGCATTTCCTAGAGCCCAGACTGTACCTAGTAACTAATGACTAAATCAACTCTACTAGAGTTGATTTTATTGACCCGCTTTAAACCTAGTAGGGTTGATTTTTGCCAGGGTGTAGAGTTGATTTAACTTTATCCCGTATACAGCAATGAGAGTGCTGATCAGAAGAGGGATTTGGCAGGGGTTTGCCCAGAACGCGACGCGTCCTATCGCGTAAAGTGCTATGGAGGTATAGCATCGAAGCTCAATCATTATTCAGGTCTTACTATCGGTAACCAAGTCACTATGACAATCACTATGACGGCTTCAAACTTGCAGCCTGAACCATGCAGTGCAATTTATCCCTACATTCTTCTCTCTACATACCGCCTTCTTGTGTGCCAGATTTGTGGGTTCGCCTCTTTAGCCGATGAGGTTGCTACGCATTTGAAAACACGACATCGCGATATACAGCCAGAGTATCGACAGGGACTGGTAGAGAAGATAAACCAGATCCCGAATATTATCCGCAATCAGGACGAATTACGTGATTTACAGTACCCAACGAGTACGATTGAACCCATTCCTTATCTTGCGCCACCAGAACCAGACGGTTTGAAATGTCGTGCTTGCGGCCATATTGTCCGTCGCATCCAAAAGATGCAAAAGCATTGCGCTGAAAAACATCAATGGATAAACCCGAGAGGCAGGGGAAGACCGGCACCGAATTGCCACGCATCTGCTGATGAGCCACCGTGGGAGGAACATGTCGCGTGTCAACGATTCTTTCCTAGCAGGGGCGGCAGCAGATGGTTCCAAGTAAATGCCCAGACACGGCCACAAACCGATGTGCGCAAGAGAATGCATACAAACTCGTTCCAATCGCGAGTGGAGCCACGAGAACTCGACCAGACTTCATGCTCTCATCTAAGTGAAGTGATAGAACGTGAACAGACATACTGGGAAACAGTGAACCAGCCACGTTTGAGTAGTAAAGACATGGACAGTGGCTCTTTTACGACTACAAGCCTTTGGATGGAGAGAACACGATGGCAAGATACATACAAAGGCGCAAGGCGCGATATCTTGCGATCATCGACTCGACTACCTGACCGGCGCGCCTTGGCAATTGACTGCTTCTTAGGACAGGGAAACCAAGAATCTGATCCAGATATCATAAGCTCGAGCGAAGCTGAGCAGAAGATTTCTTGCATCTTAGGGGCTTTAGACATCGTAGTGGACCGATGCGAAGACACGATCAATCGAACAAGCCGTTTTCTTCTATGCTGGCTGAACAGCACGAGACACCAGCACTTTTACGAAAGACCTTTCAGTCTGGTGGTGGAAAAGAGTACCAAATAAAAGTACCGGAATGTCCAGAAACGGCTGTTGGCTTTTGCTTTTCGAACGCATATGATGACAGCCAGAGTCAGGAGAGATTGTGTGAGGTTTCAGTTAAGCGAATATCTGTCCTCCCAGCTCCAAGTCATATGGGAGCATGAGGTCTGGCAGTTGTTCGACTGGTCCAGCGGATCCTGGCCTATGGTACCGAGAGGTAATGAAACCGGCGAAGCCGTGGACGAGGCTTCTGTTCACCCGGAGTATCACCTGCTGCAGGAGGAAATCATTCCAGCCAATGCATCGCAATCTACAGATTTTGACAGTGAGCAAGGTGAGGAAGAAGCCTACAGTGATGAAGAAGACGAAGATACCGATTCGGTGTTCAGTTACGACGAGGTCGACCGTGAAAACTCAGAGTTTGCAGACAATCAAGCCGAAGCCGATAGGAGCCACCATGGTAATTATCCAATGATCCGGGATGAGTCTAACATGGCTACATTCATTGAGTTTCTTGAACTTTTATACCAGTTATGTCTCACCATTAGCACTGAGCGTTTCATCGAAGGTCGACCGAGCTCTACACTACTTGTATTCTTCAGTGGAATACTTGGTTTCTCCCAAGATTGCAAGCATTTCTTACTCGCGAGGCAATTTTGTCCATATCTATCTGGTCTCATTTACATTCAACGTCTGATACTGATGGAACGCGCCTTGCCGTTACGAGAGTATCGCGCTATTGGGATTCCACAACGTTCATATGTGAGCCAACTGGATCAGTTGAATTCAATTCGAGAAAGGTACATGATAGCAGGCACACAATACCCACTTGCCGAAATGACTAGTCTCAGAAACTTTGGTCGCAATATCGCCCCCTAGCTTGAGCTCTTGCGGAAGGAAAAGAGTATTCTTTTCGGAGATGACCGTGGTACTGTCATACATTGAGGATGGTGTGTGGTCTTGACCTGAAGCACCAGGTTGCGACGATTCGGACGCAGGCGATACTCTGATGGTGTTGCGAGTTCGCATGGTGGAAGGTGGGGCTCGTCGTGACGTCATCTTGAGTTGAAGTTAAAGTTTGGTTCTCTGATTCAGAAGAGAAACCCGCTGTTTGCTAAACCCGGGCTCATAACCTGTTGTTTATATTGCGCAGTAGTGCTGGGTGAATATATATATATTATGAAACTTAATTGTTAATTATTGAGATGAGAGTTCTTCTCGGGTTTATATCTCTAGATGATTTCATCTAGGACTTTGAACTCTATATCTAGGACTTTCAGTCTAACAGTCTAAACCCTGAAAGGAAGGGGGATTCCCGGAATTTCCAACATGTTTTCGCCGCAGAGTCACCCGCTATAGGGTCCCTAACGAGCAGTTAGGATGAGTGGATGGCCACGTGCTTTCTGAACAATATCTACTGCTATTACCTACTACCATGCCCCACCCCCCTTTCGGTAACCCCCCCTTTCGGTAACCCCCCCTTTCGGTAACCCCCCCTTTCGGTAACCAAAAAAATCGCCTTCCCATAGGGCCATACAAAACTCACCAAGTTCACTTACATATATTTCAGTCATTCTTGAACCTATTCACAAGTCGTCGCCTTTAACGTATAAAAAAGTGGCTAGAGTTCACTTTTAAAGGTCAGCTCGTCACGTGGGGCCGGTGGTCCGTGGTCACCCTGCACTTCAAAATATGCAATTCAGCGCCCCTATCTCCTCCTGCTTCCTGATGATTCCTCCTCTTGCCAGTCCTCCACAATTCACCCAAAATGGCTTCACAACGGCCTCGGAGTGTGTATACGGAGGATAAAATGGCTGATGCCATACTTGATGTCACAGAAAACGGCTTATCGCAAAACCATGCCGCCCAGAAACACGGCATACCTCAGCAGTCAATTTCCGACAGATTCCATGGCCAGACAGCCTTGGATGATCAGGTTCAACCTAACCGACACTTATCCAGGAATCAGGAGGCTAATTTAGCTTCCTGGATCCTCCGCCAAGAGTCCCTGGGTTATGCTCCCTCCCACGGTCAGATCCGTGCTTGCGTCGTGGCTCTCTTGAAACAACAAAACAAGAAGCAGGAATTGGGACGCAACTGGGTAGCCAAATTCATCAAACGCCATCCGAAGCTCAAGACCAAACCTGGGAGACGTCAAGAGGCCAACAGATTCAATTCATTCACTGCCAAAGCGGTGCACTGGTACTTTGATATCAGGGAAGAGGAGTATGGGTGGATTAAGCCGGAAAACACAGTGAACGTTGATGAGGGCGGTATTATGACTGGTTTTGGTGAGTGTCTAACTTTTTATTCATGAATCTAGCTAATCAGGCTTGTTTGCTAGGTCTGGATAGCCTGGTGGTTGGGAGTTCAGATCCAAAACGAAAGGCCCTACTCAAGGGTCCCCAGTCCCGTAACTGGACTTCATTTATTGAGGCTATCACTGCGGACGGCCGTGCTTTGACGCCTGGCATCATATTTAAGGGCAAGGAACTTCAAAAACAGTGGTTTTTGGAAGAATTCCGGAAAATAGCTGATTGGAATTATATTACTTCGCCTAATGGATGGACAGACAACCACATTGCTATCGAGTGGCTTGAGAGAGCCTATTTTCCTCAGACCCAGCCTGCCGACGAATCCGATGCCAGGTTTATTATTCTGGATGGACATGGAAGTCATGCAACGGTGCGTTTTTTTGTTTATATGCCAAAGAATCAATGTTGATTTGAAACAGGACGAATGGATTGTAACGTGCTTTTTGAACAACGTCTACTGTTGTTACCTCCCTGCCCATTGTTCTCATGGTCTCTAGCCGTTGGATAACGGTGTTTTTAAATGCTTCGAAGGCGGCATATCGGAAAGAGCTTGAAAAACTAGCTTCTCTGACTGATTCTGCACCTGTTGACAAGGTCAACTTTATACGGGCTTATGCCAAAGCACGTGAGGTCGCGATGACGTCAAAGAATATATTGTCCGGTTGGAGAGTCACTGGAAATTGGCCAATTTCACGAGCCAAGGCATTGCGGCATCCAGAGATTCAAGCAGACAGGATAGAGACGACTCCCGATCCTATCCCCTGTTTGGGCTCAGATGGTACACCAAAGACCAGCCGCCAAATTCGTGATCTTGGCAGGAACAAGTCTCCTAGAAGTCGAAAACGATTTGCTGTGATAGCCAGAGACTTTGAAGCCCAAGAACAGGCCATTGCAGCACATGCCAGCAGAATTACTAGTCTGGAGGAAGAAGTGGCTCGTTTGAAGAGAGGGAAGAAAAGAAGAGCTATTCCTAATCCGAACAGACGGTTTATGACACTCAGCGAGGCTCTTACACAAGATAAATCTATTCCCGAAGTTGGAGATCAAGGAGCGTCTATTTTGGTGGATTCTGAATCAGAGGAGGAGGTGGTCTCAGACACGGAGACAGCTTCGGAGATTGAGGTCACGGCCGCACCTGAACCCCCTCAAATAACCACCAGGTCTGGGCGGCTTATAAAAAAGCCTCGACAAGAATAAATACTTCAATTCTCTACAGAATGATATATATTTTATGTTTATAGACTCAAAATTTGATGGAAATCTTGCCGGTATAAAAAATAGATTTTGGCTGGGAAGGTGATTTTTTTGGTTACCGAAAGGGGGGTGGGGCATGGTAATACTCGTCTGTTATTCGCCGCCGAATTGAATCGTGGGAAAGGTGGGCATCAGTTGCGCTGATGATTGGATTGAGATGGTTGAAAATATCGCGAAGACTTTCGCTTTCAGCGACCCTGAACGGTTGGTTGGTCTCCACAATCCACCTGACAAGCTTTCGCTGAAACGCATCCTTGGTAAACCGTTTCTTCAGATGGTTGATGAACTGATTGTCTGCGACTGCCGTCTCGCTGGTATTTTGGGAAAACATCTGCTCAATGGTTCTTTTCTTCACCTGTCTTAGTTGGGACTTTCCGCCGTATATGTGATGTTGGTTGCCAAGGTGAGCTTCGATGTTGGTAGTCGCTGATGCAAGATGGGCAGTTATCTTCGGATCCTTCTTCCGGACACACTCGTAGCAAACCCATCTATAGCGACTCTGGTCTTTGACCTCTTGAAGGTCATAGCCATGCTGCCAAATCCAAGACTTGGGGCGCCCGCGCCTCTCAGATATTGTTAGATTGGGGAAGCTGTGCCAAGGGAAGATGTTCCAATCATCAGCGGGTCGTGGTTGACTCAATTGAATGGAAAGGTTCGAGGGCGCTGGTGATGAGGCACTGGAAGGTGTTCTGGGCTCAGAAAACGGATCTTCAAAAAGGCCACTGGTAATGCTGGCCTCCGGAATCGAGGCCATGGCCGTCAGTCGTTAAGCCATCTTTGGGAACAGCTCCAGTGAAGTGTGAAGAGCGAAGGTTTGTCGGAAGAAAAGGGGCTGAATGAAAGACGATGTTACTCGTAAGTATAGGAACCTTCTCCTTGGCTAATTCTGCTAGCACCTATAGGTACCAGTACTCAGGCACATTACGCAGGGGGTCCCCTATCTTTCATTTTATTATTGTCATTTTATTGCTGTCTCTCTAATGCAATGATTATTATTTCGGGCATGGCGTTAATAAAATGATTAATAGTAATCATTATTGATCATTTAGCACTAGCTCGATCACTATTAATGAATGATGCGCCAGCCTGGTGACGGGCAGAGAGTAGCAGGCAGAAGCGGCGGTTGATTGGGGTGGGAGTGTCGGACCAATGATCATTCATTAGTATACAATGTTATTGGCATCAAGTAAATCGAAAGCCATAAAACTCATTCCGCACGTGCAGGGACAACAACAGATCGCGAAGACCCAGACACAAAATTTTGAACAGCGGTCACGGACTCGATTCTCAATCAGCAAGAGACTCAAACAGCAAGATTGAGGGCATGGAAACTTACGCGAGGGTATCAGCTTGCTCATTTCAATGCTGTGGAAGGGATGAAGTTTGGATAAGAAATATGCGGCAATTTCTATGAGGCGAATAGTGAGTGGAAATGAATATGGTTGCGGTTTCAATGATAGAAGAATGGAGATTTAAATAGCATGATATCATGGCGCTATGGAGGTTTGTCTCATGGCTGTGCTGGATTTCATGGCTGTGCTGGATTTCATGGCTGTGCTGGATTTGCCTTTTGGTACAAAAGGTCTTCTTAAGCTCTGGGATTATTTCTGTTGAATTGGACCATGTGAAAGCCTTTGGCGCAGGAAGGTCACGGGACCGACAGTGCCACATCGGCAACCGGTCGGCGAGGCTAAAGTCTGATCAGGAAGGAATAAAAGGCATACGTGTCGAACCAGCCTTGGAGATAGCCTCTACAGAGAACACATAATACAACACACGTTGAGGGTCATCTTTGTGCCATACGAGCTATTCGACAATTTCACTCCTGATATTCCACCCCCCTTGGCAAAATTACCCGATTCGGAAGTGCAACTGCACCTCTTGTTGGCCCGGATTAATACCACACCCGGGTCCCTCTAATGGTCCTAATCCTCCCACTCTCATTTAGCACATTATAACGGTCAAGGTTCCCAACATAATAAACCGTAACCGAATTGGTTTATATTAGTAGTTATGACGGGGCGTAGCATACCAAACATAGGGTTTCATATTACATCTAATAATATTAAGAAGTATTCTTAAGTAATTAAATTATATTAAAAGCTAGAGGGTTCTCTAGATATAAGGAAGTGGGAATAAGTAAAGCTATATATACTACCGCATCAACTCATGAAATTCGGTAGCGCCTGTGGATACACACTAGCATGTTTACAGATATCTGATTGGTATATTGGCAAATAAAGATCTGATGGCTTGCTAAATATAATCATTGGTCAAATGAGTGCAGTAGCTTGGCCTAGCGTTGACCCACCGGCGCTACCGAATTTCATGAGTTGATGCGGTAGTAGGCGTTAGGGCCACTGAAGGGATAGATAACAGAGTTTATTCCTTCTCCAAGGGATGAGAAAATAGCCTTGGTCTATGGCCGTTTTCGGTTTTGATGGAAACCCTGTCAAAACCCCCTAAAACGGCTTGCTTCACCGGCTGCAGCCATAAAAAGCCCCTCAGCATAGACTGACCACACAGGGCTTGATGGCGGGCAGCTGACCACGCAACGATGGAAGCACAAGGTCATCGGGCGGTCAGTGGCACTTGTGACAGACTGACAAGTGCAGGCGAGCAACTCAAAAGCGGCTCAGCGAGTCACTTAGTGGTGCGAGAGGACAATTGTGGCGTAGAAGTGAGGGGAACCGAATGGGCAATTACTGGCTGTCGTATGTTTCCTCAATTGTGAGATGACACTCTTTACCCCGCAAACCATGTCAGAATCAAGCCACTGTCAGGCAGACCGGCCGAAGATAGCTAAGACCCGACGAAGGAACCTGTTTTAAGGATTCGCCCTTAAAGAAAAAAAAGTCCCTGCTGCGTCGGCCTTATTATGAATACCGACGAGTTGCGTCGTGTATGGTGGCGGGGGTGCGCCATTTTCTCAACGAACGTAGTCGAGCTGAGGTGGCTAGCTGTAAGGTTGCAAGACTTGTTCCAGACTGTCGAATGTTCGAAGGAGGCCCGAGCGCTGGTCTAACCAAATGCCCCTTTTTCCGCCCTTGCAGCCTTACGGATCTTGGCATTGTGGATTACCATGTAGATCATTCTCAGTGGGGCTCTAACCGCAACAGCGCATTTGCGATTACGTTATTAAACGGGTAGAGCGCGGAGAATGGCGCCGAAAGGTGGAGGCGCAGCTGGGACAATCCATCCCATAGACTTCTCTGCAACTTTTCAGCTCCGGGGTTCTGCGGAACGCGTGAACAATGCCGAGGTTCAGAAGACAGAGCAATAAGGGATTCTGTCTTGTGCTTGGTAGTCCCTTCCCTCTCTTCTGCTCCCTTTCCTCCCTCTTCTATACCTCCACTCCTCCCTCAACTATTATTCCAACGCTTCTTTCGACCACAATCAAGGCCTCTTTTTTAAGCACCACTTCCTAGCGAAGAAACACTATAAAAATCAAGTCTGATTATATTTACCTTCCTTGACGATAAGAGACCGGCCTGTCTGTGAGTCGTCGACGGCGGAACCATGGATCTTTGGCTCGCTGTTTATGCCTACTGGGCACTTATTATCCTCGCGCTCTTCTCTGTTACGGCCTGGATCTTCGTGGAAGAAGACGGAAAAATCTGGACTGGTCCCATCCTACTTGTCGAGGCCTGGATCTCTATGTACCCGTCTCTCAAGCTCCTCACGGCTATCCATGGGCAACGCCCCCGCCTCTTCGCCTGGGCCGTCGCAACCGATCTCTTCCTGACCTCAACGAGACACGGAGCCGCGTACATGGCGCTCGTGATTACGATTTGGCTGATTCTACTAGGTTACGGTGGGCTTGCTCTTCTCATGGGGACGTTTATGGGGATGGCAGATCCTCCACACACGCCACACTGGCATTGGTCGTTGTTCTTCCTCTTTTGGATTGGATACCTCTCCCTTTTTGCTCATCTACTCTATGTCTGGGTCGCGTCGATTCGTGTCGCAAGCTTTGGTCCTCGGGGGGCAATCGCACTCGATTAGGTGAAAATCTTGGCGCCTTTGAACTATATTGGCAAAGGGGAGACCTTCGCTCAGAGAATTGACTAGTGTGTATACAGGTCGGATATCTGTGACATGACGTTGCTTCGTGCAGAAGACAGTGTGGTCAGATTCATGAACCATTTAACTAGCAGTACAGGCACAACGTTGAGACGTTCGTCCAACGTCCGCCCCATGGGCAGCTATTGTAGCTCCTCACTTTCAACCAACAGGATCACTCGTCGCGCTTTTGACTGGATTGAGAATAAAAGCTGATTCGGTCAGGCAAAAACCTACATACAGGAGTTCATATATTGCCATGTAAGACCTAAGAGTGCAGATACGCTTCAGTTAATCTTTTGCTGTCACAACCCCTTGCCAGCCGCGCGGGTCGTAAACAGGTTGGAATCGCATTGCTAAGGGAAAATCAGCTAGATTTAATAGGGTTACGGGTAAATTTAAGGGCATTTCGAGTTCGAGTCTCTTTATTACCTCAGTGTTTGATACTATACTATTATTTATTTATTATTTATTATTATTATATTATAAATATAATTAACGTACATGATAAGCGAGTGGAACAGACAAGCAAGTGGAACACTATACTGTACATATAAAAACAGTCTACCCTAGATAACTAAACACCAGATATAAAATTATTTAACTTATAAAAATATACTTTTTAAGCTTAGTACACTTAAATTTCATATATAGATTTTTTAAATATTTTTTAAATAAATTAATAAGCTAGATATGAAAGAGTACACAGTGCTAATAAGCTTTTTCTCAACAACTTAATAAGTAATAGTGTATATAACTAGAGAGGTTTGTATCTTATATATTTTATCCTAATTAAGATATGTTTTTAATTTTATAATATTAAAGCTTGATTTAGATGTTTAAGAATTCTTTTAAAATCCCGCTTTAAGGTATAAAATTGAAGTGTTCCGTACCCTTGTCTGTTCCACTCACTTATCATACACGTTATTATAATAATAAATTCCACAATATCCATCTTACACCTAACCCCAGGTTTGGATGTCCGTGCACTAATAGCCTGTCTGTTTTAAGGCTCTCTTGGAATAATTGCCATACCTACTTGGGTAGGGCCTAGAGACCGGCCCCCCTTAGCTTGTGGTATCACTCCGCAAGCTCCGTGCCCAAGCACGGGGGGTTCATTGACTGGGAAAAGGGTCTGCTGACAGGGAAAATTGGGGTACCTCAATTTGGCTGCAAAACCCGCCAAATGAAGGTACCGACTTTCCCTCGGTTAGTAACAATTCAGACCAGACTAACCCCTCCATCTGCATCCACGGGACAAATGCATCACAACCACAACACCATAATATATCATCAAAATTAGGTATGTTATTCATTCTTTTTCGCAACAACTAAGACATCCTACCTAACTTCAATAGTATCTTTAACTGATATATCATCATTATCATCTCCTTCTCCTTCTTCTGCTTCTTCTTCTTCTTCTTCTTTAATCTCTTCATCATCTTCACTTTCATCGATATCCAATTCATCATCATCAATAGATAACGCTTCCTGCTTTCCACGCTGTTTTCTCGAAGGTGAGGCTATTAAATCGACTGCATCTTTGACTATATTAATATTATAGTTAAAAAGAAGAAGGAATGGAGGATTCCAGTAAAAAGGGAAGATCTTAGGTATATGTTCTTGCTGTGCATCTCTTGCTTGCTTGGCCAATAGCTTGGATTCTTTTATCTTTGCGTGCATCTCACGGTGAGCATAATATCTTGTAGCTAGAAGCTCTGTAGACTTAATATAAAGCTCGGATTAAGTCTTGATGAAGAATTCACTGACTGTGAATGGCCTCACTTCCTGTGAGTATGAAGGTTGACTCCTATGTTGTTTAATAGGATGATATTCCTTCAAAGATGACCATAGTAGCTTCCTTACAGAGAAAAGCCACCGCCGTAGATATACAGCCTCGTCTCTGACCTCCTTGGCATAATAACAACGAAGCTCTGCATCCTGATTTGCCTATCTATTATATTAAGGCAATGACTAGAGACGCATGATGTTTTGGCTACAGACGCATGATCCTTTCAGACGCATGACTTTTATGCCCTCTTATTGGCTTAAAATTAATTGATAGTGTAATTGAATTCTGCCACTTCTCGAGCATATCACTTAGTAATTTAGTATATATCCTGCCATTTCCCTTATATATCACTCGGTAATTTAATATAAATCCTGCCCGATTTAAGAACCCTCAATTGGGCGAGATTTAGATCTTGCTATTATATATCATATCCAGTATTATATATATAACTCATTTAAACTAGCCTATCTCCCACTGACTTCTTTCTCGACGTATACTAGACCGTAGCCTCTGCCCACTTGAACGCACCCCTGAGCTCCTTCCAGCACCAAGCCTCGCTGACCGTCTTTGTGTTTGTCGTTGAGATAGATTTGTTTCTTGAGATGAAGCTTGGTCTTGTGAAGGTGTTAGCCTGACTGTTATTGATCGATTTAAACTTCCTCGACGTCGGCCACGTTTTCGCTTTGGCAAAACTTGAATTGACTGCTCTGATCTCTGTTGTATCGGCCTGTTAATTGCCAGCTGCGATGGAACACTTTGCGCTGTATTCTTAGGCCTTCCACGAAGAGATGTGGTTATCCTTGGGTCTATTATCCGTCGGTAGGGGTCTTGAGATGATGACTCCCGTATACGCCAACGCGGGTGTACTTCCTGTTTTGTGAAAGAAGTCCCTGAGGATATTTTATAATATATCGTGTGATAACACGGTATGCCGAGCTCGGTTGGGACAGAGCAAACGCAGCTATTAAGAGGAGGTGGAAATGGTCTGTTCCCTGTTGGCATTGCCTTCTTTGCCAGTCGATATTGTGTTGTAATTAGTGCTAGGCACTTTGATGAGACTAGAGTCCGGAGTTCCCCTAGGTAGTCTGTACTCAGCCGGTGATACTCAGGCGCAGTAAGTACCTCATCGTTTGCACAGGCATCAACAAAGTCTTGCCTTTGATCTCTAATCATATCCTGCATAGCTTCGACTAGCCGATATAGGTGGCTCATTCCATTTAGCAGATAGCCCTTGATATTATTATTGCTTGCCTCAGTACCGGATGTAACGCGAATACCGAAGTTACGATAATGACGAATAAAGCAGCGTGCCCATTGTGCCCGAACAGGCATATAGGTGCCATGGAGATACCGTAGAATAGGGCTCTGGTCATTGAACTTTTTACAGAGATTGATCCATGCCTTCTCATGCGCTTCCTCAGTCTCGGCAAAGAGGATCAGTTTCCACATAGCAAGAACACCACTATATGTATGAGAGATATCATTACCTACTGGCGCAGAGATAGACTCTTGGTCGGTAGGGTTCAGTTGAATCTGATCTGGTGGATCTGCCTCTATATCTGAACCACCACTGATATCGCTACTAGAGCTAGGCCTCTTAAGCCATCTCTGTTTCGCTCGAAGTAGGACATTTGAGTTGATGTGGTGGATACAGAGTTGCTGCTGTATATCGGGAAACTGGTCATTAAGTGCTGCTTTCATCGAATCGTCAAAGTCGGTGATAATAACATCTGGCTGACGTATAGAGTGTTGCTCCATAAGCTGTT
Source organism: Fusarium nygamai (assembly GCA_001262555.1). Taxonomy (NCBI): domain Eukaryota; kingdom Fungi; phylum Ascomycota; class Sordariomycetes; order Hypocreales; family Nectriaceae; genus Fusarium; species Fusarium nygamai. The sequence continues at coordinate 77,628 of LBNR01000038.1, read as the reverse complement.
TTATACTCTCTGAAAGGAACTGGAACCCTTCTCGTCTCTCGTTATCGATGAGGCCAAAGGCAGCATTAAAGACAGACCCAAGGCATGTCTGCCCTGTTGCTTGGAAGAGGGGAAGCTTGAACCGATTGGTATTATAGGTATTGTCAAAGCTGATGACCTCAGGGAACCTTTTCCACATCTGTAAGCAATATGGAAATGTCCATACAAGACCAAGAAGACGGTCTGGGTCATCATCTGCCCATTTGATAAGATAAGGTATCTCATTATCGTCAAAGAGCTTGATAAGTGCTGCCGTAGGAGTGAGACCTCCTAGCTTCTCGCGGTTGATAAGAGATCGGGCGTTATAGATATCTTTCCGTGTAAATGTAGAGTCAGGGTATTGCTCCTGAATAACAGCTCGTACATCACGGGCCCGAACACCAACTCGACGACTAGTAGATATAATCGTTGCCTTTGTAGCTTCGGTCAGTCTTCGATGAGAGGGGTGTGCAGATGGTCCAATGCTTGGTCCATGATTATGCTGATGATGCTCGGGATTGTTATGTAATCGTAAGAGCCACTTCCCCTCCTCAAGTGCCTCAGCTATAAGCTTCCATTTACAGCCACACTTGCGAGACTTACGGGGCCTTATTTGAGCTCCTTTGCTAGGTTGTGGCTCCCCATATCGATCACATTGGAATGAATACCGTATCTTGCGGCCCTTATAGGTATACCCATTATACTTAACAATCCCGAAGCCGTGTGCCTTTGCAAAAGAATTAACTTCCTTAAAGAGAACATCAACTGAGGGGGCTGCAGTACCTGGTATTGGTGGGTTTGGGATTTGAGTGGGTTCTGGAGACGAATCTAGGGTTTGGTCTTGTAATTCTATATCTCTAGGTGAGGATAGGAGACGAGTGTTGGTATGTTGTGCTTTCCGTGGGGGTGAATATGGAGGAGGCGATATAGATTGGCCTGGACTAAGGGATGAGTAACCCCATTGTTCACGCCATTGCCGAACGCGTTCTGCTGCTTCGAGAGACTCGCGAGTAAGTCTCCGCTCGGTTCCAATAACATCTGTAACCAATTGTAAAGCAGATTTAAATTTGGCGCGTGGTGATTGAGTATTATGTTGTTCTTCGGTTGCGTCACTTGGCTGTGAAGGGTAGAGAATCGGCTCGGGGCCTGGTATCGGTCCTCGTACACGAGTTGGTTGGCCATTTGGGACTGGATAGTCATTGCTTAGATGAATGTCATGATCGAATTGTAATGCCCATGAAGGCTCGTTTAGTCCACGCATGCCTTCGGGTCGTGGGACTGTCGATAACATCTGAGGATATGACGCGAAGATATTCTCGAGCGCGCCAGTATCTTCAAGTGGATAGTCAGATGGCGACGGTTGACGTAGGTTAGAATTAGCGTGCCGCTTTCGCTTTCGCTGCTGAGGCTGTTGGAATGGGTCAGGGCTTGGTTGCTCCATAATGAATTAATCTTGCAGGTTAGTGTAGAACGAAGGTAAATAATAAGATCGTAGCCCGGCGCGATTGAGAATAAGGTTAGATATAAGGGATACGAATATATAGCTATCTAATTGGTTTAGAATCGACTCTGTTAAGCGAGATATCTTCACCGCCTTGAGGAATATGTACTGGCAGCTTAGTAAATTTTTAAGCCAATAAGAGGGCATAAAAGTCATGCGTCTGAAAGGATCATGCGTCTGTAGCCAAAACATCATGCGTCTCTAGTCATTGCCTATATTAATCCTTTACGACACGAAGTCTGGCATCATAAACTGTAATTGGCCCGTAATTTGCTATGATAATAGTTCCTTCGTCCCGTTCTGAACGTCGTAGGCTCTTCTCCTTCAAACGGCGCATCTCCTGAGTAGCTGTGATACCGTTTAAGGCAAGGGTTGTGTATGCTTTTTGTACTTTTTCATTAACATGTAATACACTTGGGGTCAGAGGCACGCCTGAGGATATTGAATATTTAATACGAAGGGCAACATAACCTTCGTATTGCTTGATTTGCCGTAGATTAAGCTGAGGTGTGTTGATATTGTTCTGGATAACCATTGGAGGCGTAGAGGGTATCATTGGAATCCCCTCGTTGCGATGAGTATTTTGATGTATATCTCGTGATGATTTGCTAATTTCTTCTTTATTTAAATCATCGCGAAAGTCACTGCTGTGGTTGGAAGATAACCCAGGTGTGATATAGCCGGGAAGATCACGTTCAGCAACCTCCAAAGATAGGGATGAAAGAGGATTGACCATTTTGTTGATAACAACGGAGGGATCAAGAGGATAGATGCCGGATTTCGCCCACGATGAGATGATAGTGCTTTTCTTAGTAGCTTTGCGGCGAATCTCCTGTAAATAAAATATAAAGTCAGCTTTATTGAAGTCTGTAGCACCGTCAGCGATTTCCCTAAGTAAGGCTTCCTGATGCCAATGCTTATATATACTGAATAATCCAACATCTAACGGCTGAAGTATATGTGTCAGATGAGGAGGGAAGGGATATAAGATAATATTCGCATCTAGAGCTTTCTGATAAAGCTCTTTGGTGAAATGACTTTCACATCCATCATAAAGAATAACTCGAAGATCTGATGTATTTTGAGGCCGGGTAAGTCTCTCAAAGTGGTCAAAGAAGTCCTGTGCCGTGATATTGTCGATATAGCCTTTTGGTGTTGTGACTATCGTAGCCTGCTCGTCTAGGTCATTATCCACCCAACGGGAGGGAATCTGTACGCCGGGCATGATGACAAACGGGGCTATGATTCCTCCTGTTGCAGATATTGACTCCACGATAGTCATACTAATAGTCGTATGTGCATCAGTTAACAGAGGGGAGTCGATATCGAGGAAAGTCCATATCATAATACCGTTCATTAGATATCCTATTATAAAGCCGGTCTCGTCGAAATTCCAGACATTATCGAAGTTGATGTCGTTTCCCTCGAAAAATTCTGTCCATTTTGCAAACCACTCTTCGACATTGGCTCGGTCTGCCATAGCTTTGCGATTTGCAGCGAGAGTACGGCTCTTTCTCCTA
>LBNR01000038.1:55271-69090 GCA_001262555.1 Fusarium nygamai | reverse complement strand
AGGCATACAGAGCGTGATAATCTTGTTCTCCTTGCAATATTCCTCGAATTCGACGGAGTGGTGACTTTTGTGACCATCAAGGATCAAGAGGCGGTAGCGACTGTTCGTTCGCTTGGCTGTAGCCCGATCAAAGTGCTTTAGCCAGTCAAGACCTAGCTGGTTATTGGTCCATCCTTTCTCACTCAATGCAATAACCCAATCGCCAGGGAGGTCGCATTCTTGGTACCAATTGGCAAGGTGATCCTTGCCTACACCAATGATGAACGGCGGGATCGATTGACCTTCCGCATTGATCCCCTCAATCACAGTAATCCATTCGCGGTTTCCAGGCTGTACTTGCTTTGGTCTTCCTTGCCTGTGGGAGCTTGTGACGACTGTTCCGGGCTCAATCATGCCCATCATAAAGCCGGTCTCATCAAAGTTCCAGATATCATCTGATCGGATACCGTATTTCGCAATTGTATTCTCTACAAGCCGAAACCAGCCACGAATAATCATAGGATCTTCGCATTTAGCTCTCTCATAGTCATACCTCCGAGATGGGCGTGTCTTTAGCTCTGGTTGTCGCTTGATGAAGTTATGAGCCCAGCGCTTGCCGACGCATGGCGCATCGCGGTTGGCAAGTAGAGAATTAGCTATATCTTCCACATATGATAGGCTTGAGGGAAATCCTCGCGAATCTAGGTCTAAAATGAATTGGATTATTATCTGCTCTTCCTGATCAGATAGTTTCCGTGACTTTGTGGGAGTATCACGCGTTGAAAGAATGCCTTGCTGGCGGCGACGTAAGGCAAAGCGGTCAACATGATATATAGCTGCGGCCTTTCTAAGACTTAATTTTGGGTCATTCTGGAGGGCCTGAAGGGCAAGAATAATCTTAGCTTCATTTGAAGACTGTGGCATATTGGGTTGTTGAGAAATATCTGATTGAATAGTAATAGTGTAGGTTGAGGGATTTTTGGAGCACTCGCTTGTCTGGAGCACTCGCTTATCACGCACGTTATATAATAGCTTTATTTAAAAGTTAAATAAGTAACTTTTAAGTTATAGCTTTTTTAGGCTTAGCTTGAATTATTTATAAGCTTTTAAAAAGTACCTTTTTAGGTGTAAAATGCACTGGGTCACTCGCTTGACTGGGTCACTTGCTTATCAACCACGTTACCTAAATTTTTTCCCTGTCAGCAGCCCCTTTTCCCTGTCAGCGCACCCCCCGTGCTTGAGGCACGGATACCGAAGGTAGTAACGAAAGCACGGGGGGCCGATCTCTAGGCCCTACCCAAGTATGTCTGCTGACCCTGAGCGTATATTCTCTGGAGTACGGCGTACAATTTCGTGGGATCGAATGCTCCTTGGAGCATCGACAATTGAAAAGGGGGAGTGCTTAAAGAGCTGGATTTGCAGCGGTATAACGGCAGGGCTATAAGTAGATGAGGTTGAATAATATGAGTATATGGTAGAGGAGGGAAGCACTAGCGCTCTAGAGGAAGATGTGGGCCCTTGACCGGTTTGATGTTATTTGCCATATGGGTAATATATGGTTTAGTTCGCCATATGAGAATAAATCATACACCATAAACCATTTAGGTCCGTATGGCGTATGGCGTATGGTTAGAAAGCCTGGCACCATCCCTCTTCGACCGTCGAACAAACCAGAAGATTGTCAATGCTATGAGTAAAAGCGCTGCGAAACCTCCAACTGCACCCCCTATAATAGCTCCAAGATTAGAATCAAGCTTTGACGAAGGAAGAGTTGAAGGCGGTATGGTCATGCTAGTCTCGGGAATAGTGGTCGTAACCGGTTCGGTTTCAGTTGCCGTGAGGGTATAGGAAGTTTCAGTTGCAGTAGACAAGGAGACGGTTGTAGTGATAAATTCTGCAGCACGATCACTATCGACTGTGAAAGATACGCTATGAAAAACACTCGTCGGTGCGCATTTGTAGTCTTTAACTCCTTTCGGGTAGGCATACGTTAGACAGTAAGGAGCCGACATTTCTGTGCTACAGTATAATCTGGCACTTAACAATATATCCTCTAGGATTGCAGGAAATTTTAACTCACCAGAGGAGATAGTAGTTGTTGCTCTGGCAAATATCGTTGCAAAGGTGCGTATTCAATACCTTCTCCCTCTCAAAACAGCTAAGGTGCACCACCCAGTTCTGGCCCTCCTCAAAGATGGCGCCGCATATTATTGGACCACTATTCCACCACGAGCATTGATAGTGACGGTTCTCGCAAGTAACAGGGTTGTATGGGTTACCTGATATAAAACCGCATGTTGCGTCTGGTGCTATGGTGATGGTAAAGGCCACAGGTATGTCGGTCTCCTGACGCTTCGCCATATGTCTGAAGTCTTGGGGCTCTACTATGTATGTTGTCCGGAGTTGTAGGTCATCATCCGCGAGCCGTGGTGGTTGCGTAGGCTCTAAGAGGGTTCGTCCATGCACTCCATGTGTAGACCACAGGAAAAGGACTATTGAAGAACGTAATAGGTTACCCATTCTGAAGTTGAAGATAGTGAGATAGTGATGAGATCGATATAAAGATGATTCGCAAAATAACCGGGCGGGGGTTCGCTTTCACATATTATTAGCATTCAAGCTCGATGGTGAAAGGGTCTAACACCCTCAGACTTCAGCCATGGCATTAACAAGGGCCTCGATTGGTGACAAGATAGAGGCGTCTTAAACTCTAGGGTGATAGTTCGGGTTATGCCACCAACACATCCTCAAGTGGCTAGCAGGGGCTGAAGTTTGGAATATGTGTGGCTTGGTTAGCCAGCCGCACCGGGGCTAAACGAGCCAAGATGAGGGTGGCTACACATATGCTGGGATTTAGTTAAGATCCAAGAGGTAGACAGGAGAACTGTCCCTGCGGGCCCGCCAATGCCTTCCGGAGCGAGCCTTCTAGGTCCTACTATACCAATTAACACTGGTAATGGCACCCAATACCGATTTTTCTGGCCCCTCCGCCTCTCGTTTCGCAATCTCTCGTCTTAAGTTCGAATACAAGAATACTTGGCCCGTGCGCCCACGCTCAATTTCCAGGGTACAGACGCTGACTCCCCAGTAGCTAATAACTAAATCAGCTCTACTAGAGTTGATTTTAAAGACCCACATTAAAGCTAGTAGGGTTGGTTATTGTCAGGGTGTAGAGTTAATTTTATATTAACTTATATATAATTTTCGTTACCTAATAATCCAGACATTAACTATTGCTACCTCAGTCTAACGTCCCTTATATCTGGCGAAACCGTAATTAATCCTGGGATAGACATTAACTCATTCTTAGCATCCGTCATTGTCGCCAATCTTACTTCCCGTAACGGCTCTGTCCAGTCACCACCCAGTTTAAACATAGAAAAGCTATCGAGTATCGAGCGTTGAAGTCCATCTCTTGTCCTTATTCGCATAAATCGACAATAATAGCGCCCATGCAACCGGTAGAAAGAGCACAGCTATGGATGCCCATCGTGGCATGATTCCGTAATCTAGTTTAATCGTTGATTTGAATATTACCCCTTCGCTTGTGCTGTACTGGAAGAATTGCTGATTGTTAATGATCCTTGCGAGAGGTATCAAAAAGACGTCCTCGGTAAACCCGCGAACTTCGTAATGAAAAAAATGTGCCCAGGATGCCCCTGGACAAAAAGCCGAATTCGACATATTTTTGTTGCTAGTCCTAACTGTACCCATATCTTGAGCCTCTTCCGGGTAATTAGTAACCCAACTAAACCCGTTAGTTGAAGACTCGTTTGATTTAGACCCAAAGTGATAGAAATGAATAAATCCTTCAATGGTAAGATTAAGTAACTGTGCAGGACTGACGCGATTATGCTGACTCAAAGCTATTGGGGGGTTGAAGGAGGCCGTTCCGTCCATATATTCCTCTAGCAGTGAGTTAACGACGGGGCGAGCGTATGCGATTGAAATGTTGCACGTCGCCACGCTTGTCCATGTCTCAGGGCCTTGTACAGCAAGCTGTATGGAGGCGTTGGCTTGGGGAAATGGACTGGATGTTTCCTCTATTGATATGCAACTTAGCATTTGCGCAACGAAGCCGTAGCTGTTGGTGCCATTTTTTATTCTGGTCGGAAAACAGGTGTTTAAATAGTTGATAGTGCTTAAGTTCGAGCACGTCAAGTTTGCTGTGTGGTTTGTTCCTGAACAATCATCCTTGCATCGCAACTCATAAGGAAGGCCCGTGCTGGTGTTGGAGTTGGCTTTGCTGAGCGTAAATGCAGTTTGGATTCCGCCAGTTTCTTCAACTGGATCTTCAGTACTATTCATCCATCTTCCCCAGTACTTTGTGTTATTGAATGCGTCCATGCGGCAGAACGAGGAGACGAGGAGGCCAACCACCGGAACTTGTGCAATTAGCCCCTGCTTCAGACGTCCACTGATGAAGCTACCATTTGTACCCCATATACTTTGATTGAGAAGACCAAGATCAGAGGCACCCGTCTTAGAACTCGAGCCATACATTGCAATGTCTTCTCCAAGTTTTGGAGTACTTTGGTCGAAAGCTCCATTTTTCATCCAGTCGTCCACGTTATGTAATGAGGAGAGCACTTGGTCATAAGGCGAACTAAGACCACCTGCAGTGACCGGTACTTCAACTTTCTGCGATGCCCAATACTGAATAGGGTTGAAAGTATAACTCAGTGAAAGGAAGGGAAAACCGAGATAGCTGAGTCCGATAATAACTGCAAGTTGAAGCCAGCGATAGGAAAAGGCTCCTAGGCTTAAACCTCTAAAGATCATATCGAGCCAGCCAGTAATACCGGACCATGTCCGATCAACAAGGAAAAACAACTCAGGTGCTACGACTCTTTTTCGGGTTGGCAAGCGGGTCACATATAGTGCCTCGTTTTCGGACGATGTTCCATTTTCCCCGCGCCTGGTCATTACCCATGGTATGTAGGCAGCGAGGACAGAAGTGACGACCGGAATGTGCATGACCGACAGAAGAGTACGGAAAAATCCTAGCAACGCTATTCTCTGCCGTCGCTCGTCGGACTCGAGGGGCCCTAAAAAGTCGAACTCTTGAACGGACCTCTCAAGTAGACAGATGTAAAGGATGATAAGAACGACCCAAATTGATATTAAGAAAGAGGACCACCAGTAATGTCCAAAGCGGTTTGGAGTAGCCATTTAGACAAGATCGGGTGCCGTTTCAAGTGTGGTAATAGTTGTAATGTGACGGAGCTTCTCTGCTGCTGGGCATGCTGGGTTCGCGTCGAGTTGCCCCTCACTTTCTTTAAATAGCAGTCATTTGCTCATTATAAGCCAATGGGTAATTAACTCAGACTTAAAATCGCTGTGGCGAATGTGCAAATGCTTCGGGCGACGAAACGATGACGCGCCGGTCGCTGGTAAACCGAATATCCACGTCAGCGGCTGGAACCTTATGTGATCCACCCCAGCACCGCCCACCATGTCAGCATTCCCTACCCACAATGGGTGCAATGAATTGTAGTAGAGTTCATAGAAAAACCCTAGTACTACAGTCCCAAATCAACTCTAGTAGAGTTGATTTTATTGCCCCACTTTAAACCTAGTAGAGTTGATTATTGCCAGGGTGTAGAGTTGATTTAACGCTGTCCTATATACAGGAGTAGTAGTGCTGATCAGAACAGGGGTTTGTCAGGGGTTTGCCACAGAACGCGACACGTCCTTTCGCGTAAAGTGCTATAGGGGGTAATATCATACTACTAGTCAGTCTCGTTGTTGATCAAAGCACTATCATTATTCAGATCGTACTACTAGTCACCGAGTCACTATGGCGGCTTCAAACTTGCAATCTGAACCATGCAGCGCAATTTATCCCTACGTTGTTCTCTCCCCATACCGTCTTCTCGTGTGCCAGGTTTGTGCGTTCGCCTCTGTAGTCGATGAGGTTGCTACGCATTTGAGAACACGACATCGCGATATACAGCCAGAGCGTCGACAGGAGCTGGTAGAGAAGATAAAACAGATCCCGAATATTCTCCACAGTCGGGACGACCTACGTCACTATTTACAGTACCCAACGGATACAATTCAACCCATCCCGTATCTTGCGCCGCCAAAACCAGACGGTTTGAAATGTCGTGCTTGCGGCCATATTGTTCGTCGCGTCCAAAAGATACAAAAACATTGCACTGAAAAGCATCAACGGATAAACCCACGAGGCAGGGGAAGACCAGCACCGAATTGCTCCGTATCCGCTTACGAGCTACCATGGGAGGAACATGTCGCATGTCAACGATTCTTTCCTTCTCGTGAAGGTAGCAAATGGTTCCAGGTCAACATGCGGATAAAGGAACAGGCGAACAGACCAGGAGCAAAACCTATTGCCAAGAAGCCCCAAGGAACGCTCCAGGCCCTAACATCTGAGGCATCTATCCACCTACAACAAGTCATAGAGCGGGACATTCAATATCGGGAAGCTTTAAGTCAGCCACGAGCAACCGCTAATGACGCAGGCACCAATACATTCTCTGCTACAAGCTTGTGGCTAGACAGAACACAATGGCCGTCGATCTATCGAGGTTCCCGTCGAGATGTTCTACGAGCGTTAACCAGATTACCTAACTGTCACTCTCTTGACAACGACTATATTCTGGGACAGGACACCTTAGACGGTGCGCAGGACCTTATAAGTCCACGAAAGGATGAACAGAAGGTTTCATTCATTATGAAAGCACTTGACTCTGTGATAAACCGTTGTGAGGATACGGTTCGCGCTACTAGTCACAATCTTCTCTGCTGGCTGCTTAGCTCAAGACTCCAGAGCCGTCGGGAGTTTGGTTTCAAGCTTGTTATAGAGAGGAGTAGCGAGATTAGATACCGAAGGTCTCAGAAGCAATTCTTGGCTTTTGTCCTGCGAATCTACCGAATGCCGGATGACTCTCTTCGAGAAATGGTCAACGTGAAGATGAAGCCTGACATTATTACCCAGTTAGATCGCATTTGGGAGCATAGCATTTGGAACTACTTTGACCTAGCGAAAGGGACTTGGCCAGTCATGGAGAGGCAGGGAAGTCCCCTGGCAGGAACATGCTCTAGTCTCATAGGCGGCCAATTTATTAGTGGTTCTCTTAATAATCGACCTTGTCAGGGGTCAGATGCGGAAGACGGTACCGAGGACGGCGAGACAGATGACGAGAATGTCGAGGCTTGGGAGCTTGATGATGACGAAGATGGCGAGAGCGATCATGACAATTCTGGACATTACAACGGATTTGATGAGCATGCGGCTGGAACTTACCAGGACACATCCTCAGGTATATCAGGTGATTCCGCTGCATCTGCATTTAGCCAATTCCTTGAACTTTTATTTCAGCTTTGTGTAACGCTCAGTACCGAAAGTTATCTCGATGGGCAACCAAGCTCTACACTGCTCATGTATTTAAGCGGCATCCTTGGATTTTCCTCAGACTGTCAGAGATTCCAACTCGCTCGACAGTACTGCTCAAAACTGTCAGCAATGATTTATATACAGCGTATATTATTCCTGGAGCGAGCATTGCCTCTACGCGAATATACGTCTATCGGTATCCCACAACGGCCAGACGCTGGACAATTCGAGTGCTTTAATCAAGTCCGAGCCAAGTATATGGTTCTGGGCTCGCAATACCCATTGGCAGAGCTAATAAGCCTTCGAGATTTCGGACGCAACATTGCACGCACTGAACCACCATCTATGCTTTTCCACTGGAGCAACGATGGTGAGATGGTATCTCATGCCACCTTTCAAATAACAATGAATAGCTTCCGCAAACTCGCAGACCATTTTATTACACAGGCTGAATGGCGAAGGGAGAAAGGTGGCCATACATCAGCTGGACGCCTGGCTTCCTAATAAAGCAAATCAGGCGAACGGCCAGGCGAGAGCGTACATAACTCGCTATCCCTAGTCCTACAGTCCAAAATCAATTGTTGTACAATTGATTTAATTCACCCCTACATCCTCATTGTCTGTCCCAATTTCACTGAAAGAGGAAACCCCTGTCGGTTTCTAAGGCTGTGATTTGCCAGAGAGAGGGACCAGAGCGGGGTGAGATAGAAAGCCTCTTTCAGTCAAAGCGGAGACCAGAGTGGGGCTGGGGGAAGTACCGGCGGCAGCATACTATGCGGGTTAAGCGACATGGCATCGACAGGGGTAAAGAAGGGGTCAAGTGAAAGAGGCGAAGGTGATTGGCAAGAAAAAACAAGCCAGCAGCAGAAAAAGAAAGTTCAATAGGAGAGGACATTTTCCTAATGGATGGGGTCAAGGGAGACCATGGAATAGAACGACCAAGCTATAGGAGAGGAAGATAGCCCCACGCTGTACAAGGTAATAAAGATCGTATTATCTTTACACAGTTTAGGAGTATCCATTTGCTTCCTTAGAGAGGAATAATAAGCGTAGCAACAAGCCATTTTCTTATAGTAACATAGGTTAAGCCTTCCTAATTATTTATTGTAATGTAAGTATTCCTGCTATCTGATAAGGTTACATGAACTATGATCGCTCAAGTTCACTATAGCAGAAAGGTAATGAGAGACACTAATTCTGACTTTATACTGCCAAGGGTATGACAAAGAAGACAGTATTGGGGTTGGGTACTTGTAACCGACCCAACAATCTGCCATAGCGCAAGCATTCGTGGACTCAGGAGCGTGAGAACCAGGCTTGGCAATGTCGCGATAGCCTGACCAGGGAATAGTTGGAATTGCTGAGTTAAGTTGAAACTTAAGATGTTGTTGACAAGGGGAACCTTGCATATAGTATCAGGAAGATGGCGACCCAAATACCTCCATGTGAATGTGTTTCTCATCAACACCCAGATCCCGAAGAGCCTTGCTCTGAGAATTCATAAACGGCGGTGGCCCGCAGATGTAGTAATTCGCTTCTGGCAGAATCACCTTATGCTTAACCTCTGCAAGGTCCACGCGCCCCTCGTGATCGTAATCAAGCCCCAGTATATCGTCTTCTTCAACCTGCTCATAGTAAACAAGGCGGGTGACTTCCGGGTGGTCTCTCACAATCTCGATGATGTTGGAAAATCCGGGAATCCCCCTTCCCTTCAGGATTCAGACTATTAGTCTGAAAGTCCTAGATTTAAAGTTCAAAGTCCTAGATACAAATATCTAGAGATATAAACTCGAGAATAACTCTCAGCTTAATAAGAAACAATCAAGTTATACAAAAAATATATTTTCACCCAGCACTACTGCGCAATATAAACAACAGATGAGGGTGTCTTTCATTGCATGGACGCGTGAGTTGCGCGCAGCATGGATGAATACCACTTTCCTCGGCTTACCTTCCTCCGTTATCTTCTTCAGCATTGCCATCATAGGTGTCAGACCAACTCCTCTGCTAATAAACACCACGGGCGTTGTAGCGTTGATGTCCAAGACGAAATCACCAAATAGCATGCTGATATCCACCTCCGACCCCTCTGGCAGCAACTCGTGAAGGACATTGGATACTCGGCCGGCCGGTTTAGTATCCGATGCGAATTCTCTTTTAACGGAAATTTGAAAATACTTTCCATTTGGCACGTCACACAGGCTATATTGCCGGGGCTGGTATATCCCAAGCTCAGGCACAAAGCATCAGATGCTGACAAACTGGCCAGGCTTGTAGGATGGCAAAACTCCCTTGTCGGCTGGCGTGAGATGGAATGAGATAATTTCCTCGCTCTCTCTCACTTTGTCAGAGATGAAGAATTTGCGCCATCCTTTCCAGCCGCCTGGTGTCGCCATGGCCTCTTGCTACAATCCTTCCTCAAAATTAATGAAATACTCAGCGAGCTTGCGGTATGTAGTGTCCCAAGCATCCAAGACCTTTGAATTAACTCCGTCCCCGAGGATTTGCTTGATCGCCGAGAGTAACCCTTGTCCGACGATGGGATGTTGGTCCGCAGTAACACCTAAACTCACATGTTTATGTCCAATGCGGGAAATGGCTGCCTTCATGGCTTCAGGGTTCTCAATATTGACCGCATATGCCCACACGGCGTGCGCGAGGGCAGCTGGCTGCTCGCCTGTATCTTGATGGGCTGTGTTAAAGATGTTATTGAGCTCAGGGTGTTTATTGAGCAATTGGCGATAGAAGAGCGTTGTAATTTCAACGCCGTGTTTTTCCAGTGCGGGGATGGTCGATTGGACGATTTTGATCTGCTCCGGAGTCAGTGCGGTCGAGGCATAGCGCTCTTCGATGCACCTGATAGAGCGCCCCACGTCCGGCACGCCAGATGATGGTCCGAGCCAGCATGTTGATTTATTTTAGGCCGGTTGCAATGACTATCAATTCATTCATTTCAAGGTCATCTGAAGCTGCTGCGGGGAGAAGATTTATAGGTGCGGAGGCGTCCAATGGACTGCCATATGATGCCAGGATGAATTTACACGTTACGCATATATGACCTCACTACCATCATCCCCGAATGACTTGTGCCAATGGCTTCCTTTCTGGATGACATTATTTTACATACTAAGTGGGTGACCAGCAAGGTGAGCCGACCAAACCTTTTATCGACACAAGACGAGTATATTCTATCTACTCGATTACACCTGGACCATGGTGTATTTCTTTAGATATATATGTAACTATTAATAGAGCTTTACCATTTTCTTTAATCGATGAATTGATTTAAGGACAGGATAACCAAGATCTTAAGACTACTTGATCTCCAACCTCCAATAGGAGCTCAAAGCCGGAGCTTCCATTCCGATACTAAGGCTTCCCTCGCACTATGGAGCTTGAAGTGGTGTGATCAGGTCACTATTCCGAGTTCACTGGCCAGAATCTTCGGTATGATCTGACCAAAAAGGTTTACGCCAAGTGTGCCTGATGGCAGCATATATTTCAAGCTGCGTATGGCTTTAAATAAAGGCTTCCGACGCGACAGGCTCTTCTCAAGGTCAGCACAGAAAGTCTTGAGAAATTGTGAACCATCATGGCGATAGCGAATATATCCCATATCCCTACGATAAGCCCTGGACGCATCCAGTCAGAGGAGCGGATCCAATCGCTGCCCATAATTATTTTTTTTGTATTTCTTTTCATATTTTATGCCCTTCTCATCCTATACGAGTATGTCATCTCCCACCAACAAGTCTCGAAACCTCTATTTCACAAGCTAAGTATGGCAAAGACTTAGGAACACCAGACTCAACCAGATCCCAGACTCTGAGAGCGACCTGCCAGCAAGGAGTATAAGTTCCGAGATTAGCGACTTGCAGCGGTTGGACTCGGTTGCTCCACCGCAGGCATACAGGCAAGTGATGACAGGAACGGAAATTACAGGCTCAGAGGAGCATTCTACGTGTCCCCACGAGGTTATTAACTGGTAGGGAATATATAAACTAATAGGCAGTTTCATGCTTAAGTTGACAATTCTCAATAGCGTTATATGCTTGGAAGCGATAGTGGATAGTGATATCGTCCGTCGGTTATCGTGCGGGCATATATTTCATTCGGGTTGCATTACTCTATGGTACCTGAGGCGACATTATGCCTGTCCTGTGTGCGTATCACGCTGTATAACATTGGAGCGTGAGCATACCAGAACAAACAGGTGAAATTCGTAATACGTTGCAAGAGAGGTATTATTGTGAGTGGAGTTCGGGGTAAGTAGCTCCCATTTTTAAGCTTGTGCCCCTTTTTCCCAGGCAATAATCATAGACACAGGGAATATGCTCTGAATTTCTGACTAAATAGGCTGGTTTAGAAGATTTAGGCTCGCTTAAGGGTGGCTGTTAACTTCACAGACGCAGTGCTGGTTGAATCAATTAATTCAACGTTTTGCGGATGTTATGGACGTACATTGTGGTCACTTTATATTTTGCGGTAACGTATATGATAAGCTTGCGTGACAAAATTTCAGCCTTCAAAAAATCAAAAACACCATAAAAGCACAGCAAACCGCTGAATCTATTGAAACTAATCGCTGTGTTCTCCATCAGACACTGCAACAACTATCTGACACCTTGCATTATGACCGGTCTTGCCGCATGTTCCACAGCGCCTTTCCTTCGCTCGTGCCGACCCTTCTTGGCCACCACCTCTTGACGATTCGGCCACTACCTGCGTTCCACCATCTATCTGATCAATTGCTCGCCTTCCTTCCTCTACTGTCATTGCCCCTCCTTTCTTTAGTCGGGTTCTTTTTGCCCTCCGCCGCCGGCTTAGTGTCTCATTTGCCTTGAAGAAGACCTAGTCCTACATACCAAAATCAATTCTACTAGAATTGATTTACGGTATTTTGCCCCACTTTACAAGGGGTAGACTTGATTTTTGACCGGGGGTAGACTTGAATTTACTAAAGTCACTAGTCGCGGGGTAGCCTTGAGTTTCGCTGGGGGTCGACTCTGGTCTGTGATTGGACCAGGGTTACACGTCGAATTCTGACCATACACAGAACGCACCGCGTAAAGCTCCTGCTCAGGCTTCAACCTTTTGTGCTTCGAGACATTGTGCAGACCGTATTCGAGGATCAGAACCTCCTAACAGGTCAAGTCATGGCAAGCAATCTTTTCACAGAGCTGGGCTGTTCCAACCCTATATATCCCTTTGTTCTTCTTCCAGAGTATCGACTCATCGTGTGCCAGACGTGTCAGTACGCATGTTTGGCAGGCGAAACGGCCACACATCTTTCCCAAACGCATGCTAATATAGACCTGGAAACTCGGCGGCGACTGGTTGGAGAGATCCGAAAGATACCTGGCGTACTACGAAGCCGGACTGAGCTACCCCAGCTGCAGTATCCACCGTCGACAACCGAGCCTATCCCTTGTCTTGCCCCACCAAAGCTTGATGTACTGAAATGCCGACTATGCAATAGCTTCAACGTCCGCCAGCTGCAAGCAATGCAGGAGCATTGTAGTAAATCTCATAGCTGGGTCAACCCCAGGGCTAAGGGACGGCCGTCGAAAGGGCTTCCATCAACTGATCCTCTACCATGGATCGAAGGGGTAGCATGTCAGCGTTTTTTCCCTTCTCGGGAAGGCAGCAGATGGTTCCAAATCACTCTGAGGGCTAAAAGAGAGCGCAGAAGCGAACCAAAGGCCAAGATGGCCCCGCACAAGCTGCGACCTGAGTCCAAAAACCTCACACCTAGTCCTACACACACACACACACACACACAAAGTCTATTACGCCCGGCAGGCCATTGCCCAGAGGGCTCTATGAGTTAAAAATACATACATCTCGCTAGTTGTTGCCTTGATCTCGCCAAGCCCATGTGGTTCTTGTCTTGTTCTTTCCAGCCTGGTCATCGCTTGTCTCCTTGATCCCCGTAGTTGTTAGTAGTAGCAAGTCAACTTGAAGCCCAATTCCTCCAAGTGTTCAGTTTCCTATCTTCGGCGGCTGAAGCGGTGCCTGCTTCTGGTTGCACGGGGCAGTCGTTAGTAGGTATAAGTTTATGGCCGATAGGTTAGTAGTGATGTTGTTGTCACCTCTGTTCCAGGCGACCTGTGGCGATCGCGAAACGGATTGTGGCTCGTACTACTTCCATGTTCGGTGTCCATTTTTGTCCATCTGATGCAGCTTTGCCCCCTAAATGAAAGGAGAGGTTGCCGCGCTTTTCCTCTACGCACTGAAGCATCATCTCCTTGCGCTGTGTCATCCATTTTACACATCGGAAGAGGAAGTGCTCTATTGTTTCTTTTGCTTGCCCGCATGGGCATTCATCAGTCACTGCTGCTCCGATTCGATACAGGTATCCGTTCAGTCGTGCCATTCCGGTCCTGAGTTGTGCCAGCACGCTGGCTTCCTTCCACGGTAGCTGGTCGTACAGTAGCCGAGTATGTTTACCAGGCAGAGCTGAGTCGACCTTTCTCGAAT
>LBNR01000038.1:25213-43397 GCA_001262555.1 Fusarium nygamai | reverse complement strand
GCCGTGGACGGCTCACACAGAGACCCGCACTTTAACTAAGACTCACCCTGCATACGACACATTTACGCCGGTCGACATGTGGAACAGCAACGACACTCGGCCTAGAGTGATGACATATGTCCGACGAGACCCAAGACTTCTTGCTGACCAGATTCGGCCTTTTCAGACTCGTGATATCCTTTGGCTCACAATCAACAACCTGACGATCGTAAACTTCTATCATCAGAACGACGAGAGGGACGCCCTAGACACGCTATTTCAATGGTCTGTCCCGGAACGTTGCCTCGTAGCTGGCGATTTCAATGCCAGACATCGTAGCTGGCAAACAGGCCAAACTACGAACCGGGGCCAAGAGATAGCAGGATGGGTGTCTGAGAATGACCTCAGCCTTCTCAACACTTTAGATATCCCAACAAACCCGTACGGCAACACAATCGATCTTGCCTTTACTAACCTACCACTTGCTGAAGCTATCGTCGAGGACCATCTCGCCACCAGCTCTGACCACTTCACGCTAAGCCTGACTTTCCCAGACGTCAGATCGACTCCGGTACAGCCAGGCAAGATTCGAGTGACGACGGAAGACGAGCTTAAACGATTCGTCGAGATCGTAGAGCTTGGCGCTACAGGAATACTCCTGACAGATTCGACCCCCGAGGAGCTGGACGAGCTTGCCTCTTCACTTGTGAGTCTACTAACATCAGCAGCAAAAGCGTCTGGGAGGCCCGCACGGAAAGGCGGACGTCCGGCTCCCTGGTGGACGTCCGGCTCCCTGGTGGACGGAGGAGTGCGCCGACGCCGCGGCTGCTTTTCGAGCCATCAGAAGAAGCTACCTGCTCGGCTTCAACCAGGACGTTTAGATCGCCAAAAGAGGCTTTCATCGTGTGGTCCGTCGGGCCAAGAGGCGCTATTGGCGTAACCTCATCGATGGCTTCTCCAGCAGTAGCGATGTTTTCAAAGCTATCCGGTGGCTAAAGTCCCCAGGAGCCTTCCAGCCGCCACCTCTACAGGTCGATAACGTCGTGTACGAAAGCCAGATAGATAAAGCCAACGCACTCCGACAGGCCACGCTTGAACGAAGAACCGCGGAGGACGACATCGCAAACGCATGGACGCCAGTATTCCCGCCTAGATCGATCCCATTCTCTCCCGAAATCTCTCTGGAGGAGGCGCAATATGCGACTTGTCACACAGGCAACACATCCCCGGGATCGGACAACATCACAGTCAAACTTCTCGAAGCAGTATGGCACATCATCGGGACACACGTCCGTCGTCTCTTCGAAAGATGCCTTACCATAGGCCATCATCCAAAACCATTCAAGGAGGCGGAGGTGGTCATGATCGCGAAACCGGGACGGAGAGACCTTACCGAACCACGAGCATGGAGACTCATCTCACTGCTCTCCTGTCTTGGTAAGGGACTAGAACGACTGATCGCGCGCCGCCTAGCCTGGGCAGCCGTTCACTACAGCGTCCTTCATCCGCAGCAAGCTGGGGCGCTCCCCAAGAGGTCGGCAACAGACTTGGTAACTGCTCTGGTCCATGATATTGAAGAAGCGTTTGCACGCAAGAGGGTGGCGACTCTAGTCACAATGGACGTCCAAGGTGCTTTCCAGCGCTGACCTCAATTCAAGTATCAAGTCAAGTATTTCAAGTAAGTCAAGTAAGTCGATGACCCAGTTTATTTCAAGTAAGCAAGTTCATAATGCTTCAAACTTGATTTACTTGAAATACTAGATTTTATGGATTTTCCTATGCGACAGCCCTGTGAATGTCGAGGCTGTTCGGAGTCCCAGGCATAGGGTAATCAATTGAGTGTGGTACCCCAGTTGATTACACCAATGGAGCCCAGGAACGCGGCAGGGGTGGCGCGACTACGTGTTTTGCGTTCGCTCGCGTGGTGGAAACACCTGGTTCAGAATTAACGTCGCTCCCTGATGAGAAGCATCTGTATTCCGCGATTCGCTGGTAACCCGCTATGGCAGCACAATAACAGTCGTTAGAATCGCTTCTGGGAATTAGTGGCCAGCGCAAATCACTCAAGCAGCAACTTGACGCTGCGTCCATCAAGACTGAAGCTGGAAGAACGACCCTCGCCGACCTCCCAACTGTCCAGATCGGCTGCAAGAAATATATACCAGAAGAATACATTGCCAATAAGAATCGCAAAGGTCGAAGGAGCTGGATCCAAGCCCATGGCTTCTTTCTTACAGAAGTCAGTCCTGATTTACGGACGTTGCAGACCTACTGGGTATGCTCGAAATGTGATGAACGAGGCAAGAGCTCATTATTCGTCGCCACAAATACAACATCGCCAATTGAGCACCTCCGAAGGTAAATGATATCTATACGAGCCTGATCTTTATTACTTTTCCATTGTCTTGAGGGATGTAGGTCTCATATGATCACCGAGGCGGATGACAATGCGGATGAAGATTCGTATTCGTCTCGCGCTGACATTCACCCACCTTCGAAGCGGCGTTGCCTGGAGGCTCCTACTGCAAGATCTAATGTCAATAAAGCGAAGGAGTTGACGGTCGGCTGGATCGTTACTGCCAATCTTCCATTCACGGCGCCATCGAATCCGTACTTGCGCCGAATGCTCGATTTACACGATGCATTATTAGCAAAAGAGGTACCGTGGAGTCGGCAGTCTGTGCGTGATACTATGCGGAAATTATTCGAGCTAAAGAAGGGAGTAATATTAAGTCAATTGCAGACGGCGGTCACAAGGATTAGCTTTAGCTTTGACCTATGGACTTCTCCAAACCGGTATGCTTTCCTTGGCCTCCACGCCCACTATCTCGACGCCTCCTATCAAGTCCAATCGCGACTCCTCGCTCTGCGCCGTGTATGGGGATCTCATTCCGGAGACAACCAAGCAGCGACAATATATGATATCTTGGGCGAGTATGGGATACGAGATAGGACTGGCGCGGGTGTCTGCGATAACGCCTCATCCAATGATACATGCTTGGCGAGCCTCTATCGTCAAGTTTATCCTGCAATGGCGGAAGAAGATATTAGAAATCATCGAACAAGATGCTTTGGGCACATTCTCAACCTTGCAGCTCGAGCCTTTCTCTGGGGAGAAGATCCTGACTCGTTTGAGCGAGAAGCCTTCACCGAGGCGGCTTTTAAAGTTGAAGAGCGTGAGCTTCGGCTCTGGCGGAAACGGGGAGCGATGGGCAAGCTGCATAACATCGTCCGGTTCGTCAGGGCTTCCCCGCAACGGAGAGAGCTGATGAAATCTCTGGCTTGTGGCCAGAACGACGAAGACGGCTATCAACTCTTTGAAGAGGAGCGAGCTGCCATCGACCTCGAGCTGATGCAAAATAATGAAACTAGATGGAATTCAACCTTTCTGATGATCCAGCGTGCCATTCGAAAGCGAGAGCATATTGACCATTTCATTGAATATCTCGAAACGAAGACGTCAGAGCCCCGACAGCGGGTGCCTGTCCAAGATCAGCTTTCACCACAGGACTGGCTTCTGTTGGCGGAGATACAGAGTCTACTCAAACCGCTCCATGAGATCACTATGAGGTGCCAGGGTTGGGCCAAAGAAGGACGCCACGGCGCCTTGTGGGAAGTAATGATTGGAATGGAGTACTTGCTGAATTTCTTCGAGGAACAAAACCTGATATTCTCGTCACCTGATAGTTGCATCAGTGAGCTGAGAAATTTCAGGGCCTCGGCAACCAAAAGTACGACTCCCTAATTCGTCTTCGTTCTCTTCAAGCTTCTTTGACTAACGGTTTCTCAGGATCTAGCGCTCAACGAATTGAGCAGGGCCGCGGACGAGAGAAACACTTGCCACAGCACGCTCGAGAGGAATACACTGATGTAGTTTTGCAAGATGAGAATCTTGATGATGATCACCGACGATGCGTCCAGATCTCTATTAAGAACTGTTGGTCAAAGCTCGATGAGTATTACAGCCTACTAGGCCAATCGCCACTTTATCCGGCTGCCGTTATTCTTCACCCACGCTGGAACGTGTCTTGGCTTGAGGCGAACTGGACCAGCGACGAGCAACTAGTGTGGCTACGAGACGCTAAAAACAGTGTCCGGGAATTCTTTGAACAGCACTATCCACGTGAGGAGCAGCCCGAGACATCGAGGACGGTGACAGGAAAAGCGGTGCGACAAGACGAGCCCAGTCAATTTGACCAGTGGATGCAGAGCTGCGATCGGTGCATGATGGAGGAAGAAGACGAGCTTGGCGTTTACATGAGGCAAGGGCCAGTGCGGCGAGAGAACTTGAACCCCGTCTTGTGGTGGAAGGATCATCAAGAAGAATACCCACGTCTGAGCAAGTTTGCCCTCGACATTCTGGCAATTCCTGCCATGTCTGTTGACCCTGAGCGGACGTTCAGTGTCACCAAGTTAACGGTAAGCTCGCAAAGGCACAGCATAAGCCCCGAGATAATAGAGGAGATGCAGTGTCTACGAAACTGGCTACGCCATCAAGCGATCACTATGGGTGAGGTGGTTAGCTTTGGTGGGGACTTGGTGGGTTGGGAGGGAGGGGAGGCTTAATAGCTTTATTGGAGCCTCAGGTCAGCACCTTCATTTCAAGTATATCAATTCAATTCAAGTTAAGTAAGTCCATGGACGATTTTATTTCAAGTAATCAAGTTGGACCCCCAAACTTGACTTACTTGAATTGAAGTCAGCGCTGATCTTTACACAGTAATCCTGACCTAGATCAAATCGTTCAAATACGCTTATCTAAGCCATGATTAAATTATTACTACTTATTCTCTCCTAGATTAAATTATGCTAATATATACTAATTGCTTACTAGATAAATTGATAGAACCGGAAAGGTTCCTCTGCTTGTCGATCAAGGTCCATTTGCCGTTGGGCTAGCCTCTTGTCTCTCCTTCGGGCAACATGAGCCGCCGCTTTTTCTTCTCGGCTTGCATACTTTGCAGGTCGACCACGTTTAGACACCGTTTGCCGTCTGATTTCTTTGCCGCGAAGTGGCTGTTGGCAGCCGCAGGCCACGTAATATACTCGCACATTTGGCCGCGGGAGGCATGGGGGAGTGAGTTTTGGCACCAAAACGGACGCTAGTTGTTCAGGTAGTAGTGACCTCGGGGCAAGTCTCGCTTGTACTGTCTGTTGTGGCCTTATGACAGGTCTTGGCTGTACAGCCTGTTCTAAGGCGTAGCAGCTTGGTATTTGCGTTCTTATCGACTGAGGTATGGGTGATTTTTGTGACTCAAAAACTTGCGCACATCCGTCCGCAATCTGCTTTCGAAGACTCATTATATATTGTTCCACCTGTTCGCACCTTCGGATTTCTAGTTCGGGCTGTAGGTGGCTCGGAATTACCTGTTGCATCAATAATGCGAGCGTCTCACTTTCAATATCAGATGAATTTGTGATCGATGAATTATCATCATGACTTTTCTTTGGATCCTGAACAACAGGATCACGAAGGGCCCGCAGGGGATTCCGCCGTAAACCGCTGGGTTTATCTGATAGGCTGAAAGCAGAGCTCTCTTGATCGTAGCAGAGTTCCCGTACTTCGTACGACAAAGTTTGGCCGATGTGGCAATGAACCTAAGACCTCCATTGATCCTGGCTCTAACAGAGGTATCGAGGGAGAGGTGTCGGGTAGCCCGTCCGCCAGTGTATTCTCGCCCAATACCAGCTTTCAGGAGAAGCTTGCTCTATTGCAAGTTCCGCTTCACCCTTGATATCTATCGAAAGCCATCGGCGCTTGCCATCCTTTGCCCTCGGCGCCGATCCTCCCGGCGTGGGATATGGCAATACCCAATGGTATGCGAAAAGGTAGCACTGAAGCCGACGCGCAAATGCCTGCAACAACCTACTCTCCGCTGACATATGTTGCAATGCAGTATATATCTATTGATGAAGTTTCCGAAACGGTTTGTTTTCCCAATGGCCTCGTAGTCGACGATCATCAAAGCCGAATAATGTTTGAGCTACTTCCTGAGGGCTCTTGACATTCGCATGGTTCCCCGACACTGCAGTCATACCATTGACAAGGGCGGTTGAAAGACCTTTGCGACAAAACTGAACATCATCATCTAGGATCGTAGTGCGGACCTTCGGGCGGAGGTCACTTTGAATTGAATGAAGGACGTCAGCCCTCATTTGCTGAAGGCAAATATGACAAAGCCATGACACAATCTGATCTGTGATGGCATCCTCCTTGGGATACCCCCGGAGCCACTCATGACCCAAGTCAGCACGGCGGCTGAGGTCGAAGAAATGTTTAACATGGCCACCATATTTAAGGTATCGTTTATGAAGAGTCCTATTCCCAAATAAGACTGAGTCAGTAATATCTGGAAGAAATCTCAATAGAGTCTAGTTGATACGAGGCTCAATCCAATAGTAGCCATACTGCTCCAGTGTTTGACTAAAGCCAAGGCTGTAGTACACTTGTGATAAGCCTGCTGGTTGTAGCAGCTCTCGCCTGCTCCACCACAGCGCTCCTTGTCGGGAATAATCATGCCCTCCAACTGCGACCTGGAGGCATTGAAGAAACATATCCATCATCTTGGTTTGCTCCCATGTTGTCAGGCCCTTAGAACACTGGGCTTGAACCAACTTAAACCCAGTTGTAAACTTGTTAATATTGTGCCAGATATAATCAACAAAAACAGGAGTGCGAACTGCCTACAGGTGGGATGGAGGCCCTGGTAGCTGGGGGCAGCGGGCTTCGGGGGTAAGAGAGCGCAGCACTGCCAGAACGCTTTGAAATAAGGTCTACGAAATACGATATTCCTCGCAGACACCGAAGGATCGTTGTTTAGAATCTGTGAGGCCATAGTGATGACGGCGCTTGCTGGCCAGGTACGCGCGATCAGTGACGTTCTTGCCTGAGGCTGGCTTGCCGCTAATGCTTTGCATATTATTGTGAAGCTGTGGATCTAACGCCAGATGCCGTAGATCTGGATTCTGAAATGGATATGTGCGAGCAGCATCTACGATCTCTTTGGTGAGACTGTACATTTGGCCATAAAGAATACCCCCACGGCGGAGTCGAGACCTTACAGGCGTCAACGTAGTCATACCGCCAGCATCTCGAAGCATTAACTCATGGTAAAAGTTTTGGCCGGACTTGGGAATATTTCTATTATAAAGCTGACCCAGGTGGTGACGGATGCAACAACGCCGCCAGAGGTATGTCTGAGGTTCAGGTGACGAGATACCATTAGGCATCGGGCAGGTTTCTTTACCCACATCAATGTATAACCGGTCGCTGCGCATATGTGAGAAATCTAGAATGCGGTGTAGCTTACAGTCGAAGCTGTTTATGACCGCCAGCAGATCGGATGGGGCATCTGGATATTTGAAAAAAAGCTTGGTGCCTTTTGCCTCTATGTATAACTTAGGATCGCGAAAGTCTTGATACCCCGGTTGGCATACTGCTGTGAGAACATGGTCCCACAGTTGCTGCATGCCTTGCGGTGGCAGGAAGTAGGACATCCGTAGCTGAGCCTGACGACTAGGGGCCTCGAACAAACGATTCTCTACCTGAGGAGCTCGACAGGTAGCCAATGCGTGACGATAACTTGCGGGCAAGTGCTGGAGTCTATCGACATCATAGACCTGACGGACAGCGGGATAGAAGATATCATTAAACCACCGCGAAAGTTGCTCGTCAGTTAACCGATTGAAGTCGCGGGAGCATGGCAGATGCGGAAAGAACAGGTGAAATGTGATAAAATCAGCGCCTTTAGCCCTCGCGAAGATAAAATGTGGCACGTCTTTCAGTCGCGATGGAATCAACCAGGGATGCTCTTGATCTAGATCTAGGCGATCCAAAGTTAGGTGAACGTCCGTGGAGATATTCTGAACATACTGAGGAGCAGAATAAAATCAAATCCCATGGATTACTGTTACAGGAGAAGTCACAAATCCCAAGATACTATCAATGTCGAATAAAACAGCTGGAGGAGTCGGTCGTGAATGTTCGGTATGAAGACAGGCTTACTTAGGCTTGCCTTCAAACTGTCCAGGTGTATAACCAGAAAATAGCTCTTGCCATTGGGTAGGGCTCAAGCCAGGGGTTTCACTACAAGTTTTCGTTTCAAGGAAATGCTATTTATCAAGTGTATAAGGCACACTACGAGGAAACAGATTTGCGATCCCATGATGGTTAGACGTTCCCTCAGCTTCTATATGCGCTGTCAGAGATTCTCGATGCTCCTGAGCGCCACAACTGTGAATTCCAACAAGATATTGCTGAACAAACTTGTGTATGGCGTATTGCAAATCGTTCCAGGTGTTATCATGAGGGAGACTTGCTTGCATTTTGGCGGAGACATCTGGACTCCAAGGCTCTGTCTGATCTTAGCGCTCTTCGGTACTAGGAGCGTCGACTAGCTCCTCGTCGTAAAAATCTAATCCAGTGTCAATTGTACTTAGATCATAATATTCCTAACTAGAGATAATAGGGGGTTCCCCGGAAGAGATTATATTGGGTTCAAATTCGCCAGTGTCGGTCAGCGAACTGTTCCCCGGTCTCATCTGCACATTCTCTGTGGCAGAGTCGACTGTCTAAGACCCCTCCGCCTGATGATTTGTGGTCTCAACATGCTGTCTCGCTTTTTGCCGCTGCCGGCATCTCTGGGTACGTTGCGCTTGTAGGCGACGTTGATGTAGCGTAGCGGGGTCACATTCGTTCATGAATCGGAATTTCATTGTTGTTTTGTGTTAATGTTGGAAAATCCGGGGATCCCCCTTCCCTTCAGGATTCAGACTAAAAGTCTGAAAGTCCTAGATTTAAAGTTTAAAGTCCTAGATGAAATCATTTAGAGATATAAACCTGAGAAGAACTCTCATCTCAATAATGAACAACTAAGTTTCATAAAATATAATTTCACCCAGCACTACTGCGCAATATAAACAACAGTTAATGCGGGTAAAGTTTACTGATTTCGCTTCAGACACTAAAGATTTAAGCCAATAAAAGCGGGCTAGCCTGATTAGGAAAATGTAACGCTCACGGGAAAGGCATACTAGTCCGAAATAGGGAAATGTAACGCTCAACCGCGTTCTGTTCTCCAATGGCCGTCGAGGTCGTTAAGTTCAACACCTAGAATACAGCAGCAATATATATCTGAAACAAAAAAAATGCATTTCCATGTTATTTAGGCACACAGATACCCAATTGAACTAGAGAAGACCAAGATTTCGGGTTGTAGTCTGGCAAACCTAAGTGCTGATTCCCCCATGGATTCACAGTAAAAGCGCAGTTGCAAAAGCAACTCAAAACTGAGCTTCTATGAAACGGTTAATCCTGCGGATAGGTGGTTTTGTGCAGGGAGGATTTACTGAAGAGAAAGACTAATATGAAGCAATGCATTTAGCTTCAGAGCAGATTAGCGCAAAATTTATTATCGTGGCTTAAGGGCAGCTTGCTACAGATAGCCAAACTCCTCGGGGAGTATGTAGGAAGATCCCGTGCATTGAGGCTTGGCCAATGAATACAAATATCTGTTTAAGAACGTTCCCACTTACTTCGATATATAGTATCGCAACGCATCATAACCCAATAGTTCAATTAGACATATTTATAATATCCTTTATTTAAGCACGAAAGATGTCTTTGACGCAGATCTTACTGTTCAGTTCAAATGCTTGTTGCACTTGCTGCTCAGCAATGGGTAGCTTAAGAACATCACTTCGAAAGGCAGGCCAGTATTTCTCCTTGATCCACGAGCCCAAACATTGTAGCGCCATGAGTAGTTTGTACACACCAAATACATTTTTAGTACTGCCAAGAGGAATTCGATTGTACAGCGTCGACATTCCGTCTAGGAGTGTTGAAGCCACAAAGTCCCAAGAGTGGCCTTGCACAATAATCCCAGCGAGAAACTCGATAGCTGTCACCTTGCCTTAGAGCGCTCACCATTGAGCAGAGTGCCAGGTACCAATCTGAA
The DNA here is from genome assembly GCA_001262555.1 of Fusarium nygamai. Lineage (NCBI taxonomy): Eukaryota > Fungi > Ascomycota > Sordariomycetes > Hypocreales > Nectriaceae > Fusarium > Fusarium nygamai. The sequence continues at coordinate 33,462 of LBNR01000038.1, read as the reverse complement.
GCAATTCCTTGTCCCACTCCACCTGACTAGATTTATTCATTTATTCCTTATATTAGTCGCTGGACTTGTTTCGCGGTTTAGCTAATCGTACTCGAACTGGGAAGAAGGCCATTCTAAGCCGGAGAAAGAAAATAGAGTTTATAGAGCCGTGATTAGTCCAAAGCTAGAATAAAATAATCCCGAGCCTTAATGGTAGATTCAGCAAACAGCTTCACAACGCTGTCTTCATCATGTCTATGCTCCATTTCCACAATGTCTCCCCCAGCTCGTCATTCCGAGCGGCCTCTGAGAGCTTGGCCTCGGTGGCGTCCCAGCTATAACCATACCAAAACTTCCCCGCCAGTGGACCGACGTCAAAGTACCTGCCGCTCAACTTCCGTGACGCTATCTCTGGGTCGGTCGTGAGTAGGAGCGTGGTGCGGGCGCCGTCCTGGACAGGGATGCTGGTCATTCGCACGACCGACGACGTGAGGAAGGCGATCCAGGGCGGGATGGCGGCGGAGTCGGTGGCGGCGGACGTGCCTATGGTACCTGGAGTTTAGAGAAGTCAGCGGTGGAAGAGATGGACAAGGTGGAGGGTAATGACCTGGATTGAGGCAGTTGACGAAGATGTTATCCTGTCCAGATTCCTGAAGGTGTTTGTGAAGAGCGCGGGCAAAGAGGATATTTGCGAGTTTTGAGCGGGCGTATCTAAGTTCTTTTTAGTATTAAAATCCTCGTCATATGTGATTCAAGTTTTTAGTATTAACAACGTATACCTTTGCAAGCTTGCTTGAACATCCGCCACTGTCTGTAGGGTTGTCACCCTTTCAACACGCAAGTCCTCAAAATCGATGATGTCGCCTGGTACGGCTTTATACATTGCGTGAGCATGAGATGCGACAACGACGACCCTGGCGTCGCCGTAGTGTTTGGACGTTTCCTTGATGAGATCCTGCAGTTTTTCTTTGTGAGTGCAATTTTAATAACGGATAGAGTAAGATTGCCCACCAGGCACCTACCAAGAGGTTGTAAATAAATATAAAGTGTCCGAGGTGCTACAGTTTGTAATGATTAGCGTCCACCCATCGGGATCGACATTTCCCGCCACTCTCACGTTGGTCTAATGCCGCGTTAGTCATATGTTACACATGCAACAGTGTAGTAAACCTACACCAAACTGAATCTCCAACCCATCCCGCGTCAGTGTCTGAGGCTATAGAGTGTTAGTAACAGTACCTATCAGAGGTATGAAAGGAGTTTCCTTTTCGATCTTGACCTTACCTTCACAGAGAGAGCGGCATTAGCGACCACGACGTCAAGCCTCGTCTCGAGCTTCTCAAACTGCTTCGCCGCGTGAATGCAGCTCTTCATGTCTGACAAGTCCAGTTCTAGGAACCTCAAAGAAGACTCGTAATGATCGGGGACTGATAAGCCTTCTAACAACTGTTGAAATTTCTTCTTTGACCGGGACGCCACGTATACTCGAGCATTGCGTCGCAAAAGTTGGGTCACTGTTTCCTTTCCGATTCCAGTTGCGCCTCTGTAGCCACACGGTCATTAGCCAGGTCCGATGCAGTGGATTCGTACTTGCCCTGTCACAATCATGACTTTTCCTGATAGATCAGGAATGTCTTCTGGTGAAAATTGTTTCCTGAATGGCTCCATGATGCAAGCTCTTCACTGTTCTGGGTCAACCAGGCGTCAAAACCTAATTTTGAAGCAACCGACGCTTCCTTATATACTGAAAGGTCAGGTATGCCAAAGGATAAAGCTTCTTGTTGGGCGGAGATCTCTTGGGAACCTTCGTTCGTTTAGCCGAAGAAGCCTGTGGGGCAAGGGCGGACATAGGGGTTAGTAGCTTCCCGACCCTGGGTATATATGGCTTAGGTCCGGTATCTCCTCAATTAGCTACCTTACTCTAGAAACGTTAGCGCTACGGTTGTCATATGAGGAATGGGACGGATGTTTAAGGATAGATCAAGGCTATTAATAATATGTTAGGGACGGCGGAAGGAGTGTTTTCTCAAGCTAAGATCAGCCTCGCATCTTTCAGCATATAACGTGTTTGATAAGCGAGTGCAACAGACAAGTGCAACACAGCACTGTATAACTAAAAGAAAACCTACCCTATAGTATTTTTTTAATAAATAAAATAGCTAAAAATCTAGAAAAAATCTTTCTTATAATAATATAGCCAACTTTATTATATAAGTTACCCCCTGTCTTCATTAGCGTATTTGCAGTTTTGGTGAGAATGTTCAATGCCGTCTAACAGACGTCGTCGTCAGACAAGTGTGAGGGTTAGGGTTAGAGGTTTTCAATGTTATTGTCACGGCATTTTGCAAGAAATCACGGCTCTTGCTAAGTAATCAGCTCCGTCCGCTCGTCATGTTTCCAGGTTGCAGGCTGTGTTAGGTTAGCAAGCTGAACGTTGTTAGAGAATGACCGAGAATGACCGTAAGTCAACATTTGATAGTCGGTTCTATCTTTTCGAGGGCTGATACTCTAAACAAAATCCACTCAGCCTCGCCGCCTTTCCTATGCTAAGAAGTATAAATATCACAGCAGTGTATGCCAAGTTCAACCAGCTACGTTATTTCTATCCTATCCAGAGTTCCTAGTAGACCCACCTTCAGAATCTAGGAACTTCCCGCAAATATATAAAAACTGCCAGCATTTGTTCTATAACAATAATCTAACTTAAACTAGCTTGGCCCTCTTCATATTACCCAATCCAATACTTTTTGATGTATATGATATTCCTGTCTATGAAACAAACCTCAGGTCAAAATTACTGTAAATAGGGTGGATAACGTATGACAGATAAAGTACGCGTTCACACGCGTGTGTGACGTGCGCGCAGACCGTCGATTGAAATGGGACGAATAAGTCGCCATAGTATGGATGACATGGGAATAAACCGGAGATAGATAAGCACTTGAGACATGGGCAGGGGTACGCGACAATTAGGGGTACACGACAATTAAGAATAGAAGAGTAGGATTTTACAAGGGTACGAGCCAATGAGAGGTGGTGAATTTCCTCTTTTACTGAAAACGGGTCATCGGAGGAAATATGGGGCGAAAATACTAGACGGTGATTGGTCATAAACAGGAAACGCAATGCGTTTCTGCTGATAATTTGTCGCACTGGATGTGCTTAAAATGGATTGAAGGTCGGGTCATTCATAATGAGCAGCAGTAATGAGTTGATTGGTTCTATCTTCTGTGTGGGGTATTCCATCCCACAGGTTTTACTTTAAATCACCCAGCTTGATTACTAAGGGCTGTTGTTCCTGAGGATCATTGAGACCATGCCCGGCCTGCGACATAATTCTTGAGTAAATTTTCATGAAAGTAATGACGACAGGGGACCAGCGCACGGACGACAAGTGTGTAATTTAGTAAATTACATGCTGTCCTTGGTACAGTAGAGTTGATTTAGTTCTTGGTTACTAGGGCCTCTTTCACACGATCGATGCATCTTCTTTTTGAAGGCGGAGGACAGTTATGACAAGCCTTCAATAGTAATGATACAATCTCTCCATGACCTTTAGCTGAGGCTGCTTGGAGAGCGGTGCCATAGCGGCCGCCTTGTGCGCTGATGTCCGCTTCCTTATCCAACAGCAGCCGCACTATCCCTTTGTGACCTTTAAGTGAGGCTGCTTGGAGAGCGTTGCCGTAGTTGCCGCCTTGTTCGTTGACGTTCTTATTGTTAGACAATAGGACTCTGACGGTTTCTGTGAGTCCGGCAAGGCACGCGAAGTATAAGCAAGATGCCTGTGTTATGCCTGGCTCTTCAACCAATGGCCAATCGAGTTGATACAATCGAGTCCATAGCCGAAATAACACATCGTTCTCTAAGAAGCTCACAGCGGCTGCAACAACATCTTTCGAAACTTCAGCAGGGCCAGTGTGGTCCATCCAAATTTTTGCCGCGTATTTTGCGAAGGGAAATTGCGACTTGATCATGGCGACACCACAGTTTTCCAAGCTAGTAAGGTAGGTCAAGCAGGTCAGTGCGATGACAACGCTGGCCTCTGCATGCAAAAAGCCTTGAACCTGACATTTCAGAAGATACTCCTTAACTGAGAAATGAGCCAATTGGAGTTCCTCCAGGGCGTCCTGGCCACCATGTGAACCTTGTACGATCGACACCAAACTTGGGCAGAATCTCGTAATCTCACTTGGACAAGGTAGCCTGTCCTCCGGATCAAAGTATCCTGGTCGGCTGTCGATCCGCACAGCTATCACATCTACCGCCTCCTTCAGTGTCAATGGCCGCTCGGAACATACGAGAAACTGAAGCAGGCGGATGGCTTTGGGCTTGCGCTCGGGCGGAATTCTTTGCAGTATACGATTATATGTCTCGTTGAGATCTTGCGGCAAAGATATAAGGGTTCTTTCAATAGCTTCACGGTCAAGACATGTCTCGAGACTATCGAGCTGGCATGCTGCCCACCGGAACCTAGAGCTAATATTAGCTACTTCTTTGCTTAAAGGAGCCAGCATAAAACTAACATCCCATCTGGTTTACCTCCGATTTCGTTGCAAATCTGGTTGAGTACGGATGGAAACGAAGCCCATTTAGCAAATTCCGGGCTTTTTTCAAGCCTTGCCATGACATAGGAGCGTATATCGGTGTTAATGGCATCCTTATCAAGTAACAGGCAGTTGTCCTTGCCAATCAAGTGAGGAATCTCACGTTGAAACTCTGCTTCTGGACGCCCAGTGGCAACCAGCCGAACGTGATCAAGTTCGAGGGTAGATATAATATCCTTCATCCACCTAAGAAGTTCGACTCTTGTAGTAGACTCATCTAGAGCATCTAGTACCAGAAAAATCTTTATCGGGCCTCTCAGCATCATATGGAGGCAGCCTAAAAGGGTCTTGGTCGCCGGTTGGTCCCTACCATCACGATGGGATTGGAATAGACCATCAAGTTCTCTCGAAGAATCGATTTCGAGCTTGTAGAGTTGGAAGACAAGCGAGCGCAACATGCCGTCTACGGTCTGCTTCGTTGTGTCGCTAAAGTCGAAGAAGAAAGCAAGGGTTATATGGTCGTTTATATTCACAAGATGGTCGAGAATCGTCGTGCTTAGAACTGTCTTGCCACATCCTGGCAGCCCGTAGAGCCACAGATGCCGCCGTGATCTAGTTTTCCACTCTCTAAAGGCAGCGCTGTTGAGGAACCACTCCCCAGTTCCTTCGTGCCTGAGTTGTCTTGCATGATTGGCATTGGTCGAGGAGTCAGGAGGAGAGAGCCAGTCCTTGATCTCAGCCACATGCTGGTTCGATCTGACCGTCTCAATCATGGCCTTGGTTACATTCGACATTTTCTGCACGTCATTCAATGTCGTTCCAACTATCTACAGTTAGAAAGGGGCCGAGAAGAGGAATAGCGACACTAACTGGAACTCAGAACCTCACCAACTCTCCTCTCGGCCTCGACTTTATTAGGCGGGATTTGTCGCAGAAGATCTTTCGCATACGCCGCCGCCACCATGGCCGCGAAGCCTTGCCACTCCTTGTTCTTATGAGAATCAGAATAGTCGCATATACCGCGGATAACAAGGCAAGGGAAGTGGTTCATCAAGCCTGCCGCCTCCATCTCGAAGCAGAGGACGCCCTTTTCCACCGCCAACTTGTCCCGCACGATCGCATCCTTCATCAGTTGATTAGCACTAGCGATCAGTCCATAGTGGATGGCTGGGTTGTCGTCTTCTTCGTCCCGTTCGGCCCGGGCCACTATATGGGATGAATCATCGCCGCACACCACATTACAGGCTTCAGACGAGTTTGAAGGGTGTGTGATGTCAGATCGGTACAGTCTATCGCTACTCGCAGGTGGGCGGGAGTACTTCTTTCGCTTTTTGATCTTCTTCAATGCCATATCCACGTCGTCATTAAGCTGATGGCCCCTCAGCTCGTACCTAGCCCTGAGCGCACTAATCGCCGCACGCAGCACCGTCGGCGGTTGGTCTAAAACCTGTGTTTCTTGGAAAGAATGATTCTGGATTGTCTTGCCAAAATCATATTGGAACACCCCGCCTTTCCCGCCGTGACGGCTACTGACCACAATGTCGCCGAGACGTATGTCATGATTTGGACTTGGCGCACCACCACCGATACCGACCATGAGTCCGATGCGGATATTCGGGAAGCTGTGAAGCATGTCTCTTGCTACGGTCGCAGCAACGGCTGTACCGTACTCCCTGTCGGGCAAGACGGAAATCACAATATTATGACTTCCGATGCTGCCCAAGGCATAATTGTTATTATCGTTCTGGGCCACTTCTCGAGGGCCTTCATGTTCTTCGTCGAGGAAAGCCTGGGCAGCAACAAACTCGGTAGTGAGGGCGCAGATCCAGCCAACTGTGTAGTCCTGGGGGTTCGCCATGATTTCCGATATGATGCCGGGAGAAAGCAAGGTACTGATTAAGGTAAATTGATCGACCATATGATAAGCAATAGTTCTGAAGCCGGAGACGTAAGATGCAAAAATGTCAAAAATTGGGCCAGAGACAAAGTCGTAGAAATTTTCAATAGGCAGAAGTGCAGGCTCTCACCAGGCTGCATGGTTCAGGGGGTGGCGTAAATTAGACGCCTTTCTTCGTAGTGTTACCGCAAGCTGAGCAGCTTCCATGCGTGATTGGCGATAGGTGTCCATACCAACACCATAGCCTCTTTTTCAACGGCTGAATAGGAAGGCTGAAACCCAAACTGCAGAATCTTCGGAACAAAAGTGGCGCACTCAATGTTGCTTGTTGCAATCAGGTTGACTAACTAGCATGCCCTGATCGTTGGCTTTGAGCAGCGTGAGAGCCTTTATGTGGCATGCGTTTAGACGCGTCGGTAACGCGTAGAGTAGCGATTGTAGTCGCTATGGAAATCGATGCATGAGAATAGGTGGGAGATAGACGCATATGTGAGAATGAACAGGGGGTAGGCGACAATTTGAGGTACACGATAATTAAGAATAGAAGAGTAGGCTGTCGACACAAACAATAATTGTCAGGTGCTTGAGTAGACATCCTAAGAAGGTGAGATATTCAGAGAAAAGACTGCTACAAATCCAATCTCTAAATCATTAGCTACAAGTACAAGACGCGATAGTCGAGGAGAGATCAGACTTAAAGTCAAGTCAACTAATCATTTTAGTTACCTATGATTGGCTCTTGCCTACGCGCAATGAACTCAGCACGGGGGCACGGATCACCGTGTTATAAAACGGGCACCGTTTCGCGTTCTGGTAAACATGACCTGAACAGTAACGGGGCCCGTTACGAGTTTTGGGAATCCCTGTCGATTTCTAGACCGTTGATTGGCGTAAAACCCGTAACGGGCCCCGTTACCGACTAGAATACTAGAGTAGGAGCCTAGCTTTATAAGAGGATTGCTTATTATAACTTAACTTATTAGGAGATCTAGACTCTTAAAAGTGGTCTATAAAACATCTTGAAGCATAAAATAATATAGAAATCTGATCAGAAGCTTTACGTAATGCATTCTATGTATACCCCGATCTCAACGTATAACCCTGGCCTAATCATAGACTGGAGTCAACCCCTGTAAAAATCAAGCCTACCCTGCAGCAGGCGACTTGAGTAAATTTAATTCTACCCCTGGTTAAAAATCAAGTCTACCCTATGTAAAGTAGGGCGAAATAAATCAATTCTACGTAGAATTGATTTTGGTATAGAGCACTAGGATTAACGTGTTTGATAAGCGAGTGTGACAGATAAGCGGGTGTGCCAAAAATCCCTCAACCTTACATCTAACTATTCAATTAACTAATACCCAACCATTTATTATGTCTCAGTCCTCAACTGAAGCCAGAATCCTCCTTGCACTTCAAGCTCTTCAAAATGACCCAAAGCTATCGATCCGACGCGCGGCATCGACCTATAATGTCTGTCGAATGAAGCTCTCGCGACGGCAACAAGGCATTCTTTCAACGCGTGATACTACTACAAAATCACGAAATCTATCTGATCTTGAAGAGCAGATAATAGTTCAATTTATCCTTGATCTAGATTCGCGAGGATTCCCCCCGCGACGCGATTTTGTAGAAAAAATGGCTAATTCCTTACTCGCTGACCGCGACGCATCACCTGTTGGTATACGCTGGGTTCATAACTTCATTCGGCGACAACCAGAGCTTATAACGCGTCGATTTCGAAGATATGACTATCAGAGAGCTAAATGCGAAGACCCGACTATTATTCGGGGCTGGTTTCGCCTCGTAGAGAATACGATCGCGAAATA
>LBNR01000038.1:8279-24582 GCA_001262555.1 Fusarium nygamai | reverse complement strand
CGCCTCCTGTAGAGGTCACGGCACCTTCGACCCCCTGGGCTTCAAGGACCCCAAAGACAATACTAGAGGCCCAATCGCACTCCAAGTACCTACAGAGACAGATTATTAATCATAAAAGCAGCTCCCCAGAGTCAATTATCCAAGCTGTTAGGTATTTTGAGAAGGGAAATAGCATCCTTATCCATGAGGTGGCCTTACTAAAGGATAGGGTTCGACAACTTGAACAAGAGAATCGGACAGTAGGGCGGCGCTGAAGGGGAAAAAGAACTAGACTACAGAAAGGAGGGACTTTGACTATAGAAGAGGCATCACAAGTAATTGATCAGATGGATGTTGATATGCAGGTAGCGGCCGAGTCATCGAGAAGTGGTGGTCGCAGAAGGTCAAAGGGACCGAGGGTTTCGCATTGTAGCAAGTGCGGCAAGGCCGGGCATAATGCAAGGACCTGTCAGGAGGTAATTGAGGTCAATAGGGAAGAGTATAGCGAGTGATTTTAATTGATCTAAAAGGTTGTGGTGTTTTTAGTATTAATTTTATTATATAGGTGATAAAAAGTGGCACACCCGCTTATCTGTCACACTCGCTTATCAAACACGTTAAGCCTTAGTATAAGTTAAGTTTATATACAGTTAACTTATACTTTCAATTTGTAAAATTAGATTCTTCTTTTAAGGTGAATCATCAGCACCAAGTGCAGAGTTACAAAAGATTAGGCGGTATTGTAGAACAGAATCACTTCCATTATAAATGACAGCAAAGCCAATGTAATCTCCGCAGTACTTGCTATCATAGTATGAAACAAAACTCAGGTTGCCATGCGTGTCAACTCCCCAGCACCCTGCTGCTCCTCACTCTGAACTGTTTGGCTTCCTCCAGCCATGATTATATTGTGCTGCTGCTTAATACTACCCGGTGATTGAAGACCAGGCAAATACTGCTTATACCAAGGCCACATCACATCCAATACCCACCGACGCAGCCGTCTCAAGCCAGCGATGACTTGGAATACACCGATGGGTGACTGAGTATGACCAAATGGGATCCCGGGGAAGAGAGTCTGGAAGCAAATGTCAGAACCGTACATTGATCAGGTCCGAAGATGTTGCTTACCGTCTTGGAATGTTGTCTTGTTGTGATAACAAGAGACCACGTTTCTCCGTGTACGACAAGTCCGGGGATGAAATCAAGCTTGTTTGCAGCATCAACGCCGGCCTTGGATATGAGGTACTCCCATTGTGCAGCGTTCCAGATCCCAAGCTGTTGCTCGCCCTTCAGCACATCACCACCGTAACGCTTAGTTTCAATGCTAAAGGCTATGGGTACGAGCTGGTTGACGGTCCAGTTCAATATTGGCATTCCGTTTGAGTCCAACAGGTCAATAGGTTCATCGTCTTGTGTGTTTCTCTCAGGCTGGGCGGGCAGCCTGACGACGTAATCAACGCGGCTAGCAGGGACGTCGAATCGGTGATATGAAGTGTTCATATTGGTGGTATTGCTGAGAGGTATGTATGTGTTAGTATATTACTGACTCTCCCTATCGAGACAGTCCCAAGGTTTCAGGGCCCGTCTTCTCTGGAAAGTGTTGCGTACACAGCTATCCAAAGACATCCAGGATCCCCAGAGTCTCTGGAGTCCCCCACGCCTCCTGCAGGCACCTCCCTGCAGACTGCGGTGGTTGGTGCTCCACACAGCATACCTACCGGACCTGAAGCAGGATCGGAGTCTTCTACAGTCCCCATGCCAGTCAGCCCAACGACTACCAACGTTGTGGCCGTAGGGAACGCGCCAGGAAACAAGGTCACCAGATCCACACTTCTCAAAGTGGTAACTTTTGCCATTATTTTCTCATTACCTCTCTATGCCTAATTGTACTTCTTTCAAGCGCTGGAGATAGTGTATTTATTCTTTCTTTTAATATTTAATCTATATGCTGCCTATATGTTAACTTCTCCTTCTTTGGGAGGTTATTTATATGGCTGCAGCGGTTTAACTAAACAGGAAAGGACTAGTTAGAAGATATAGTTAATTAACCTCCAATAATTCTATTAAGAATTTAACCTTAGAATAAGTGTGAACATCTGTGATTAGTATGGGTGTTTAAGAGACTTCCAGCAAATGTCTCAGCTGTCACCCATCAACTAACCCGTTCTATGTCTGGTTCAGCTTGCCAGGGATCTGAGTCAAAACTAGTTACCTGCCTTATATGGTAATCATCAATGTATATCAAACAATCACTTGCCTTATTTGGCAGTAATCAATGTTTATCAATCAAGATTGATAAACATAATGCTGATGTTACTTGGCAAACCGTAACCAGAGACATAAGGAACAAAAGGCTCCTGGGGATTTTGCAACCCCCTCAAAGAATGAACTATAACATCTCACCACAACGGTTACAGTGTTGTCTTGTCTGCTGATTGACTTTTTGACTCTGCTTGCCTGACTCTCCGTTCAACACAGCCTCTGTCAACCCCGTGTCCCCGGCCAAGTCCCCCGCCCACGCCCTGCACTACGACAGTGGATCATCCAAAACGGACTGTGCACACGCATATGTGTCAAATGTCATGCTGGTGTCATGAGCTACCGTAGCTTCTGGCGCTAACTGCCGATGCTAACATATCCGCAAACTAAACTCTAATACTCCGCCATCCCATCCTATTCATGTGGCCGCCGTCATTGATGGTTGGCCCGCTCCGCCCTGGTTCAGTTCTCGGCATGTCCGTCTGCTAAGCCCTAAGTAGAGGATCTTCATGCCTTTTCCCTATGGGGCTAATTAAATTGTCCAGCCGCTCCCCTTTACGCGCTCGGTCTTGACCTTGACACTGACAGCTCTCAGAGGATGGTGTCTAGACATAAGCACTCCAATAAAGTAACTTAGACGTCAATCACCATCTCTACTGCTTTAGGCCTCACCAACATTTAGCTAATCGTAAGATAAAATGTTTTCTTACGAATTAGGTCTCTATCGGCGAATGGGGAGTTGCCTAACAATCAATCCTGAAAATGGATTTAGCCAAGTTGGAGCATTGACTAGATTATAATTATAGTTTTAGTAAAGAAGGATACCTACTGGCTTCAGAATTAGAGATTTGACTCAAGACTTGGGCGTTATGATAATAATTATCTAATGCTAAGATTTCCACTAGTTTCGTTTAGTATAGGAAAGGTCAATGCAGTATTGAGACTTAGCAAGGGGAGACTTCAGTCCAGGGTATGTAATTATCAAGGAGCAAGTTCCCGCCGCTTAAGAACTACAAGTATGTGTAGCCACTCGTAGTATGTATATTTTAGGGAGCTTAGTCTGGTCTAAGTTCGATTTCCTGAGCAACAATTACTATCACAAGGGGGGAAACATTCCATACGAATCTGTTACTATGCTGCTGATGCAACGTTGACGGCGATGTACCAGTGCTTGTCGCAGCCGATAGCTCCGCTTCCGTGTCCTCACTCTTGATTCATCTGATCTGGAAAACGTTTTCGGACTAGTCATGGTTTCGATGCTGACGCTTTCGGTACTACCGAGGAAAGCGATCAGAGCGATGGAAAAAGGACCATTACTATTATTATTGAGAGTAGAAAACAGGAGCGAAAAAGAATTTCCAATGAAGTTGCCGGGCATCCGGGCCGCCATTCTCTGTGTACACACTTGAAGCCATGTTATTATCCCGTTGACTCTTTGCGCCCTATGTCTTGTCTCTTAGGCATGTGTTCCGCTACTTTACCAGCCATTGATTGTCTCATGGGCTGGCAGTTCGAGGGCATATATCTCCATCAGTGATTGTGACCAGACCAGATCGGAAACCATACGCAACCTCCAAACAGTTAACAATACTCTTGCCCAGAGTCTGAGTAGTGATATTATACTTTTCCAGACATGGGGGGGGCAATCCCATGCACAAAGGGCCCGAGTGCATAACGACACTGGTCAGCGCCATCTACGATGGCGGAACCACTCTTTCCTCGAAGATCGCTGCAGGCTTGGGGCAGCGAGGTAATGCAGCAATCCTCCAGCTCGTAGAGGAGGCAGTCTGCGATATATTGTCCTCGGGATTGACCTGTAAACTCTCCTGCCCAGCACTCCTTTATGTCGTCGGAGATGTAACCTCCTAGAATTTTCTGGCACTCTAGAATGATAGGCTTGAGAGCCACTCCATTGGTAGTTTCTAAAGCCTGACATCTATTAGAGAGCTTGTTTAAGCAACACTCTAGAACTGGTGTTGCTGTGATAATATATAGGCTAGTGGAGGTAGTAGAGCTTTCTTTCGTTGATGAAGTGCTGCTTGACTGGGCTTGCGCCGTTTCTGCAGGAGAGCTTGAACTGTCCTTGGTCGCCACTGTGGAGCTTGGTAATGAACTGTTAGTTCCTGAGGACCCTCCTTGGCCTGTAGAACTGACGGGAAGGCTGCCAGTACCTGAGAAACCTTGGCCGGTGGAGCTGACGGATTTGCCGAGAGAATTGCCTCCCGTCAATGAAGTCTCCGCAGTTATAGCCGTACCAGTCTGAGCGGGGCTGTTGCCTGTATTTTCGAAACCACTTTGAGGAGATGGTTCACCCGTGCTTAGACTTTCGGCCCAGATTCTCGATTCGGTGCCAACTATATTGCTGGGTGGTCGGTTGACATTGGGGTCTCCATCTCGGGAACTTTGCCTGTGTTAGTCAACTCAAATCTGGTCTGCTCCCATTATAGCTAGACTTACACAGTAGCAGTTGAAGCGACGGTTGTAACTACTTCATACGTTGCTTCCACAATAGTTGGTACAAAATAAGAGTTCCCTAATACAGCCTTTCCTGCTGCAGATCCATACCATACGGGGCACAACCTGTGTTGAGGATAGTATCCCTAGACAAGCGTCATATTGGAAAGCCATCAAGGTGAAGCTGAAACATACTTTACTAGGCTGAAAAACTATTTGACTGGAATGCTGAGTATGAATTGACTTTGTTCGAAGTGATTAATTTTAAGAAAATAACTCTCTAAGTCAACAGAAATGTTGTCCTTGGCCTCCAAAAAGGAATATTGAAGAGAATAATTATGACCGGTCAAAATGATTTCTTCAAAGAAATCAAGCTTCTCATTCCCATCACTTAGCAACTTAATACTTTATCGTCCTCCTCTTTTGCTCAGAAGACCTTCACTGCTTCTACTCACTCGGTTGTATTACCTAAAAAATAAAATAACACCATCAAAATGAATGCTTCTATGGTCATGCTGCCGTGGTTGCCGCCACCCCTGTGCCGCAGCCGGAGCCGCAGTGCGCCGGTTGCGAACCCTCAGGCAAGGGGACGTCTGGAGCTGGCGCCAATGCCAGCAACGATGGCACAGACACGATAACAACAATGCTACCAGTGGCAGTAACAGTAGCAACAACAACAACAACAACAACAACATCAGTGTTGGCATTACCAACCCTGGGGGCAGCAACGGTGGTGGCAGCGGCAGTGGCGACGGCAGTACTGAGCCTAAGGGCTCCTGCAAGGCCTGCATTGACTTCTGCACTGGACGTGGCGATCTCGTTGATGCTCTCTGCAAGGCTGTTTTTTGCGGTATTGATGCGAGTACTATACTAAGCCTTATCGTAAAGAGCATCTGCGACTAACATCTATTAGTGTATCGTTGTTTGAAAACGCCATACCGAAGCCGGTTAATCCGCTCAACCCTCATACTAAGATCATTCAGTAAGGCAGTGGACCGTGGACCGTGGACTGTGGTTGGGCTGGGGGTCTTTTCTTTTCTTTATTTGGAGGAGGAAGGGAGCGGAAAATTGTTGTGATTTAATCTTTGTAGCATGTACAGCACCGCAGTCAGTTCAAGTCCCAGTATATCTAATGGGGCGGTTCACTTCTATCTCGCCTCTCTGAGCTGTGTACCGGTTTGAAGAAGTAGAAAAATATAATCTTTTGTCACGCAACCCATCTAATAAATCTCCCTCGGCCTAACTGTTCTCATCCAAAGAAGTGTTATTTACAGTTGAACTTGGCCACGACCTGCCGCACATCGCGCACCTTACCTCATTCTCATTCGAGACCTTTTTTTTCCGTACCTCTCACACGAGTCAGACTTCCAAATATGAAAGCTAGTTCACGATTCATCTACATCTACCCGACTGGCGTGCTGATCCAGATCCAGATTTACTCCTCTGCGCAGGGATCGTCTGTGGCACAGTAAACAGATAATCCACATAGTTTTCCCCATTGTGCTGTAGCCACGCTAGCTGACGCGTGCAATCCATTAAAGTTGCTACTAAGACAATGGCCTAAGGTTCTAGCTGACATAGCCTTTAATAATATGTGACATGACTCCTGCATGCAATGTCGTGCCTTATCACCTTATTTCGAGGAATGAGAAACTGCAAGTGACCAACCTCTTGTCTCGGATGATAGGTCAGTCGGATTATGAGGCATTTATGTCTATGCAAGGGCTGAATAGATAGAACTTTACTGGTGGTGTCAAGCTGGGCCAAGACTTGCAACATTCCTGATGCCATGTTACCTTACGCAACAACGCACAAACGAAACAAACAAGGGCACCAACTTATATGCAGCAATGGCACATATATATTCCCATGTAATCTACGCTTTTCCTGGTCAGGCTGCCTTTCTTTATCCAGTCTTCCTTTGTACTCAGAAATATTGTCACTACTGTCTTCAACCATCAGCGCTCATCATAAATCAACTCAATCAATCAATCACCCCAATCAAATCAATCAACTTAGTCAATTCCTTGCCTCAATCAAATCAATTCCAGTGATTTGTAAGTTGACATGATTTGATAAAATTGATATATGCCATGCTGCATCTGAACTGCCCAAAAAGATTAAACCTGGACGTGCCCTCCGCCCAGTCCTACCCTGTACAAGATGGCCACAGATAGGCGATACTTCTTAGCCCTATATGAAGCCGTAGCCTCGTTGGTACACTGGGCCGCATCACTGTACCGTCAGGTGAATGGGATCCTTTTAGACTGTTCTTCCGTATCCTGGCTCGGCGCATCCAACAGGCCAACAGTGCCATATAACCGCCCGGGTAACCTTTGAGAAAGACATAGGCCACAAGCATCAGATAAGCAAACAACAATATGGCCGCCGTTCGATTCGTGAGGGTTGGATGTTGTAAGTATATCGACTCTAAAGAAGTACTGAGAATAAACCAGAAGCTAGAGGACAGCGGCTATAAGACTAAACTCCTTAATGGTCTCTATAGTCGTAATTGGTTGCTATCAACAGACATAAATAAATGCAGGCACTTTTGGCTATACCAACATGCAGGATATAATGTAAGGCGGCGATATACTTACGCGGCTATATACAGCTGTGACGGTACTAATCGCTTTCAGCTAGAAGACGTATACTCCATGATATCTTGAGTAACGTAGATGATGGGTCGAGCTAATCTCCAATGCCCAGACAGCCCAGTCCAGTAAGAGTGGAAATAGTACTTGCTTATCAAGTGTATGATCTATCTACTGCCCATCCTCAGCCTCTGGCAAAAGATATCCTCGTCCTTTCGTCGTTATCTGCTCGTCTTACTGCACCATACACTTCCACCCTGGTATTTTACCATGCGCCTGATACGTATACCGTCCTTTATTGCGCTAATGCGTATGTTTTCATCCTGCAATGGTATAAAAGATCTACGGTTTAAGTCTGCCTTGTCCGCTTTACAGTCTTGATCGTCATTCGGTTGTTGGTTACTAGCTCTACGACCCCTGCTACTAACCGCTGATGCCAAGGGTTAAGCCAATAAGGATGGCGCCATTAGAGCCTAAATCCACCACCTCTATCAGCCTAGCCAAGCCATACAGTTCACTGTAAAGGCTATAATGTATGTATTTATACAATAGTGATAAGTTTTATACTATATTTAGTGTCCAGTCTGAGTGGGTAAAAAATCGATGTTGACAAGAACCACATGGGCTTGGCGAGAGCAAGGCAATAACTAGCGAGATGTATGTATTTTTTAGCTCGTAGAGCCCTCTGGGCAATGGCCTACCGGGCGTAATAGACTTGTGTGTGTGTGTAGCACTAGGATACCCCTAGAGGAATAACTAGCTCTAGCTAGAACCCCTCTAGAAGGTGTCAATCAATGCTAGTTTGCAGCCGCAGCATCCACTCCCTTGTCAAGAAGCATCTTCACAATCTCTGAGTAACCTCTCTGTGATGCTCGATGCAGTGGCGTCCATCCATTCTTGTCTGCAGCCGCAGCGTCCACTCCCTTGTCAAGAAGCATCTTCACGATCTCTGAGTGACCGTACTGTGATGCTTGATGCAGTGGCGTCGATCCATCCTTGTTTGCAGCCGCAGCATCCACTTCCTTATCAAGAAGAATCTTCACAATCTCTAAGTGACCGTACTGTGATGCTCCATGCAGTGGCGTCCATCCACCCTTGTCTGCAGCCGCAGCATCCACTCCTTTGTCAAGAAGCATCTTCACAATCTCTGAGTGACCGTTCTTCATTATCCTCACCAAGTCAGCCTCAATAACCCGTGCACCGTTCTGCAAAAGGAACTTGGCAGTGGCCACATAACCCTCTTCGCATGCCCAAGAAAAAGGCGTATGATCCTTCCGCACTGAGTCTATGTTACACTTGAGGCTATCTGTGATGTCGACACCATTATGGATGCTCGATGGCAAACCCAATAAGGCTGTGACACTCTCCTTATTCCCTTTGGCCATCGCAGCTAGTAGTAGATGGCGGTATCTCCCTCCTCCTCCGTCAACCCCAGGGGATGTTTCGAGCCTTATCCGAATGAGGTTTGGAAGCCCCCTGTCGGCGAGGATGTAGAGGATATCTGCTTCTTGATCGTACTTGCGAATCTTGTGCTTCTCAAAGATATTGAAGATTTGAACCCAGCTTATTACCGGAAACTCGCTAATGAACTGTTGCTGGGTAATCTTGTGGGCAGCAGCATCCGCGTGTCGAAGAACGAACTGACTGGCGTACTCCAGAAAAGGAAATTGTTTTAACAAGTCATCCTTTAGGACCCGTGCGTCAGTGGACTTTTGTTCGTCAAGTGCCTTCCGTATGGTTTCGTGAAACACGTAGGCGCTACAACATAGCTTGAGCTCCTCGTGACCCTGGCTCTCCCAGTCTGCACCAAGTTCTGGCCATAGTTTATATAGACCCTTGTCCTCGATGAGAAAGTCACGGACAGACTCATGTATAAACTGCACTGTAGGCTTCTTAGCTTTAGTGATTTCAGCAAGCCCTTTAGAAGAGCTAATGACGCATCTGTTAAAGCAGTCGCTGGCATCCGAAGTGTTGGCAGGCGGCATCTCGCGATCTCCCTTCCCTTTAAATGATAATCCAGACCAGAGAGCATGATAATACTCTCTAGGCTGCAACGGTCGTTCTGCAAGCAGGATCCAGAGAATAGAGAGTAACAGACTTTCCAGGTGGCCTTGATCTCGAGTCAGGATATCTTGAAAAAGTGCACTTAATTCATTCGGCACCTCTCGTAACCTTGTTCGAAGCGCTATGCGTCCATGGCGATTCTCTTCGTTTAAAATGTCCACTACCAGGGCAACCCAGAGGAAGACACCAGCCGCCTTCTCAAGCATCATCTGCGTCAACTCGTCCACAAGGGAGGGATCCTGGATCCGCAGGTGTTTGCTGATGTAGCGCTTCAAGTCTTCGTTATGACCGTCTTGGCCTTCTAACGTCAATCGAATCCCAGACTTGATGTCAATGTAAGGGTAATGACGGCTCGAGAAGCACACCTGGAATTTCACATTGTCTTCCACACATTGTTCTGCGACTTCTTCAAAAAACTCGACCATGTCCTTGACTTGCTGCTCATCACACTCGTCTAGGGCATCGACAAAACAGGTAAGAGCTCGCTTCCCAAGAGACAAGATGGCGGAACGGAACAGGTCTTTGAGGATGTTCAACGGAGGACATATGACTTGGTTCCGAGGTATCAAATCAGGGTCGTCCAGGATTTTCTGTAGATCGGGGAAGCCTTCGAGAAGCTGTAGAAGTAAAGACCGATACATGCCCGAGACTGACTTCTCTAGTAAATCTCCTCTAGCGTTAAAGAAGAACGAGATAGTGATGGCCTCCATCGGGATGTCTGTCTTCTTCCGTTTCGTGTAGATGAACTTCATGATGATCGATTTACCAGCACCAGGTTTGCCTCGGATCCAAAGAAAACCATGATGGTGTGGCCGCTTCTCTGAATCAAGCCATGCCAGGTAGTCAGGGTGTTTGAGGAACCAACTGCAAGTCTTAGAATAGGCAGTCTTGATCGTGGTCCTGCGTGAATCGATTTGATCGAATTTGAGAGACTCCATTAGCTGTTGTCGACGATTACCAGGGTTTGTTTGCGCAGCTGTAATGACAAGTTAGCCTCTTTTACTTTAACAGTTATGGGATGAAACGTCAACATACGAAAACGGGCATCGGGCCAAGAGTCTCTTGATGCGTTACCCGCTGATGGTAGAGCCTCCAAAAATTCTCTTGCATACGCGGCAGCTACTGCTGCTGCATATTTCTGCCAGTCTTTGGCTTTGTGAGAGTCTGAATAGTCACATATACCTCGGATTGGAAGGCAGGAAAGGACATCCATCAGCCCTGCAGCCTCCATCTCGAAGCATATGATGTCCAGTTCTCGGGCGAGGTGATCGCGGGTAACTGCATCCTTCATGACCTGGCTGCTGGAGGCGATTGCTCCATAGTGGATCTTTGGATCGGAAGATCTTCGTGCATCGCGTCTCTCTAGCTGCGAATGGTCGCAGCTTTGGCAATTTGCCATTAACGGGTCGTGTTCATATGATGCTTTAAATAGATGGTCAGGTGCGGCGGGCCTGTGGTAGTCTATGTGTCTCTGCATTCTTTCCTGGATGATGGCCATAACCCGGGTAGGGTGTGTCTCATGGTTGGCTCGCAAGTTTGTTACAGCTGTACACAGAGACTGGTGGGGGGTCTTGGGGATGGCTGTTCGCTGCATCTCACCACCACTCAGAATCTTCCCATGGTCATACTGCATGACCCTTGTTCCCACAACAATATCGCCTAAGCGAATATCCTTGTTAGCAGGCGCTGCACCGCCGATACCGACCATCAACCCATAGCGGATCGATGGAAAAGTACGGGTCAAGTTGGTTACGACGTTTGCGGCATTTATATTCCCATATTGGTCTTGGGGCAAGCATGCGATGACAATGTTGTGATTCTTAATCCTGCCAAGCGTATAGGTATTATTATCGTTAGGACGTCTCGGTAGTTCGGCATGCTTCTCGTCCAGCATAGCCAGAGCTGCAGCCGTCTCGATGTACAGCGCGCAAACCCAAGCTATAGTATAGCGATCATATGGCAAATCATTCTCTGCGTTCGAATGAGAGGTCTTTTGTCGCTTCGGAAGCTGGAGATGATCTTCGTCATCGCGTTCAGGCAATGACGCGGGGTTCATGCTGACGGAGTTGTTCTCAGGTTATGCGCCACGGTCAAGGCAGCGGACCTAGTTGTGTTGCAAGGCAAAGGGGGGTGCTGTCTTGACGCTCAGTAAGATGGTCGTTTCGTCCAAGACTGGAGATGCACGAGGAAAATATGGCGAGGGCATAGAGGCTGGGATCAGGCTGCGTTAAAGGACTTGTCGAATACACGTGACCTTTACACTGCCACCGCCTCATTAGCTTGTCGTAGTGGCTATACCTGTCATGCTCAAGCTGTGAGCTGTGAAGTCTGGTTTAAATTGGTCACATAATCATTTCAATCATAAAAGGCAACTGGGCGATATAAATCTCAAGCTGGAGCAGAACCACCCTTGCAGTAACGTAAATACGAACTAAGCCTTGAATTGCTCATTGACCCGCTCTTCCCTCGGTAGATCGTCAGCATTTCCCGCTTGAAACCAGGGAATAGCCCCGATATAGACATACAGTTAAGAAGCGAACAGGGGCGCGCGACAATTAGGAATAGAAGAGTAGGAACATAAGGATAAATTGCACTGCATGGTTCAGGTTGCATGCTTGAAGCCGTCATAGTGATTGTCATAGTGACTTGGTTATCGATAGTAAAATCTTAATGACGATTGACCTTGGATCAATAATGAAACCATTTAGAGCATGCTATACTCCCAATAACACTTTACGCAACAGGACGCGTCGCGTTCTGTGGCAAACCCCTGACAAACCCCTGTTCTGATCAACACTCTTCTTTCGGTATAGGATAAAGTCAAATCAACTCTACACCCTGGCAATAATCAACTCTACTAGGTTTAAAGTAGGTCAATAAAATCAACTCTACTAGAGTTGATTTTGGACTGTAGTACTAAATAGGGCCGTTATTGTCGCTGTCGTCTCGAACAATCCAGTAGCGCGCGTAATGTCCTCCCATCCAGCTCCGTAGCCGTACCTCGGTCCATCGATCCTCTGCTGCATCATGCCCTGCCTCTCGCAAATGACGGACAATATTATCGCGTGCAATAGTGAGATATCGGTATATGCAACAGCTATATTCATTGGAAATAGTAGGTTGTTCAATTGCCGGACTATTATCGTCTGGTAGTGTGATAAGCGTTGGGTCAGCTAATTCAAATGTGCCAAAGTAGTCCTTGATGTCCTTGAGCTGATGCTGCCGTCGAAAATGTGAGTCAATGCCAGCGTCGGGCCGAACGGCTGCTCGACATAACCGGCAGATCAGTATTTGATAGTCTTGATTAAGCTGTATGATATCCTCCATTGCAGTTTAATATCGCCTTTTTAATCTTGGTGATTGAAAGTAAAGAGAGAAGCAGTCTTGTCGTTTTTCTCTACTGATTGCAGTCCCCTTTTAGCTGCGTTGTGCTAACCCCATATCGGCGCTAGCTAACCCCAAGTGTGGGGTTGGGGTTATTTTTGACCAATGAGCAGCTCGGCCCAACATCAGACGATTCATCATCAAGATTCAAGCGAGATGACCCCATTTTGGTGGCCGATTGATGATCAATCGCCTGTGAATAATACCTAGGGTAAGTGTATTAAGATATAAAGCAGAATGTTGTAATATTATTAATTGTTGACTTAATTCTTTTGATCAGTCTGCCAGGGAGGGGTTAATTTGATTCCCCTCCTAGTCTAGTAGCTAATGACTAAATCAGGTGTGGGGTAGGGGTTATTTTTAGCCAATCAGCCACTTAGCTTCAATCAGACCGACCCGACAAGGATCTAACCCCAGATGTGGAGTTGGTGTTATTTTTTGGCCAATCAGCTACTCGGCTTCGACCAAGACGATTTGGACCAAATTTTACTACCCCGCAACCCCATTTTGGTGTACGATTTGACTCAAATCGTCTGTGAATAATACCTAGGGTTATTTTCGGCCAATCAGCGACCCGAGCCAACGTGACTCAATTCAAGTCCAAATTTTAAGCGAGATTTTCCATTTTGGTAGGCGATATCCGGCTAATCGCCTCTTAATAGTTCCTAGGCTGCAACACTGTGTAACAGGGATATTTACTCTACTGGGAGGCAACACTATAAACAGAAACAGTAATTAGATATGTCTATTTTACTATATTATTATTACCTATAGAAGTATAATTGATTTTAGTTATAAGAGTAACTATATTAAAGTTTATTTTATTACTTAAAATTTATTAAGTAGCTATTTATTATAAGAAAAAAATAATTAAGGTTAGCTATAAAGTTATTAGAAATAATAGAAATAATAGAAGTGATATAACAATAAATTATGAAACTTTATATCTTAGTTAATAATATAAAAATAAAAATAAAAATTAAACCAAGTTATGAAGTTGGCTATATATCAGAGTATAGCCTAGAGATTCTTGCCGCAGTAGCTAATGAGTTGGGTATCCTCTTGACTCTTTCCAGGAGCAATACGCCATTTCTGGAAGGACAGACCGCAGGTAATGACCTGTGTGACTTGTCACGACACACAGTTCTACAAGACGAAAAATGTCAGCGTTGCTCTGTTGTCAACCGAATGTCAAGCCAATAGGCCCCTGTGAGATTAGATCAGCTGAAACGATGTTTGATTCAGGAAATTCTGTCCGCCAATGTGTCTAGACTATCGATCCAGTGACAGCGTCGGAGGATCGGATTACGTTCATCGGCTTTTATTAGTCTAAACAGTCTAAAAGGAGCTTTTCACTAACAACATAAAGCGTGCCTTGCCTCAGTACCATTGAATTTTCTATCCCAAGCCTTTTTCTAGATAAGTCATATCATAAATAAGCTTGCCTGGCTGTTCGTCCAGCAAGGTAATCCACATAAACGACTTCAAACTGTCTTGCATTTCTTTCCAACTACTTACCCAGCATTTATCAGCTTGCTTTCGCAGACCGTCCCTTATCCATACTTCGTCTGATGTGCTGAACAGTGAAAGAGCTCCAGTCATTAAGAGCCAAATCATCAGCTGAGAAGATATCCCATCGACAAGCTCGAGGCCCAGTACGCAGTTTTTGTAGATAGTAGGAAAGCAATGGTAAGGGAGTTGGATATCTTGCCACTGCAGGAACACATGGTAAGAAAAGGCCAATAGCCCATGTCGTATAGCTTCATTGATCGAGCCGGCAGTGAAGTTCATGCGCAGCAGGCGATACATTACCGCAGTCATCGTTTCATGGATAGTCTGCGGGCGTATTAACTGCTGAGTCTGTGTCCCAATATTCACTAGCACACAAAATCTTCTCATAACTCGCCAAGCTGTCGCCAAACGGCTGTCCAAGCTTTCAGAAATCTCAATGTACTCTTGGGAACACATCTTGTCGTCCCAAGCTCGCAGTAGAGTATGGGGATAATCCGGAACCGGCTGTGAAGGCTGACTGAAGAACACATGGCTCGACCCATTGTGCATCGCGATGCTAAGATCGCACCTACGAAGGATCAGTATTTAGCTGATGGCTATAAGTTGTTGGTATAGTTTACCTCAACATCCCTACTCCAAGGGCTTTGCCTCTGAACACATATATACCTCCTCTCAGGTCCACCATTTTACGAAGGCCTTGCATATGCTGCTTTGATGTCTGATAATCCCCGTCGAAATGTGCAGCTTCAGCAAGCTTCAAGACCGCACTGATTGTAGAGTCTGAAATTTTTAGTACTTCGTCTTCCCCTAGAAGCCTTTCCTTCAGAAGTGTCAGGCCTTTCTGGAAGTGAAGCAACGCCGCTAAATTGATGATACTCTCCCGATGGCGAAGAACCCTGTCGATGAAGCTTTCCACTGCGAACGCCGTTATGTGAAGACCAACAGCGTCTCGTGCCATGGGGTAATGTCCCTCATTGTTCTCTTCCTGAAGGCCAATCGCCACCTTTAGAGGGAAGATAACCTTTCTTGCGAATGGTGTAACTTAGTTCATGTCAGAAGCCGGAGGGTTCTTGGAAGCCTGAGTTACGAACCTTTGGCTATGTTTAAAAGCATCTGCAGCTCTATATCAACAGCAAACTCGGCAAAAGACAAATCCGAGCCGACACGGCTAGGTGTTAGTGAAGTATACAAGCTGCCCACTTCTTCTAGCTTGATTCGTGCTGTCTGATTGTAAACAGCCATTGTCCTTGCCCTCCTGCCGATCGTTGGCTGACCCTTGTCTGGTCGAACCTTTTTCTTCTTCTTCCCTCGCATGACATGGCTTCTGATGAGCTTCCTCGTGACTGCATCGACGTTCTCCAGATTTAATAAGACAATAAAAGGAAATCCTGCGGCTGGGTCGGATGGTTTTCTGAATGTATCCGATCCTGTCATATTGAAAGTCTTGGCACGTCCCTTTTGTTTGCCTAACGTGGTAATGTTAAACAGAAGGCATACGCTGGGGTCTCACGTGCAAACCGGGATCTTTTAAGATCCCGCACGTAAATTGTAGAGAGTTCAGGGGTAGATTTAGAACAGCACAACATGAATACACCAATCTGTATCAATGGATCGAATACACGTAATGCCTGACAGGTAAAGGTTTAAGGCGGAGCATATATACTCCCGCCACAACGGATGACGGATGACAAATCCCAGACAAGTCCCATAATGTGGGGTCAATCAGGGTGCCAAGACAACTTTTTGTTTGCCGTTTCGAGTATAGCGGCCGGTATTTGCGTCACTATCACGGATTCGGCGCAGATTTCGGATGTTGGGCCCCCTGTCAGCGTTCGCCATAGACTTTCTATAAAAGAGCTCAGGAATTCGTTTCATATCATGGTATCTGAGGCTTGATAGTCCTGACCTATTTATCTTGCAGAGACTTAACAACTTAATCCTTTTCAATGAATTCTCTACGGAAGTCTGTCCTAATCACCGGCTGCTCTGCTGGTGGTATTGGCGGAGCATTGGCTGATGCGTTTCACGCCAAAGGTTACCACGTCTTCGCAACT
>LBNR01000037.1:77072-93566 GCA_001262555.1 Fusarium nygamai | reverse complement strand
TAACGTACACGATAAGCGAACTGGACAGACAAGCGAGCTGGACACTCCACTTTTCACCTTAAAGGTAGGTTTTTAAAAGCTTATAAAAAGCTTAACTTAAGCCCAAAATGGCTATAATTTTAATAGCTTACATATAAGTACTAAAGTAAGCTATGTAAAATTTTTAAGATTTTTAAAAAAAATCCTATATAGCTATAAACCTTAAAGTCTATTTACACTGTAAAATACACTGTATCTTAAGGTTTTCTATATAAAATAAAATTATTAAAAATCTTTAAAAAATACTTCTTTATATAATTAACTATACTATTTTGAAAAATATTTTTTTTAAAATTTTAACTATTTTATTTAGGTCTTAAAGTACTATAGGGTAAGCCACTTTTTGCTGCACAGTATTCTGTCCAGCTCGCTTGTCTGTCCAGTTCGCTTATCGTGTACGTTATATTTGAGTGGTAATAGCTATAACGTACATGATAAGCTTGCGTGACAAAAATTTCAGCCTTCAAAAATCAAAAACACCATAAAAACACAGCAAACTGCTGAATCAATTGAAACTAATCGCTGTGTTCTCCATCGGACACTGCAACAACTATCTGGCATCTTCTTGCATTATGACCAGTCTTGCCGCATGTTCCACAGCGCCTTTCCTTCGCTCGTGCCGACCCTTCTTGACCACCCCTTGACGATTCGGCCACTACCTGCCTACCACCATCTATCTGATCAATTGCTCGCCTTCCTTCCTCTACTGTCATTGCCCCTCCTTTCTTTAGTCGGGTTCTTTTGGCCCTCCGCCGCCGGCTTAGTGTCTCATTTGCCTGCCGAACATCTTGGAGCTCAGCCCTCAATAGGGCCATCTCATGCATAACCGCCTTGGTTCCTTTAGAAAATGACTTTAGTGCTTCTAGAATTGATTCTGGGGAACTACTTTGATGCCTTCTGATCCGTCTTTCAAGGTATTCCGACTGGGATTGAGACGAATGAGGTGGCATACAAAGCGTGATGATTTTATTTGCCTTACAATATCTCTCAAAGTCGACCGAGTGGTGACTTTCGTGCCCGTCGAAGATCAGAAGACGATAGCGATTTTTTGATCCCTTGGTTGTACAGCGGTCAAAGTGTTTTAGCCACTCGAGGCCTGTCTCATTATCTGTCCAGCCATTTTCGCTCGTCGCAATACTTGGGTAGGGCCTAGAGACCGGCCCCCCGTGCTTTCCTTACCACCGTAAGTGCCCGTGCGTACGGATGGATGGATTTTATTTCGCCCGGAGGGAAGTCCCTATAGGGCCTTGACACAATCTAGTTTACATTTCAGTACATTTAGTCCCTGACACCCCAAGCCCCACGGATCGTCGTCTCATCGCTTGCTGCTCAACCTCGTCGCTGCTTGTTCCATGACAGGCCTGCTTGAAGGCCAAATTCTGCAAGTGTTCAGCATCCTATCCTCGGCAGCTGAAGCACGGTCTGCCAAAATTGAGGCTGCTTTTTGTTAGTATAGTCGCACGCTAGAGGTTAGTTTGTCGATGGCCGCTGGCCCGCATCGAGCCTGTTTGTCGTGATAGCAAATTCGATTGCCGCACGCACGGCCTGCATGTTTGGCTTCCATTTTTCGTCGTCCGACGCAGCTTTTCCTCCCAAGAAAAATGACAAATTCCCAATCTTTGTTCGTGAGCATTTAAACATGACTTCCCGTTGCATTGTCCACTTTTTGCATCGGAAGAGGAAGTGCTCAATCGTCTCTGCTGCTTGCCCACAATCGCATATGTCCGATTCCGCTGCCCCTATCCTGTGAAGATAACTGTTCAGTCGTATCATCCCAGTCCGAAGCTGGGCTATCACGTCCGATTCTTTTCTTTTTAGTGAGTCGTATAGCGCCCGGGTGTGCTTGCCCGGCAGCGCCTTGTCGATGCGCTTCGAGTACTGTCCAACGCCTTCCGGAAGTCGTCCACCCTGCCGTTGTTGGAGGAGCGCCAGTCGAAGTGTTGTAGACCTTGCTTGGTACGACGGCGTCTCTACCATACACTCTGCTTTGGTAGCTCTCTGCGCTGCTGCCTTGGCCATCGGTCCCAATGCAAAACCTTCGGCCTTAGCCGGCACCCACATGACTCTAACAGAACAGCCTCTTTTCCGAAGGCACTTGGTGCGGTCGTATATCTGACGGATAGTGCATTGACCGGATTGCTGCTGAGGCCTCCTGATCACTTCCACGGCCGAACGGTTGCTCGTTATGACCGTTACGTCCAGAAAAGGAAGCCTGGGCGGCGTGCACTCCAGCGCCATCGCTATTGCTGCTAGTTCCGCTGTGTACGGATTCTGCTCGTCTCCGGGCCCGAGAGTGACGGAATAGCTGGCAACCACCTCGCCTGCGCTGTTGCGAGTCGCGTTGCACGCTACGCCTCCCATTCCTACTATGCCGCCCCTCTTCGAGCTAGACGTTGCTATGATGATGCCCTCGACGTCGTTTGGTGCCTTGGCTGCCTTCGCTAGGTCGTCCTCGACCACCACTGGGATGCGACTGGTCCATGGCGGCAACGCATACTCATGGATAACCTCCATCCGCTCTGTGTGGACCCTTTCCACAGCCGAGACAATCTTCTGCATTGGTGATATAAATCGCTTGCTTGCCTTGTTCTTCAAAGCTGCCAGCGGGTGTGTCTTCGGAAGGGTCCGAAGGTTGATGCAGAATCTTGTTGCGGCTTGTCTGTGTCGTTCCTCTACCGTCTGGATACTGGCTTCGGCCTCGGCCACCGCCGTTGCGACAGTACGGAACGCTCCTGTAATTGCCTGCGCTCCCACCAACTGCGCTTTGTTCAGCCAGACGGCTTCCCTTGCGCGGCAAGCGTGCGTCCAGACGTTGGAGGCATAGTCCGTCGCCGGCGCGACCGTAGCTACGAATAACTGTCTCGCCACCCTCGGTGACAGCATTTTCAACCTTCTCAGACACATGGCGGCAGCGAGCCCCTTGGCGGCGGCTCTAGCCATGTGCTCCTGGTACCGCAGGCCTACGTCCATGACCACTCCCAGAATTTTTGCGCTGTTTTTAGGTTTGACCTTGTTCTCTTTGATCCAAAATGACCTGTCACTGTTGCGCACGGCGACTCGTGTGAAGTGGATGACTGTCGTCTTGTCCGCTTCAAACGTTGCACCACTGCGTCTCTCCCACTCAAGCGCTTCGTTAATGATCGACTGAATGCCTGCCCGGTTCGCCTCCGCGGTCGGGCCGGTCACCCAGGCCGAGTAATCGTCCACGAATGCAATTGAGCCGCCTTCCGCCTTAATCCTTCTCTGCACTAAATCTGCGTTGAAGAAGAGAAATGAGACCGGTGACAGCGGCGATCCCTGAGGGAGACCTGCTTGGGGTAGCTCTCGCTGCTCAGACGTGTGCCCGTTCACCACCATCGAGGCAGTTCGCCCGGAGCAGAAGGCGTCCATCCACCTGACCAGTCTGTCTGGTAATTATCCCTCTCGCCTTCATCCTCTCGAGTAGTCGCTCTTTGCACACTCCGTTGTAGGCGCCTTTAACATCGAAACTGATCAGGCTAAGCACTTTGCGAGCTCTCCATGCCTTGTAAATTTGTTCCTGCAGGAGCAGGAGCGCTTGCTCGGCCGACCGTCGCTTCCTCGCTCCGAAGTGGTTTGCGGGCAGGAGCCCGTAAGTCTCTACTGCGTAGGAGATGCGCTCAGCGACGACCGCTTCCATTATTTTACCAAGTGTTGACAAAAGTGATATCGGTCGCCACGCCTTCGCTACCGTGTAGTCTCCCTTGTCCGGCTTCTTCAGCGGGATGATTTTCGCACTTCTCCATTGGTGAGGCACTATGCCGTCTCTGAGCGACGCATCAAAGAGAGCCAACACCCGGTATTTTACCACCGGCCAGAGTCGTCTCCACACCATCGCCGGGAGGCCATCTTCGCCGGGTGCTTTCCATGGTTTTGCTGCCATGACTTTTTCTTCGATTTCTTCCAGGGTCAGGCCCGGCATGGGCACGGCTTTCCGCTGTGGTCGCACTCCTTCATCTTCGATTCTCGCTGGCAAGGGAGGGAAGAACGTGCCGAGAAGCTCATCGGCTTGTTCTGCCTTGTCCTTGGTCATAGATCCATTTCCTCTCTTCAAGGGTGGCACCTTGTCACCCATGGTGTCCTTGCTAGGTTCGAGATACTTGGCCGCTTTCCAGATGTTGACGTCTTCGGCCAGGAAGTCGTCCCAATGCGCTTTCTTCTGGCTCCGTATGGTGTCGTGGTACTCCTTGGCTGCTTCCTTGGCTCGTCGTTCTAGGTCTGGCCGCGCTTGACCTGCTCGCCGTTGCGCCCTCGCTTGGTTCCGCCAGAACGTGTATGCCCTCCGCAGTCGTGTTAGGTCCTTCGTCCACCAGCGTTTCGCATACGGTGGAGGTTGTGCTCGAGGCGTCAGCTCGTGGATTGCCTCTATGACGACTCGCATCAGCTGGTCTGTCTGCGTCTGCACGTCGACAGCCCAAGGGAGCGGCCGGAGGTTATCTTCCACTCTGGCTTCTATAAGAGTCCAAGGAGCGTTCTTGAACAACAATCTTTGTGTCGTGTTCTTCTCGGGCATCTCGATGTCAAATATCGTCTGGATTGCTCTGTGGTCTGACCCGTGTTCGGTCGGATGGAGGGCGCACGTCACCATCTCGTCTGCCAGTTCCGACGTTGCGAGCACCAAGTCGATTGTGCTCTCTTTGTCCGGGCCTTGCCACGTCTTCGTGCCCCCTCGGAAGGAGGCTGCAGAGGCCGTGCTCGTTCATCAAGTCGATGATTGGCTCGGCTTCGCCTTGTCTTCTTGCTGATACCTCGTCTCCGGTCCAGAGTAGGTCATGGCGATTGAAGTCTCCAGCCAGCACCACGTCCGTACGCGTACCGGTGCCATTACGGAATCGCTGGATCAGGCCATGCAGTACTCGAACTGTAAATGTCAGCGCCTCTGTGTTCTTCCCTTCCACATACACTGACACCATCAAGATGTCTCTCTCTGGCAGTCGAAGCACCGCTGCCGTGAGATCGGCTGATGGTATCGGCACCTGCTCCGCCTCGATGTCGCTTCGTACCCAGAGCATGCTTCGGATCGGCCAGGGCGCATCGTGCGTGTGCGTCGGTATCATCCTCGTCCAGTTGCTGTGCCCCGCAGGGCTCGTTACCACGTTGCCGTCGATCTTTTTTGCGTACATTTCAGAGACTGCCAGCACTCCGTAGTCCTTGAGGTCTACGTCGTTCATCAAACTTTGTTGTACCGGTTCTCGCTTTCGTACATTGAGCTGTAGGATGCGGAAGGTCTTACACATCGCTGCGTGCATTCCGCACACGGCAGTTCCGGCTGAACGATTCATGTGGTCCGCCGCACAGCACGCACTTCGGTTCCACCGCCTGGCACTCCCTGTGATGATGCCTCGGTCCCGCGCATTTTCCGCAAATCTGAGGGTTCTTGCACCGGAACGACTTATGGCCAATCGCTTGGCAGTTGTAGCACTGTACTGGTCCCTTGCGTGGCTCAAAGACGTTTGTGCACGCTGATTCCCCGGCTAGGTCAAAGTAGTGTCCGTCCACGAGCCGCATCGCGTCATTCCCCTTCGTGACGTACACCACCATCGACCCGTACGCTTTTCCCGATTCCTTATTGCTTAGCCATGAGATTTTGGCAATATTGACATTATTCTCGGCGCCGAGCGCTTCAGCCGCCCCAGGCAGGACGTTCCCTTCTGTGTCTAGCACTGCGGTTCGGTTGGCGTTGTCCACCTTCACCGGGTAGAGCTGGTCTCTCATCACCCTCATTCCCACGACCGCCGTCTTCTGCGCGGCTTCTTTGACCTGCTTCAATTCGTTTTCGTCTCTGCAGATGACCTTGACTCGCTCTGTGCTCCGGGCATCCCTTACCACTGCCGCGCATCTCCAGGCCGCCTGGCCATCCTTCGCCCTCATCTCACTTTCGATGGCTTTCCGGATTGACCCCAGCTGTGCACGGTCTCTGTTCCCTTCTTCGACCCGCGACGTGTCAATCGTACCATAAAGCTCATTTGCCAAGGACGATGCCAAGGTGTTGTTAGAGACGTTCGTCCTCACATTGCTAGGCTCGGATGAGGGTGATGCACGCGTGACGTCAGCGAAAGATACTGGCGGGGTAGCGGGAGCGTGCGCTGCGATAGCTTCAAGCAGCTCGTGTGCTCGCTTCTGGTCATGGCCCATCTGCTGCCTGGTGTCCTCGAATCGTTGGCTCAAATCTCGTATACAGTTCAGCTGCCCTTCAGCTGCTTCCTTCAACTCTAGGATGGTCTCTTGCTGGTTACGGATGGTTTCGCTCTGCTCCTTAATCGCCTCCTTCATCCCTTGGAACTCAGCGCGGTACTGGCCCAATAAATCCAACGCACTCTGGAGCGTCGCTCCTCCCTCGTCGGTACTGTCGCTGCTGTTTCCATTTCTCATGTCCGTCGCACATTCCACTTCAATTGTCTTCGCGTTCGTCGTCGTTCTTGTTGCATATCGGCTGCTTTTGTTCGATTCCTTCCCTTGGTCGTCAATTTTGCGTTTCATGACTCGGCGCCCTGTTGGCGTCGATATGGGACCCCGCGGCCCCACCACGGTCCCCGCACTCGCCAGGGTACTCATGATGCAGGGTGGTCCACCACAGCACAACTCTTTGGAGTAAGAAGATATAGAGATATGGAGATTTCAAGAAAATTCAGTCCGATGTAAAGTATGGTCCGGGTGGCTCCTTCAATACGGTGGGCGATAGGGAGGACTGTTGCAAAACCTCCGGTCGTTTCCATTTGGGTTTAGGGGCTCTGCTTCTTAGTCATCGGAGTACTTTGGGTTCGTCAGGAAAATGTACCCAGCTGCGGGCTCGCGCGGTAACCTCCAGCCAGTCGAACTTGCGTCACCACCACATCAGGTGAATGGTGGACAGTCGCCACGACACAGATGCTTACAACACGTTATCCAGGACACAATCTGAGTCGGTTTTCCTAAATAAACTCACAATCTGAGCTTTGATTTGCATTTCGCGATTACAACTCACTTGCTTCAGTCATCGCGAAGGTCTGACGGCCCATTCCTCTTCCATTCGCAACGAAAAGCAGCTTGGTGAGCCCATGGTGGTTAACGCTGTAATCCCGCTACTGGTCAGCAGCGGACTAGCGCAGTAACGTCCTGCTCAAACGAGCTTAGCGACTTCATTCACCATAGAGAAGGGCCATGTTGTTGTTCTTATTAAATTAAAACCTCAGTGGAAACTGGTATTCCCCCTTTTCCCATTTTCCGACTTTCACCTCCTCTCTTCTACCAAAATGGGCCCTCTCAAGATCCCCCGGAGCATGTCTACTGCGTCCAAGCCGGAAAGAAGCACTATGAACTCTTCACCACCACATATGTTGGCGCGAACTATTGCGGCCATTGCGGCTTGGCCAACCCCTTTCGGCCCCAGCATCGTGCCAGGTCCAAAACTCCGGCGATCCCGGGTCCGTACGATGAGGTGATAGAGGTTGAAGACTCTCCGCCACCACGACCAGTCAGTCCAGCAAGCCAGTTGCTACGTGACAGACCGAAACCTGTCTCATCTATCGGTGTCGGGCGCACAGCTCAACAGCTCCCTGTCGAGGCGTTTGCTACCGGTGCGATGAATACACGGGCACGCATTCCTCCTCCTGAGTTGCCAAGCAGTCCCCAGTTTATGACTGTGGCATCCGCGGCCAGCCGGGCCATTCAGAATTCAAAGGCGAATACCAGAAAGCCTACGAGGCACCGGACGGGATACCAGTGGGTACATATAAGTCTCCTGCTTGTGAGCCTGGAGACCAAGTACTTCAACGGGCTTGCAGTTGAGGTTCCGGAGACGGTGCTGCCTCTGAAAGATACAGTGATCAAGTTTTCCTCGGTGGATTTACTGACTTGGCCCTCATTTACCGCGATCTTGTTCGACCATCTCCGTCCGCTCCCACCTACAATCGATCTTACGAACAGAGACCTCTGGAGCCTTTCTTACGCCTCGAGCTTCTCCGGCAAAAAGATCGTCACAGTTCCCAACACCGACAAGTACACGACCCCGTCGAGTATGCTCGCCTCGGGACACTTCGGCAACAATCAGGCAGGACAATTGAAAGTGCTAGTCGTCCTTACATCCACAGATGTAGTCGACAAACAGGAACCAGTTACACCGTTGAGATCGGATGGATACTCCACGCCAGTCAAGGAAGAAAAGAAACGGAAGGTCAAGCAAGAAGACACAAGCCCTGCCTTAAATCGCGAGAAGCGCATCAAGCAAGAAGTGCATGTCAAGAAAGAGGGTAGCGCTGGGAACACAGATCAGGTTAAGCAGGAGGTACACATCAAGATGAAGCCCGAAGGGCGCGTCCCGGCTGCCTTCTGCGAGAGCCTGACAGACGACGAGCTTGAAAGCATTGCTGACGAGATAGTTGTACATGAAGATGTGGTAGATCTTGTTGAAGTGGAAGATCCGCTTCATGATCAAACGTTTGACAGCATTCCTGGCCACAAGGGGGGTGAATATATGATAGATGACGGAGACGAGGCAGACAGGAAAGATGGTGAGCAAGCTGTGGTCCCGGAGTTCGTAAGAGACCAAACGATCTCCTTTACGAGTCAAGTACTGACACTCACAGGTAACTCTGGAGTGCCTTCCTCAAAGCATTGGGAGTGATCAAACTTAACTGTCCGACATTGATATTGCCGAGGCGCTTCCGCCAGCACACTCCACACGCTTCAAAGGAACGAAGGTTCCTGCAACATTTGTCGTCCGCCATAAGAAAAATGCGAATTGACTACTCGGGTTCCCCATTTATGCCGTCGCTATCTCCCCCATCATCACTTATTCCCTCTATGTCGTTTCCTTCTTCGTCGTCATATCCTAATTCAATAAGTGGTTGCTCTGTCGGTTCCCCATCCCCAAGCTCATCTTGGCGGGCTTGATTTGCTCGCTCACATAATGCCTGCTAGATTCGGTCAGATTGGTCGAATCGCAAAGAGACGTCATGGCTTACATATTCCGCGACGCCCCCGGTTGGCGCTTTACGATACACAAGTACAGGCTGCCGGCCACTTTCAATGTGTTGAATGATTCTATCTAGGAGGCCAATGTAGAAACGTTTGAAGGGCCGCGACTTGTCCGATTCCTGGCGAGCCCTAAGGATTGCATTGTCGTAACCCATTTCGACGAGAACTTGGCGGCACCAATCCTTCGTCTCTGGTTCTAAACATGTGCTGATATCGATATCAGCCAATGGTCGCTGCATTTCGTCGAGAACGCAGCGGTCAATGGGGATGCCCCAGTTGCATGCCTTACCTGGATCGGGATAGTGGTAGTTCATCCAGGGCTGGCCGTGAACCACGTGCGGGCGGTTCTTCTGAAGGCGAATCCAATGGAGGTTCCACGTCTCCACAAAGTCGAAGAGCTCTTGGCGTAATATACCTTCAAAGACGGCGTACATGGCAATCTGATCCTCCAACATATCACCGTCAAAGTCCCCGTCCCGGGCGAGTTCACCGAAGTAGTCTACCCACTGCCGGGAGGAGACATGAAGCATGCTCTCCCACCACTTTTCAATCTTGACATTCTTCGTGCTCGACGCCGCCTTGTAGGAATCCTTCAGGCGCTTCCCTTGCTGGAAGACTTGCCCATTCCACTCTACCCGCCCATCTGCGGCCAAAGCAAAGTTCCAATGGGCTGCTGCGATAAGCGGGGTTTCGCTGCCTTTGTCTGCCTGCAGATACCATGGCCGGAAGCCATAGGCGTCACACGCGGTTAAGTACTGTTTCAGGACACTCAAAGCCGTTGTAGCGGAGTGGCCAACATAGAACCAGATGATATTGCGTGAGTAAGCGTCGATTGCGGCGTATATCTCGAATCCGTATGCCTTCGGCTTGTCGTGACCGTCAATGCACCACTGATAGTTTGGTCCCGGCACAAGGAATTGCCCTTTTTTCCGCCGAAACATCCTTTTCCGGATCTCGACCTCATTCGGGAACATGATTTTGTACATCGCAAAGAGAGGATCTCTTGGTACCCAGAGCTGCTTTTGCTGACGAAGGTAAGGCTGAAGAAGGCTCTTGCCATATCCGGAAATGGCGTTGGATCGTTGTGTCATCTCGATGATGACTTGCTCTGTCTTCTCCAGCAACGCAAGACGTTCTTCGTCACTGTTGATTCTGCGCATCCAGCGGCGGTCTGGGTGAAGCCTGATTCGCTTCAAACCTTCTTTGGTGATCGGCCAGCCCCGTCTCTGTAGGACGCTCAGTATCTGCTTTTAACTGAGCCCAACACGAAATATCAGGTCGCGGATGGCCTCTATTAGCTCGGGACTTTCTTGGGTTCGGGTTTGCTGGCGTGGGAGGTCCCAACTCGCTATTCGGCGAGAGATTGTGCTGAGATTGACGATGACATGATGATGCTTCCGAAGTTTGTACTGAATCCTGCATCGTGAAACGCCGTTGAGGTAGAGATGGGTGACATAGTCGCGGTATTGATCAATTGAGTTGCGAGGACGTGCCATTTCGGAACTGGGGAAGCCGCAAAAGCAAAAGGAGGTGGGCGACATTCTGGGTTCTGAAAACTGGAAAAGGGGGGCGGTGCAGGGTGGTCAAACGCACTAGTCCGCAGCGGCATGGCAACTGGCCCGCAGCGGCGACTTGCCCCGAGTGGCTTAGCCTCACCTTACTCATTGGTAGAACCCGACCAAGCCAGGGGCAGGACCAATATTTACAGAACCCTAGATCCTTTCCACCTTCCCATTTAAACCATCTTGTCCGTGGAAAAGCTCATGGTTAGCAACAACGTCATGCCCACGGTCAATCCCGACATCGATAGCGAGACTCCAGGTGCGAATGGGGACTCTCTCAGCCAGAACGCTGAGGTGAAGAGGAGAAGATTAATCCAACAGAGCATCCGCAAACCCGCGGCCAAAATTAACGTACGATCTGCAAGACCTCATTCATATGGAGCCAGTGATCGGAATGGTCTGGTATGGTCTGGTATGGGGGGTCAAACCAAACCATACCAGATGCTTACATAATAACCGGTATGGTATTACCGGTAAGACCAATAATACCATTAACGATGCCAAGACTTTTAAGAACGACGTCGAAAGGCTATAGAACGGTGAAAGAAAGTGTACCATACATGTGATGAGCCCAAACGGGCTGCTTTCTTTGTGGTCTTTTCGCGGTTCAAGTACGTGATGTTGTCTTGTACAAATTCGTCTGGAGGCTCGGGATACTAAAGGGGAGCAGGTAATGGCGTCGAGATAGGTAGTGTGGGGGAAGGCGACGGTGTAGGAGTCTTGAAGGATAATGGCGTTAAGCCTGTAGCCAAAGAGGACGGCGAGGTTGGAACTGGAGATTCCATAGGTGATACCTCAATACCGTAAATGGGCCAACTACGTGTTGTTGTTTATATTGCGTAGTAGTGTTGGGTGAAGATATATATTTTTATGAAACTTGATTGTTTTTTTTGTTGAGATGAGTTCTTCTCGGGGTTTATATCTCTAGTTGATTTCATCTAGGACTTTGAACTTTAAATCTAGGACTTTCAGACCAACAGTCTGAATCCTGAAGATAAGGGGGATTCCCAGTTTTCCAACACGTGTTGTAGGATTGTAAGTTCTAAGCCGAGAAAATTCTGGACCTTGAGGCGCTAGCCAGTTTGGTCCATAACCCAGCCGCCTAGCGCCACCAACTCGGCCTATTTTTAGCCCATTTTAGCCTTACTGGTATGACTTGGTATACCGGTAATACCATGGTATTGAGATTTCTTCAAACCATACCAAGTCTTGGCGGTATATACCATACCAATACCAACTCATACCAGACCATTCCGATCACTGTATGGAGCTACGGATGCTAACTTACCCATCCGAGCAGAAGAAGAAGCAGTCGAAGAAGATCCCTCCCCGCGGCTCAGTCCGTCATTTCCCATGCCGGCAATGCGTCGCCCGAGCCAGCAAGTCTCCCGGCCATGAATGCGCCTCTCAAGACAGTAGGTTTGATTGTCCCTGGTCATCTGCTGAGTGCGCTAACATACATTGATTAGATACTGGTGCTGCGTGCTGGGATTGCGCCAAGAACGGCCACACGTGTCGACCGGTGAGACATATCTGCTCTCTGTCAGCTAACTGGCCACTTACCCCGCTGCATCTCTAGGTTCCCACTGAAGCCCAAGCTGCTGTACGTGCCTTTTGGGACCTGAACCGGCAGCTCAGCGGCACCGATGAAGAACCGGACGAGGTCTGGCGTGGTGCCGCACAACGGGCAGCTCAACAATTGCGAGCTTGCGGCAGTGGTGCGGCCCCTCCTTCTACCACACGACCAGCTCCTGCCTTGGCTTCATTTGGCGAAGTAGCTGAGAGGAGCTTTGAGGAGAGAAAGCTTATAGCGCTAGAGACCATCGCCGGGGCTGCTCAGCTCTGGATTGTAAGTATAGCCAAGTCATTAGATACAACTTTGAGTACTGACTTCCTATCTAGCGGCTCAATCAACCAGACGAGGAGGGGGATGATGAGGGGGAAGAGGATGACTAGAAAGATAAAGGAAACTCAGCGGTGTCGGTTTCGAATCCGACTACCGCATCTCAAGGACAAGGATCACGACCACCGTGAATGGCTTCACGGTTGGAATGAACTCTAAACCACGAGCAAATTACTGTTTAGACGATTAGCAGACTAAGCATGGGTATGAAAGGTCATCTCTCATCGCTCCTTTACATTAGAAAATCAAGCGGTCATTTACTCTTGGCTGTCCATGCATGCATGCGGTACCACATGTGCAGTACCATGAGACCGCATCTTGCTTTGGTGGAACTGAAGCGCACCCTGTTGGTTCGGTGCGAACTCGCTGCTATGACAGCATCTTCCATGCGGCGCCCAGAATTTAAGAAATTTAACCTGAGGTACAGAGTGCAATGTACTGCGGGGCCAAGTGACTATACCGCTAACCCAACTTAGCACATTAGCGGTGATTTTGGGGGGTTTTGCAACAGTCACCTCTGTAGCCTGCCATAGGCACCATCGATAAGCTTATGTCCCAGACAAGCATGTGTCCCAAAAAATCTCAACCTTTAAAATAGGAATCACCACAAGAACACCAAAATTCACTGAATCAATCAAAATTAATCGCTACACTCTTCCACAGATATCGCAACAACTATCTGACATGTTCTTGCGTTATGCCCGGTCTTGCCGTATCCTCCACAATGCCTTTCCTTCGTTTGTGTCGACCTTCCTCGACCACCACTTCTCGATGATTCGCCCTCTACCTGCCCATAAGCATTCATCTCATCAATCGCCTGCTTTCCTTCATCTACTGTCATCAACCCTCCTCTCTGTAGTCGGGTTCTTTTTGCCCTCCGCCGCTGGCTTAGTATCTCATTTACCTGCCGAAGGTCGCGGTTCTCAGCTCTTAATAAGGCATTCTCATGCATTATTGCCTTTGTTCCCTTAGAAAGAGACTTCAGTGCTCCTAGAATGGACTCAGGAGAGCTGCTTTGATGTCTCCTAATTCTTCTTTTGAGGTACTTAGACTGTGATCCGGCCTCAAGCACTGTCTTTGGCGTCTTTGAAACCCATGGGGTAGAGGGGCCAGTTCCCTCCTTAACCGGCGTTGGAGTCCGTAGCTGCACATCAAGCTTTGAGAGTACACTTTCCGGGTCAAGTGGAATAATCCCGGCTCCTCTGAACGCTGCCTGGATATTTTTTTCTGTCATGGTGGCCTGAAATGCGGCGTAAAAAGCCGGAAAGAACTCGTTCTTGGAAACGTGGGTTATAGAGCATCGGATCAGATGCTATATTTCTCGACCATATACCTGCTTAAGCACAGAAAAGCACCCGATATCAAGAGGCTGAAGTAGATGAGACGAATGAGGCGGCATCCAAAGCGTGATGATCTTGTTCTCCTTGCAATATCTCTCAAAGTCGACCGAGTGGTGACTTTCGTGACCATCAAGGATCAGTAGACGATAGCGACTATTGGATCGCTTGGCTGTACACCGGTCAAAGTGCTTTAGCCACTCAAGACCTATCTTGTTATCGGTCCAGCCATTTTGGCTCGTCGCAATGGCCCAATCGCCCGGCAGGTTGCTTTCTCGGTACCAGTTGGCGAGATGATACTGGCCGGCACCTATGATAAACGGCGGGATCGCTTGACCTTCCGCATTGATCGCTTGGATGACAGTAATCCATTCCCGGCCCCCAGGCTGCACTGATTTTGGTCGTCCACGCCTTTCTGTACCTGTAACAACCATTCCGCTTGCAATGACGCCCATCATAAAGCCAGTCTCGTCAAAGTTGTAGATATCATCTAATCGGATGCCGTACTTGGCGATTGTGTTCTCTACAAGCCTGAACCAGTCACGAATAACGGTCGGATCTTCACATTTAGCTCTTTGGTAGTCGTATCTACGAAAGAAACGCGTCTCGAGCTCTTTATGCCTTTCTGGAGGCAACGTAGCTTTTTAGGGCAGACTTTATAAATTAAGGCAGCGCGTCGAATCTTTAATTTTGAGTCATGTTGAAGGGCTTAAAGGGCAAGAAGAATATTACCCTCGCTATTAAATTCAGGCATGTTCGTTAGTTGAGATTTTGTTGATCAAATGGAAAAGTGAGAGATTGAGGGATTTTTTGGGACACATGCTTATCTGGGACATAAGCTTATCATGCACGTTATATATTTATTTTTATATTACCTGTGCTTAGGATTAAGTCACTACCAGCATATCTAAGGAAGTGTACCTTTTGTTGGAAAAATCCGGGAACCCCCCTTATCTTCAGGATTCAGACTGTTAGTCTGAAAGTCCTAGATTTAAAGTTTAAAGTCCTAGATACAATTATCTAGAGATATAAACCCGAGAATAACCCTCAGCTCAATAATAAACAACTAAGTTTCATAAAAAATTATATTTTCACCCAGCACTACTGCGCAATATAAACAACACCTTTTTCATAAGCTATACTAAAATGTCACTAAATTACTATTGCTACTATAAGAGGCATTACATATACCGCAGCTGCATTTATTATGAAATCATGTTCCCCCTCATTTGGCATAATCTCAACAGGTCCGGACGTAGTTGGTAGAATGAGGCTTGTGCCAGTGCCAGTAACAGTTTCGGACTCCAAATTCGACACAGAAACGTAGCTCCCAGACTCTCTGTCCGCACCAGTTTCACTACTCCCACTGGAGCGTGTGGATTGTTGAGCTGACTCTGTCCGGATTACCTCCGCTGGGATGGTTGGTTCCTCTGCTGGGATGGCTGATCTCTCTGCCTTTACAAGCGAGAGGCCACGGACTGTAAGAGCCACAGGTCTAGGTCCAGAATTCTGGATCATTTCAATCTTAGGACGATCTGAAATCGTAGTTTTCTCACTCTTCACCTCTTGGAATTTACCCCCAGTAGTTTCAAGTTCTTTATCGTAGATCGATTTCTGGTCCATAATCATCTGGAGACGAGAGCCTGTCATTTCGCGCCGGAAGAGAGACCTGGCTCGTGGATTGGGCGGGCCATTGAACTCAACTTTGATTGAAGCTAGGAGGTTGACAAATTCCCCCGGCGCGATATTTGGCGGTTTGCTTATGTCAAGGCTGAAAGATGCCTCGCCGTAAGGTGGGGCTGTTAGCAGACTGGTACAAATGTCAGTTTATAGCAAATTCAGAGCGGCTATTGGGTGGACTTGCATTGCTGTCTCACCGTCAATTTGGATAAACCTTGCGTTTGCACCGAGTTCAGCGTCTTGGAGGTCTAATTCGAGCGACTGGCCTGTAGGGCTAGAAGAAGGGCTAATAACTGTCCTAAAGTCCGTTGTGCCAGGTCGCGTTTCATCGGAAGCACTAATGGCCACACTGGCTGCCTCAGTTGGCCCTGATGGTACAGACTCAGAGGGTGGGACTAGAGGAGCAGATTCAGACGGTGTAGACTCTGGTGGTGCAGATTCAGGTAGTTTAATATCACGGGGCGTAGTCTCTACTGGAGCGAATTGCGCTGGAGTTGATTCTGCTGGAGTGAATTCAGGTGGAGTGAATTCAGATGGTGTAGATTCAGATGGAGTAGATTCTGCTGGAGTAGATTCTGCTGGTGTAAATTCAGATGGTGTAGATTCAGATGGTGTAGATTCTGCTGGAGTTGATTCTGCTGGAGTTGATTCTGCTGGAGTGAATTCAGGTGGAGTAGATTCTGCTGGAGTGAATTCAGATGGTGTAGATTCTGCTGGTGTAGATTCAGATGGTGTAGATTCAGATGGAGTAGATTCTGCTGGAGTGAATTCAGATGGTGTAGATTCTGCTGGTGTAGATTCAGATGGTGTAGATTCAGATGGAGTAGATTCTGCTGGAGTAGATTCTGCTGGTGTAAATTCAGATGGTGTAGATTCAGATGGTGTAGATTCTGCTGGAGTTGATTCTGCTGGAGTTGATTCTGCTGGAGTTGATTCTGCTGGAGTGAATTCAGGTGGAGTAGATTCTGCTGGAGTGAATTCAGATGGTGTAGATTCTGCT
>LBNR01000037.1:45719-77019 GCA_001262555.1 Fusarium nygamai | reverse complement strand
TAGATTCTGCTGGTGTAAATTCAGATGGTGTAGATTCAGATGGTGTAGATTCTGCTGGAGTTGATTCTGCTGGAGTTGATTCTGCTGGAGTGAATTCAGATGGTGTAGATTCTGCTGGAGTAGATTCTGCTGGTGTAAATTCAGATGGTATAGATTCTGCTGGAGTAGATTCTGCTGGAGTAGATTCAGATGGTGTAGGTTGTCTAGGCGTAGATGCTGTTGGTGTAGTGTCAGAGGGTGAAGTCGTCGGAGCAGATACAGAGGACGTAGATTCTGTTAGTGTAGACTCAGATGTTGTAAATTCAGATAGTGAAGTGTCAGAGGGTGAGGTTGTCGGAGCAGGTACAGAGGAGGTAGACTCTGATGGTGCAGATCCTGATGACAAAGCTGGAGGAGTAGGTCCTGGTGCTATAGTATCAGAGGGCATAACCGTTTGAACAGGTGCAGATACCGGAGTTGTGGCTCCCTGGGCTTGGGCTTCTTCAATTAGAAGCCCGATGATTAGACCTTTTAGCAGATGCATAGTACGGGGCTTTGCCTCACGTAGAAGCCGACACGAACTGATTGAGTCATCGAGGATGCCTTAAGAAAATACGAGCCTTGTGGTTTATAATATAATCTCTGGGTCATATTACGTCTAATCATAGCACTGTTTCACATGTTCTCTATACCCCCGCTTCTAAACGGTAATTCCCGCAGTTTGAGGCTCAGGGCTGAAAGATGGCAGTAGCAGTGGCGCAATGCATGTCTAGTGTTGAACCTGAAATAGGGGTATATCCGCCGTATCCGATTTGTCGGATCTGGGATCGATGAACGGTTGAGTTGCCGGAAGAGGATCTGAAGGTATTGCGTAAAGCCATGACTGGTTCCGGCTCTCCTGCGTTCCTATTTTCGCTGCGAGTCTGTGGGTTCAGTGGCTTTCTATTCTTTTGTCATGGCTTTATTAAATGGGCGTAATTCGGCTTGTCGCTCTCGTCACACAGTCGCATAGAGCCATCATTGGCCCGATCGTTCTCCTTGTGGCATACGCCACTGGAGGCTGTTCCTTTACTTTCTGGGCTGGTACAAACTATACGAGCGAGGGATCCAGGCTGTCGTGAAGATCGCCGTGTCTAGACGGATCCTTCAACAACGTTCACAATTAGAACGATCAACGACGATAATCAAATCACCACATGACGAGTGAAATGCGTTTTCTAATGGTTAACCTTATCGGTCGGTGCAGTTGACATGGTCAGATCACACTTGACACCCACTTCAATTCAAGAAGACGGGCGATGTGAAAGGGGTTGCAACCATGATTTATCACACCACCATGCATTCATCGATTGAAGTGGCGATTCGTCAAATCAAAAAAAGGCATACGAAGGCCATCGAATGAGAATGCGATTCTATTCTGCGATAATCTGCCCCACTATAAAGCTGACGCGCTTGAGTGCAGTTTCTTGACTGAACCAAGCCACAGAGTTATTTAAGGTTGTAGCATTGCTTAGGGACTACTGTATCTTATCTAGTAAAGGCGGGTGGGCAGCATAACACCGGACATCTTAAAGCGCCCTGGTAGAAACAACAAAATAATTATATCTGGATCGTTTTGAGTAAGGATAGCAACACTGTCATGATATCTGATCGTTGATCTGATTAACAAAGGAAAGGGTTGTGAGGTATCCTTTAGAAGAGAGGTAGGCGCATCTCGTGGCGAGTCAGCCATTGGCAATATGTGAGCTAAGGTCGTAATAATAGATATGGCCAGCTTGTAAAGCCGGGAAATGTCACCTGTGGTGGGCCGTAGAAAGTGTTACTCTGGAACTGTAGAAGACGAAAGCTACAGATGATGATCCTACAACTTAACATGTGAAGGAGAGGTATGGTGCACTCAAGTCAGATGAATGTTCGAGACCTTTTGATACTGTTTATGATTGATCAAAGACGTTGTTTGGGACTTTCCGACATCCATTCTAAAAGCCGTCTTCATTTGCAGGGCTTCTTATTGATCACTACTAATCTCTATAGTCCTAACCAAAACTTAAAGTCTAGCAGCTGCATCATTATGACACCTTGCCCCCCCTCATCTATCATTAAGCCAGCCTTGGTCTGAGCTTCCTTAGTGGCTATGCGGCTCGCACGCCAAGCCGCACTAGTTCTAGGCCTCCATCCTGTCAGCTTCTTAGGAACGGTTTGGTTAGCGTTATGGGTCCCGTTTGTGTGAGGCGCTTTAATACTGGTATCGATCGAGGCCATCTGTAAATGGGTATATGCTGCCCTTGTTGAGTTCAGAGACAGAGGATGTGCAAAGCAGAAACTCTGTCCTCTGTTTTGTGAGGCATGCCTACCGACGGTTTGTTCCCAAGATCCTTTTACAGACACCGTCAACATGAGTAAACTACTGCGTTTTGCCATAGTCCTCATCTTGTGGACTATACAGGGCTCACAGGGACGAGTCATTTCCGAGCCTACGCAACGGCTGTATGTCCCGAGCCATGACCGACCACCCGCACAAACCAAGATGATGGAGATCCCTCTGCCCCAACATGCAGTAAAACGCCAAATAGCCAGTTCATCAAACGATGTGGTGACAGTCACCATAGCCCCAGATGAAACGTGCGGTTGGTTGTCAGGGCGTCCAGGTGTCCCAATTACTTGTGAGAACCATCAACCCTGCATGTGGATGAGTTCAATAGCATTAATTTGCGGCCCCCTTGAGGACTATAGCAAGTGGGAGTATCACCTTAGGTGTTATGAGAGGGAGGAGGCATTGAACCC
Organism: Fusarium nygamai; assembly: GCA_001262555.1. Taxonomy (NCBI): domain Eukaryota; kingdom Fungi; phylum Ascomycota; class Sordariomycetes; order Hypocreales; family Nectriaceae; genus Fusarium; species Fusarium nygamai. Next base: position 74,256 of record LBNR01000037.1, on the reverse strand, counting down.
TGATGTTTGCGACGATGTCTGTGTGAGCGGTAACAATCTTCGCTGGTAAGCTGAGTATCCCTGCAACCTTATGGGATGTATTATTAATAGCTGGAACTACACTATAGTACCGAAACGTCAGCTGCTTATTGCCGAGCTTATGCCTACCCAGACGGAATTCAAGACTATAGATGTGTCCCGACCCGCGAGACCCGAGCTTCGAGCGTATCCTTTACCTATAAGGACCAGAAAAATGCAGGCTTGGTCACTGCAACATACACCAACTCCAATTCACAAACCGTATCAACAGAATTTGTTTCTTCTACCACATCGTCATCTTCCTCTACTGCTCCTCCGCCTTCTTCCGCTACTACCCATCCGCCTCCCTCGCCTCCCTCCAACAGTAATAATATCGGTGCTATTGTCGGCGGCGCAATCGGGGGCTTTGTAGCGCTGTCGGTTGTAATACTCGCAATCTTCTGGTTTGTTCGACGGTCGAAGAAGGATGGTACTCCTCCTGCTCAACGACCCGGTTCGCCATCGCTGGCTACTCCAATGGAACAAACGCAATTGAACGGCACATCGCCATTTAACCCGAGCGCCAGAAAGCTGGGCCCAGAGTCCCCGGTGCAGTCCGAATGGAGACGTTCCATGATGACCGTTCCGAGCTCGGCTGGCAATCCCGCCTCACCGCAAAGTTGGATGAATCAATCTAGCTCACCAACTACTCCGAGTACGGCATCTCAAGGGGTAGCGCAGCTTATACCGCAGCCTATAGCTTATGAGATGAGCGGAGATTCTGTTCAAACTGAGACCCATGGTATGATGGGAGACCCTACTCGCTCCAGGGTCTACGAAATGGTTGGAGACGCTCCCCATTCTTGGATTTAGTTTGATGGATAATGGAGTTGGTTTGGCTGCTAATATAATCGAGTAGTCCGTGTATTCTAGTAGCAGTGACAGTGAAGTACCATGCAGTACCCCTCACTCGGTCATACCCCTCTACCGGTCAGCAAAAAAAATAGTCTCCCATATAAAATGCGATTTTTCAACATGACGGCAAAAACCTGGCAAAAATAGCAAAACTAAATTCACATTTAGGATCAAGATTAAAATCGACTGTATTTTAATACTCCCTTGGCCTCTTAACTGCGCGGCCTGCGCGGGTCCGTACAACTAGTAACTCTTCCGCCTCCGAATTTGAGCCCTCATCCTCTTCCACTCCTCCCACCTCGATCACAACCTCGACAGCCTCTATCTCTTCAGCTGCTTGGTCTGGCTCAGAAATAGTATTACTAACCACTAGAGCCTCGGCTAGTGTCATGAACCTCCTGTTGGGATTCGGTATCGCCTTTCTCTTCTTGCCTCTGCTCAACCGTCCGACTTCCTCCTCTAGACTGGCTACTCTTGAGCTTAGCGAGGCGGTCTTTGACTCTTGCGCTTCAAATCCTTTCGATATCACAGAATACCGTCTTCTGGTTGAGGGACTTTTGTTCTTCCCCAGATCCCTGATATGACGGCTGGTCTTTGGCGTGTTATCAGAGTCGACTTGCCCGTCTCTGTGGCCGTCTGATCCAGGCGTCGTTTTCTTCTTATCTGGTTGAATTTCGGCATGTATAAGCGCTTTATGTCGTGAAATATGCCAGTTTCTAGTCACTCTCCAGCCTGAAAGGATGTTTTTCTTCGTCATACCCACTTCCCTGGCTTTGGCATAAGCCTTAATGAAGTTGACCTTATCCACGGGCGCAGAATCCGTCAGGCTTGCCAGTTTTTAGAGTTCTTTTCGATATGCAGCCTTGGATGCGTTGAAAACACCATTATCCAGTGGCTGTAGGCCATGAGAGCAATGTGCAGGCAGGTAACAGCAATACACGTTGTTCAAAAAACACGTGGCCATCCACTCATCCTGGAATTTCAGTCAGCGGTATTTCTGATCGAGAACAGGTAGCCACCCACAGATACATGGCTCCCATGGCCATCTAATATGATGAGCCTTGTATTAGACTCATCTGCTGGCTGGGTTTGGGGCAGATAAACCTCTTTGAGCCACTCGACCGCGATATGGTTGTCTGTCCAGCCGTTATCGGACGTGATATAATACCAGTCGGCGATCTTGTTAAACTCATCAATAAACCACTGCTTCTAAAGTTCTTTGCCCTTGAAGATAATTCCCGGCTTTAGAAGACGGCCATCTGCAGTGACGGCTTCGATAAATCTAGTCCAAGTGCGGGACTGCGAGCCTTTGAGGAAGGCCTTCCTCTTGGGGTCGCTGCTGCCGATAACCAATGAATCCAAGCCTGGATTCGCAATGGATTAGCTGAATCAATGGGTATAACGACAAATGCTTACCAAATCCAGCCATTATACCGCCCTCGTCAACGTTAACTGTGTTCTCAGGTTTGATCCAGCCATATTCTCTCTCCCGAATATCAAAGTACCAATTGACGGCGGTCGGGGTAAAACAATTGAACCTCGATGCTTCCTGGCGTTTTCCTATCTTATTCTTTATGGATGGATGGCGTTTCACGAACCTGGTTAGCCAATGGACACCGATAGGCCGTTCCCTGCCTTGTTGTCGTAGGAGGGCAGCGACGGTGGCGCGAACTTGACTGTGGGATGGAGCATAGCCTAGGGCCTCTTGCCGAAGTATCCAGGTAATCAACCTGGCCTCTTGAAACTTGGATAACAGCCGGCCAGGATGGGTGACCTCAGATTTAGGCGGTATGCCTCTTAGTCGATCAGAAAGAGTGGTCTGGGGCATGCCATGCTTCTGGGCGGCCTCATGTTGCGAGAGTCCATTATCTGTGACATCCAGCATGGCTTCGATAACATCATCCTCTGTATAAGGTAATTGAGGCATTTTCTGCGTGGTTTTGAGAGGCTGGTGTAGATAAAAATCTGATGAGACTTGGTCGAGGGAGGTTGATGAGGGAGGCGTTTTGAGACATTTCACATTAGTGCTGTACGGTCATACCGCAAGCGTCACTGGAGAAGGAATGTTAAAATATTAAATCTTATTGTTGAATGTTGGAGGGTTCACCCTCAACTTCAGGATTAAGGTTCAGGATTAAAGTTTGTCCTAAAACTTAGACCGTAGGACTTTCATCTAGGACTTTCTAGGACTCAAGTCCTAGAAGGAACCAGTCGAAGATATAAGGTCTCAAAGGTCCTTCGATTGCGACAGGATCAAGCAATACACACGATTCACCTTAACATCTGACACTTATGCAATTTTAAATACGGCAGTTATTTTCCCACGCTAATAGCTTCACTTTTGGTCAAAGACTATGCAAGTGAAAAATCGCATTTTGTATGGGAGACTATTTCTTTTGCTGACCGGTAGAGGGGTATGACCGAGTGAGGGGTACTGCATGGCATCATGTGACCTATCGGCCATCTGTCAGCGAGGCTAGGCCTCGCTGGGAAAGCATAATAAGCAGACCCCTCTCTGAGGAAGGGAGGGGACACAGAGTTCCACAATACACATACAATTAAGGACATCAAGGCGCACGCGATCCGTTCAACATGTCGGTTCTCCACAATTTGTTAGGCCAGGTTTCGCAAAACAAATAAGAATGCCTGGTTGTTTGCCCCTAAATCTGATATAGAAGCTAAGATTAAATAACCCTTTTGAGAAACTAAGGTACTCCCTGGTTCCCTACTTATCTTAAAGTCCTTAATACAAAAGAGTATAATAGTACTATATTCTCTTATGATCCTTAAGTTTTATATAAGAGTGTACTTATTGTTGTTTATATTGCGCAGTATTGCTGGGTGAAAATATATTATATGAAACTTGATTGTTTATTATTGAGATGGGAGTTCTTCTCGGGTTTATATCTCTAGATGATTTTATCCAGGACTTTCAGACTAACAGTCTGAATCCTGAAGATAAAGGGGATTCCCGGATTTTCCAACACTAATAGACCTGAGTGTAACGGTCGCACCTAACCATCACGCCACAGGGCAAAAGATTGGGCTATAACTGCTACTGTAGCAATTACAGTGGTGCTTACAGCTGCTTATAGATGTTGAACGGATCGCGTGCGCCTTGATGTCCTTAATTGTATGTGTATTGTGGAACTCTGTGTCACATGATGCCCCTTGCAGCCACCCTGTTGTTCAACAATTCTGTACTCTTCATGTTCTTGTGTGTGTCATTCCTGTGTCCCGCTTGCTGCTTGAGTTTTTAAAGCAAGCTCTATATGTCTTTTCTGTGCTATGTGGAATCAACTGGAAGCTGCTTGCTAAGCCTGTGGCAGTAGGTGGCAACTGTCATCTTTGATGACAATATTTATCAGCCTTTCAAGCTACTTCTATGAGCTTCCTTTTGACACTATCCAACACAACTGAGGTCTTGGGGGGCTCGACAGGCGGCATTGCGTGCACTGGCTCCCCCATCGAAACGTAGCTATCATAACCCACTCGAAGCCTCTTGTCAGAGCCTGTATCAGGAGATGACGGTCGCAATGTGGTCCGCGGCGACACTGGCGAACTGCTCTCGCTCTCAGTCCGTCTTGATGGCCCACCCAGGGTCCGGATATCATCAAGCTCAGCCGGTGGTGTTAAGGGAGACGTGTTATGCCCTCCTCGAGGTCTAGAGAAATGGTAAGCAAACAAAACTAATCAGCTAGTATAAGCAGCACTTACGCATTCTTGAATTTGCACAGTCTGCCAAACTTCTCACACTGAACACAGCGGGGATAGTCGGGGTCGCATTTAATCTTCTTCTCGCGACATGTTACGCAAGCAATCGCAAGTCGTTTTCTGGGCTTGCCAGCCTTGGTGACACCCCAGTGAGCGTTCACTGCTTCCCCATCAATCACTGTCTTGCAGTGACTGCCATCGTCGTAGAAATAGCACATTCCCTCTCCAGGTACTTCCGCGGCCCTTACGAATTGGGGCAAGAAGTGTGTTCCAGTCCAGATCTTGGGACCTAGTCCGTCATTTGAGGGAACGCCCTCAGTCGCCGTTGTGCTGGGTGTTGGTGGTGGAATCCGGGCGCTTTGAGGAGACCTTTGGTCGTTATGAGTGGGAACCACGCGTTCCTTGGGGCTGGGAAGGTGAAGTCGAAACTGATCCTGGGGTGGCCGTATAGAACCATCTCGAGATCCTAGACAGTGCTCAGGTCGGTTCTCCTGGTGTACTGACCATCTACCCGACTGTCCTTCAGCGACGGACTCTTGGCGGGCATGCTCGCCATCGCGGAACCTAGGCGACGCTGAGCCATAGTAAGACCGTGGGAGAGCATGAAATGGCTGTCGTTCAGCTTCGAACTTGTTGTCGTAGGTGCTTCGAGGTTGCGATATGGAGGGCGACAGGGTTAGGGTTAGGGCTGGTGGGAAGTAAGATGCTGAATGATGCCTATCGCCAGATGGTGCACGAGTGCGATTCAGAGGAGATGTGGCAGAGTAAGAGTTGTTGTGTTCTGAAAGAGGCGAGTGTGCTGGTCGACCAGCCGCTGGAGGTCCAAAGATACTACTTAATGAAGGAAGCTGTTGTCGAGGAGCAGCTTGGGTGACCGACTCTGGCCTAGTCTGCTCTCCATTCATCTTCTGATCCGCAGGCATGTCTGTCGTCAGAGACTTATCATAGTTGTTCATTGATGATGAAGTAGGCGCAGGTGAGATCCAAGGTCGATCCGCAGATGATGAGTTAGTAGAGTAGGATGATGCGCCTGGGCTCACCAACTCTGGAGGGGTATTTGGGAAAACCAAACGAGGACGAGAATCTATGCTAGGTAAGACACCCATTGAGAGAACTGCTCGATGTGGCTCGAGTCGCAGAAAAAGAGCATAACTGAAGCTGAAGAATCACTGCCGTGAAAGAAAGCTCGAGGTCGGTCGATCAAACCAGCATCGAACGGTTTGGTGGGTGAGGTCAGCAATACTCGGATCGGACACAATTATTACACCAGCGGCGCGGCTCTTTTGGGGCCAGTGTTGCTAAGACAGGCCACTGTAACAGACGCGGTGGTACCCTAAGACCGATAGTTCAAGATCAGGAACAAGCTGGTCTAGGAAAGGAAAGGAGGGGATGTACCCATCCTAACACGACTCAGACTGTCGGGAAGGTTAAGCGTGATGATTCAAGGCTAAGAGAAGAATGCCACGGTCGTCGGCCGATTCATAAAGCGATCCAGGATTCAAGACACGAGCGTGCAGAAAGGGGGAAAATAGAAGAAGCCAATTCAAAGAATAGCAGGATGGCCAACAAGTGATATACGTAGAATGGTTGTTAACGACAAGCACTGGCTTGGCCTTGACTGGCGATGGTCGCCAACCGCGACGTTAATGACCGAGGCGCCTCCGCGTGAGAGAGGCGTGGGCGTGGACAATTTTTGCTAGGTGTGGCCTTGGCTTCTTAGATTTGCGACAAGACGGATCAAAGAAACGTCCAACGGAGGTGTGCATCCCCGTCCCAGTCTCAATCTAAGTCCCAGTCCTAGTCCCCCAATCCCGCCACGCGAAGTGCGAGTCCCGGCGCCTCTTTGGAGTGGTGCCGCCACCCACGCGTGTGGTGCGGTGAATATCTGTGGCCTTATTTGCATGGGACATGATGGGCCTGGGCTGGATGACTTGCGGATACATGGCGTGGGAGCCAACCCAACAGCTCTCTTACTCCCCAGGCCAGTCCATGTCCAGCACTGGTGCTTGACGATGATCCTATCTGCAGGCTCTGGACGCTCGCAGGGGTGGATGCATGGATTGCCAGGCACCGGGGGACAGGGCCGGGTGGGCGTGGCACCCCGACATCTGGGGGTGTGGTCCATCCTGAAAGGCTCCATGACAAGAGTCAGGAAGCCTACCAAGGGGTGGCGCCTTGCGTCAGCCAGATCCCAGATCCAGATTAGGGGACGGGAAATCAAACCCAGGATAACCAGTTGAGTATGTAATAACATCAGTGAAATGATGCCACGGCACATCTGGACAAAGATCCAGGCGAACAATGCCTCAACACCTTCCTCCCTTGGCACCCAGCACAGAGACTAATGAGCCGGGGTCCGCCAGCAGGGCTACTCTGAGTCCATCGTCCATCTAGAACAACAGCTCTTCCCGAAAGATCTCCTGGTAGAGGCGGCGGCCGCCGCCAGTAGCCGCGCTTAAACGCTTGAAACACTTTCTTTAAGCAGACAAAGTTTGTATTAAACTTTTTCCATAGATCGCGCGACGTAAACCATGGTAAAGGGCCGTTGGTCTTGGCACTATGATAGATACGCTCGGGTGGCGCATGTGCAAAGACTTTAATTGCTAGGGGGCTGTGGCGCTGTCGGCAGAAGTGCTGGAGCATTTCAGACAAAAACATATGCCTCCTGTAAGCCAATTGCCTCACCTATGCAATGCGTGGACCGGTAGGCAACGGGTATGTAGGCAGAGTGCCGTTAACAAAGAAATTCAGTGCGGGGTCTTGGGAAACTCCGCATGATAAGATTAGAAAAAGCAAAAGGCTGCTTAAAATTGGCCAATGTAATCCAGTTCAAGTAGCCCCAGTGACTTGGTCATCAACTTCTCAGTATATGGATCCATACTAATATGGATCGTATGAAAAGTGCGGCCACTATAAAGAAAAGGATGAGGGCCCCATCGTCAAACTAGAGGTGTTCCCGACACTGGGCGTTGGTTAAAAAGGGGACGGGCTGCGGATATGACGCACGGTTTAATAAGGTCGACGGCAGAGGTGTTATGGTAGAATAATAGTGGAGATAATTATTGTCTTCCATGGCCACGGCTGCGCTAAGAGAGACGCAAAAGGCCTCCTTCTCCCCTGGACGTACTCAGGGCCACTATCAGCTGAGAGTCAGTCCTTGAATCAGCAAACAAACGAAGACGCATTGACCTCTGAGGCCTTACTCTTCAACTCAAGATCCCGGACGATCTCGTTCTTAAACCAATCGCGGCGGATTTTAGTGGCTTCGTCTGGCCTGACGTACCTGCCTGTACCACCTGCAGATTGGGGTAAGACGCTAGAGTGGATATTGGTTCAGTTCAGGCAAAGAAACTACACACCTTCGGTGCGGTGAATTCTTGATCCGACTCGTATGCTCGGGAAAAGCGGGGAGGTTGACAGACGGCCAATGCCTGTTATTCAAATGGTTCAATGTCTGCATCATTCTGTAATCCAAGCTGCGCCAGAATCACATCCAAACCGCGTTTAGTAAATAGTGCAAGCTCCTAGTGTGTATGCCGTCTGTTGCACCAGATTCGCAGGGCTGGGGATTAAGCTTACTAGTCAGAGGCTTGAGCTGCAGGGAACAAAAGTCTTGGTTGTTGTCATCGTCGAGAAACCCTGTGGTTGACAAGACGCTCGGTATACCCAATTAAGGGATCCAGCCTGAGATGATACCTGTAAGATAGAATAGCCAAGCACTGTAACATGGGGGAGCCCTCACGGCTTCTCAGGATACCAAATTTGGCAGGCTGCATATGCAGCACTACCAGGTTGGAAAAGGGTGAGCTGGAGTTGGAGTAACCGGGGCGCTGATTTGATGGCACAAACATCTCCGCATGTTGGTACCGTTTGGCGACGACATATATAATTGCGGGCAGCTACAATATCCCGCCCGATGTTTGAATAACGTACCATACCCTCAGAAGTTCAGTGCTGTATATTATGCGTTCACCCCCTCACGCGCGGTTGTTATTCTCGGGACGCTGCCAAAGCTCATGTGGATCCCCAGGGCGGGACGATAGACTTTTGTACCAGATTTGCAGAGAGCTTCCTGGATTTGCTTTTCACGCAGTGCCGGGCCTGACCCTAGATTGTTGGTCCCCGGATCCATGGGTGTGACGTCTTGGCTGCGTGCGGCACATGGTTCCCAAAGGGGCATGGTAACTCACGGCAGTCGTACGATCTTTAGCCGCTAGACTTGACCGGTGCCTCATCATTTCGCCGTCATTCCAGCAGTGGAGCCCAAGTTCGAGTATAGGTAGGCGTCCTCGATAGCGTAGAGCGAAGGCCCTATCCATTCCGGTAATTCCTAGCAGTGTCTTGGTATTAACAATTGCCAGCTGCCCTTCTGGGGAAGGTACCTACATGACTCTACCCCACAAGCAGATGTTTCATCAGGAATAGGCCCTTTAATCCGCCCGTGAGCGATTTTTGGCTCAGGTACACCTAAAAGCCAGGGTGGGAGTCCGGGAAAGTGGAGCCCAACTCAACGGTGCGAGTGGTCTGTGCCGCTACCTTCCATGAGCCATTTCAGTTTACCAGCCTCCACACTTACTGTCGCTCGGTAATGTACACAGTCTCCAATGAGGCAGGACTAAGACTATGTGGAGATATTCTCAATTTACAAGGTTTAGTGTAGAAGACGAAGATCCTTTCTATCTGTTCTCCCCCCATCCTCCACCCCAGTCTGGTATTTTCGGGGAACTTCTTATTTCGAGAACAAAAGCTCACAGTCACTGGACCTGCAGGTTTACGTGCTTCTTATCCGGCCCTGCCTTGCCATGAGCTGCTTCGGGATCGATTATATAACAAAGACTAATACGGAACCCAGTTGGGGCAATTTGCTCTCATGTGCGATTGAGCTTTGGGTAATTGGGTTGTTTCACGGATGGGGGAGTAAAACTTAATACGTACTAGTTTCTTGTTACGCTAAATCTTTAACAGGTAAGGTTACGTGGAAATGGCGGCCATAATTAAGCAGGGATAGACACTGGGCCCAAACCTGTCGGAACGGAGCTCAATCCCTTCTTGACAGCAGCCTAAGTCAATCATCCATCGCCTCCACTAGCAGTTTCTCAGTAGTTAAATGGCTAGTCTTGGCATCGATGATCTTGATGTTGATACTACAGCGTTGTACAGATTCAGCGGACCTTCTTCTCCGTCTGCGTTTTCCTTGAAAGGCTATACCTGGGGGCTGCTCATTCTGAGACCAAGTGACATGTCTGTTCAAAATTTCCACATCTTGGACACTTGCGATCACCAGCCGTATATAATGTTATGACAGAGCTCACGGAAACGGAAATCATTATGCGGCGTCACTAACTTCTTCATGATTTGAAGGGGCGGGACACCAGTTGAGGAGGGTAGTTAGAGATCAAACTAAGCCACAGTGACCTAATTAGTCACCGTGATCCAGAGGTACCATCTGTTTCACAGACAGACTCAGCGTCAAGGTCAGCCTACGTGAAATCCCCTGGACCTCTTTTCTGAGGGTAAGATGAAGATGCCCCGAGCACTTACGAATAAGGAGTCGAGGGGCAAATCTAGGGCCCGGCATTTACGAGTTTCGTAGGCCATCCAGGTACGTAGAGGAACCTGCAATCAAGGATGTAAGGGTTCGTGATGTACTGAACATTTTGGGTTGAACGCGACCGATCCTGGCTGATGAGCGATAGGGGTGTTCCATGTTCTGCATATGCTCTGAGATACGATGACAGTTTGTGTAAAATAGGTGGGGCTCAAGGGGGCCCTCGGGTTACAAGCCAGTCACCGCAGACGCTTTTGGCGATGCCTTTCTGACGCGCTTCCCTTCTGATGATCTAATTAGGAATAGAAAAAGGAACGAAGAGTAGAAACAAGGATAAAGAACAGAAGATAATCATGATAGGCATAACCGTAAGCATCGGCACACGCCTACCGTGAAAAAAAAAAAAAAAAGAAAGTGAGAGAAATGGGCCATCAAATCCCGACTCGCCAGAAGAAGACCCGGCACATCTCGGCGCAGTCCCGATCTCGATCCATGTGCCCAAGTCGCTCAGTGTGAAATGAAACTCCGCAAAATATAGCAACTCATCCGTGTCTTCGCCTTGCATAATAAGGGTTGCGCTATTTGAAACAGCGCTCGCAATAGTCCAGACTAATAGTATGTATGTATGTATGTATGTATGTATATTTTTCGTCCGGGGGGCTATCGGCCCCAAAAAGTGCCCTATTGGGGCACAGGACGTGCTGAGCTAAACTATCTACAATTGCTGTCGCATCCGTCCTCATCCAGAACACCTGCAATGTCCACTCGCATCAACGGAGAGCTTCGCAGGCCCTTTCCCCCAAGTGGCACTTTCCTACTCGTAGCCAGCCCTACGGTAGTTTCAAGCATATCGTCTTGGACGTCAAAGCAGCTAGTTCTGGCAAAGTTCCATGCAACTGCTATTCCATCTAGTTCATCCAGCATATCATCGGCACGAAGGCGCATTGTTTCAAGAGGGCATCACGTCAGCGGGAACATATCCCTCTCCAGCCTAGAATTCTTCTGCACAGATAGATCAAGTAGCTTTCCACACCCTCAGGCAGGAAGCTTATGTCCTCTCAGATCGCCAGTAGCTGCAACCTAGAACCGTGCATCCTTGGGGAAAACCCTCGCAGGAGAAAAACCCAAGGCGGCCAGAACGCTGCTCTGCGGAAGGAGGCAATCGTCTCGTTCCACGGTCTCTAGGTAAGCTTTGTATCATTTTGACCCAGCGGTTGTGTTTGGTGGTCTCAGCCAGTGAGACAAATCGTCGAGGCCCGGTTATGCGGCAGTCGAGGCTGCAAAAAGGGCAGTGAGCCATTTGGGGCCCGTGGGCCGACGACGTGGCGCTAAACTTTTGTGGCACGCCGAATACACACTGTGTAAACGGCACTTAATCATGGCGTGAGGTTCTAGGTTTACAACCTGCGCGCGATCATCAGTCTCGTATGTCCTCCTATCCTTCACCACGACCGTGTAAAACGATAGACATGGTCCAAAATCAAGCCACTGGTGGTATCATAAAGGCAGCGGGTAGAGAGAACAATCAGTAGGTGACGATTGCATTGACTACATGTCTGATGCAAGCTCTTGCTTCCTGTCGCTCATCCAAGAGCGGACGTAGCGAATGAGGAGCCCGTGGTCCTCAATACATCCAGGACCCATTGGGGCGCGCTACCTCATTTTTTATTTTTTTTGTGGGGCCCACACGACATCTGTCATGCACCTGGTCTCATTGGTCCGGAATCGTTGCTCTGTCCCTCTGACGATGGTTGGGCAACACCTCCGTTGCAAAATCAACCCATTGTAGTATCAGAACCTCACTGTCTCTTGGTCTTGCGACACTGTCTGCCATACAGGTACACAGAGCGGGACGCATCTTGGAAAAACGATATTCTTTTTAAAAATAACTTCTATTTATCACTTTTATCACTTTTATAAGACCTGAGGACCGCCTGGCGGAGATTCAGGCCCTTGGTGGATGTCTGGTGTTGCGAACCCCGCATCAGACGTCATCATCGTCATGGGAGACGATCCGGATGGTTCGGGCGGGGGATATCATCGCCCTCAGCGGAAGAGGGTCAGGACGACGAAGGTATTGGAGATGGAGCAGCAAAATGGCGATATGGAATGGCAGGAGCAAGGTGAGACCAGTGAGGGAGCTCTGGCGCAGAACCGAGCTCGGAAGCAGGCTGCCCCTAAGTCAGCTGGTGGTATGGTCGAGGCAGTCCAGAGCTTGAAGCTACCACTAGAGCAGGACTTGAACAAGAAAATCGAAGCGATGAAGACCGAATTTCAGCTCGAGTTCACCAAGCTCAGTGATCGCATGGCCGAGGAAGTCGCCAGGGCCACGGCCCAGATGGCATAAGAATTATCGCAAGTCCGAGACCAGCTCACCCAGGTTTGCGGCGAGCTGGAGCAGACTCGACTACCGCTAGATATGCTGAACAAGACTGAAACACCACGGTCGTCAGTTCAATCGTATGCAGACGCAGCCAGGATGACACCCACCAGCATGTCCAGCTAATCTTCATTTGCGGTCCGATCAGCAACTCCAGAGCCTGTGTTCTGCACGGTAGACACATCCAGAGTTCCTGAAGACCACATTGGAGACGCTACACCAACAATGATTCGTAAGACCGTGGAGCAGGAGATGCGACAGTCGAGTGACCAACCTCACTGGCGATGCGTCGCAGTGACCAGAGATGGACGGAATGCCAATCGCCTTAGGATTATAGGTAGGAACGAAGAAGAAATACAAAAGATCAAGACCATCCTTGAAACCAGGAAAGCTCCAGGTGCAAGAGTCCTTCGGGATCAACTATATCCTATCAAAGTTGATAGCATGAATCGTATGGCCGTCTTTGACCAGGAGTTTAACATCCTCCCCGGAGCAATAGAAACCTTAAACCAGGAGAATGAAGTCCAGATTGCCAAGGTAGCCTGGCTGAGCCGAAAGGTCAACCCCAAGTCATATGGATCCATGGTGGTGTACCTCACTAAGAGCAGCGACGCCAAGAGACTACTGCAGGAACACTATTTTCTCGTCGCAGGTGAATCGGCATATACGAGTGTATTTGAGCAGACCACTGGACCGGAACAATGCTATAACTGCCAAGAGCTCGGTCACAAGGCATTCTCGTGCAGCAAGACTCGAGTATGTGCAAGGTGCGCTACCATAGGCCACCATCACAGTGAGTGCCAGGCGCAGATACCAAAGTGCGTCCCAGGCTTGTCAATAAATAAATCCAAATCAAATTGACCCTAGTTGGATTTGATTTGGATACGGACGACTCGATTTGAATTTGATTTGAATTCATTTGGGCACATTTGGATTTATTTGGATTTATTTGGATATTTCAATGGCCCCACTCTTCTCCCACGATGAAATGCACCGCGCTGCTCCGACAATATCTGCTTGCAGCCGTTTTCTCGGAGGCGTGACCATCTGTCCTGCAAGACTGAATATCCGTTCTGGCTCAGAAGACATCGCGGGAACTGAAAACAGGTCAATTGCCATTCGTGACAAGCGTGGATACTGTCGTCGTCGGAGAAGCCAGTATTGAATCGGATTATCCACCAGGCAATCGCCGGGGTCGGAAGTGGACAACCACTCGGCGTACTCATCCCGTGTAGGTGGTGCTGAGGGCGCACGCTGAGTGCTGAGCTTCCTGACCGACGCCATAAAATCATCCAGGTCTGTTGTTTTTCTCGCAGCAGTCGGTTGTTCCGGTATCGTATTCTGCTCGACGGGCAATTTTCGATACTCTTCCCACAGCTCGCGTACAGCAATCTTCCCTCTCTCTAACCAATCGGGATGATCGGCCCACTGAGACTCGACGCTAGGCCAACGAAAAGCAGGATGGAGGACAAGGGACGCCAGATAAACCGGGCTATCTTCAGTGAGAGTGTAATATTTATCTAGTTTCATCCAGCCGAGGTTGCATCCAATCCGTAGGTAGGGCTCTTCATCGTGCTCATGCTGCAGTTTTGAGTCCTCCAAATGCTGCAGAAGCCATTCCATGGTTAGTAGGACTTCCCAGATCGCTCCATATTTCCCTATAGTCTGTGAGTAGGTGTCGGTATCAATACTAGAATCGGCTTACCATACCCTCTTCAGGTCTTCCTTCTAAACGCTTCGTGGCTATCTTTAGCGGCTTCAGTATGGCCAGATACTCTGCAATCACTGCCCAGTCCTCACTTGACATCTTATCGTCAACAATTGCAGGCTTTTTCCGGCTCCTCTTCGGCATTGGCCTTGTCCCGCTTCCAGTCCTCATGGCAACGTACTGGTCCCACTCTGTGACCTCCGCCTGAACCAGGGAATCAAGAGGATTCCGAAGCTGATAGCCTCGCTCCATCATCGCCTCAGACGAGTTCCAGCGGGTTGCGTTATCCGTGATCACATCATAGGTTGACCGGTCTTCTAGACCTAATGCCGTGTTCTCGATACTCTGGAGCTTGTGGAGTTTATCAATGCGCTGACCAGATCTCTGCACCCAGTGAACAATGTTATGCAGCTTGCCAATTGGTCCTTTCGCCCTCCACAGCCTCATCTCATCTTGGAGTTCCTTGTCGGCTTGGCAGTCCTCTTCGAAGGCGTCGGCATCTGTCCCAAAGAGGATGGATCGGGCGACGAGATTAATGATATGCCCGCAGCACCGAAGCCGGTGATGCTGCTTATTGAAGCCAAGCTCAGTAGCGAGCTCTTCAAGGCACGTGTCGTTGCTTTCTGCGTTGTCTGTGACAAAGTACCCCACGCGACCTTCGAAGCCATATTCGTAGATGATTTCACTAACTCGGCCAGCAAGGTTTTCGCCACAGTGGCGGCCCTCGATTTGTGGCAGGCCGAGCAGAAACGTGCGAAATTTCCCTTCGTCGTCAAGAAAGTGTACGGTGAGGCCGAGGAGAGAGGTAAACTTGCGGGACGTCCACACGTCGAAGGAGACATTAATTCGGCTAAGTGAGCGACCGAGAAGCTCAGTTACGACGCCTTTGTGACGATTGAAGGTCCGTACAATCCACTCGCGCATTGTGTTGTGGGTCGGGAGACTTCCTGACTCAATAATGGCGCTGTTTGCGTATTCCATGAGCTCTCGGAAATAAGGACTTTCCAGTGTGTTAAAAGGGACGTTGTCGCAGGCCACCCAGCGGATAAACAACCTCTGGAAGCGCAGAGGGTCGAAGGAGGTTATAAAAGCGTTCATCACGGCTTGATCCTTCCCTTGGCGAGCATCCAGGCCAACCATATCAAAGAGAGTACGCTGTTTCTTCCTTCGAGGTGACATTTTCCCACCTCTGTTGATACGGTGGACATCTTCCATGTGACCGTTGGCTTGGCTTGTAGACGCAGCATCATACATGTGGGTGATGGCAGCCTTTGTCTGGTGACACTCTTTGCAGAGCCAGAAACGGTGACCGGAACTGTCTTTCTCGATATCGTATCCGTGCTCCCATACCCATCCTGTCCGCTGCCTTCTTCTTTGTTTACTGGCTAAATACCCTGGGAGGCGATTCCAATCGATGCCTTCGTACCCTGAGTGAGCAGTCGAAGAAATGTCCACATTCGCTTCTGTATTGTCATCGGATCGATTGAAGCCAGTCGCTGTATCGAGGTCGCTGTTGGCTGTAGAGGTTGCTGAAAACAGCGCAGCTGAGATATCTGGATTCGTACAGAGCCATTGGGATCGAGGGTGTAGGGGCAGGTGGCTACGTCAGGCAGCTCGAAACGCGACGGACGCAATAACTTTAAGGTACGCGTTGGTCAGGAGTGGGTCAACCTGGGGTTACAGTACCAGCAATGATTGGCCATTGCTTCTATCCAAATGAATCCAGATATCCAAATAAATTCGGCTCCTGCAATTTGATTTGATTTGAGTTCATTTCGACTCGATTTGATTTGATTTGATTTGAATTTATTTGGATTTATTTGATTTCATTTATTTGTTGACAAGCCTGGCACTGGCGACTCATCAGGAGTAATGCCAGTTGTAGCATCGCGTGGCCTGTGGGGATCCTATGGAGTTTTGTCTATGTATATTGTCTATTCGCTCTTGTTAGATCCTTGTGATTCTGCTGAAGGACCATACACTGTGCTCCCATGTCATCACATGTGTTTATTAATATGGTATAGCAAGTCATAGGAGTAATGACACTATGACAGAAGGAATTGGAAATCAGGTATAAAAAGGTCATACCCCTTCTGATAAATCTGTCCTTCACTCACTCATCCTTCTTTCTTAGGCATTATCTACTCGAACCTTCAACATCTCAGCACTATTACCATCATCATGCACGTCACCAAGACCCTCGCCCTCATCTCTGCCTTGAGCACCGGGGCCCTTTCCTTTAAGGTCCGCGCCTACTCTGGAGTAGGCTGCACCGGTAGCACCCAGGAGATTAATGTCTGGGACAACACCTGCCGAGATTCCAACGTCCTTGCGACCAAGTCCATTAGGGTTCTGGCCTATGGCGCTGGCCGTCAGAGGGCCTTCTTCTGGAACCGCCCTGAGTGCTCCGCCGCCAAACCAGACAATGTCATCAATGACTGGTGGGCTGATGGCGGCAGCAACGTCTTCAAGAAGGGTCGATGCATTGACCTGAAGGGAACATCTCACGCTTACAGCTCTATCTCATCTTAATTGACTGCGAGGCATTGATTACCTTGTAAGTATCCCATTGAAAGATCTCGTTAGTATCAGCCCTATCATCCCCTGGATCAGAGAATCAGTATCTAACAATTGTATTTAACACCAGCGGCTTTAACGTCAATCTGAAGCTCATATATAAGGAGTCAAGAGCAACTACAGTGGTATGGCGGTCTCATAACGAAAAGATTTATGTGTAGTCATTAGGATCGACAAGAATAACGTGAGGTATTCTGGACGATATAAAAGGCAATTACCCCGCCAGATCTAAAGACTAATTTCTTTAACAATAAATCTACGGATTCTGTCCGACTCTTGACCATGATTGAATGCCAGCGAATAAACTAGTGAAGTCTCTGTTTGTTAATATGCCTCCCCCAGTTAACCTAGGGTTAGGATAGGGTTAGTATTTACTGTCTAAGCTAGGGTTATTCCTCCTAACTAAAGATATAGCTATAAGACTGAGTGGAGAGGTATAGAGATTGATTGATTGATCTTATCTTAGTCTATTAGGGCCTGCTCTCTTCCGGTCAGCCGGCTGCGATCATGCCCGCGGATCTTCGTTCTTCCTGGCACCGACGCCGTTTTGCCCCCGTCCCCTGCCGCTGCCTGTCATGACCTGCCCGTAATAAATGCGATAAATTCCCGTTGTGGAGTGACCGAGCTAGTGTAGGAGACGAAGAAGCTGCATGTCTTGGATCTTTTATTTTGCCCCCCCTCAGGAGATCAATGGACCCCCTTTCTCTGTGCACTCAGTGCCGTCAGCCCTGGAGTCTTGGTATTTCGGGCGCCTACCGTACGTGTCTCGAGTGTAGGGAGAAAACCGCCGCTCGGAGGAGACGCTTGCGTGCTGCACCTGCGCAGCCTGCTTCGCCGACGCCCATCCCCGTTCACTCCCGCCCTCGCTGTAGCCGCTGCGACGAACCATGGGATTCGACCGTGTATCGCATGTGCGATCGATGTCGTGAGCACGCCAACCTTGCTCATCGTCGCCAGCGCCGCCTCATCGCGCCGAGCCAACCTCCCGCCCCTAGCACATCAAGCGGTGAGAGGTCGATATGCTCAGAATGCCGGAGACCATGGATCTCGACACTGTACTGTACTTGCGATGACTGCCGTACTCGCCGAGCTGCCCGCCGCATGCGAGCCTCACTTACGTCCGACAGGGCGCTGGGGCCGCCGCCGCCGCCGTCATCAAACAGTCTTTGTCCTCGCTGTTCCCAGCCCTGGTCTTCAGCGATCTATCGGTTGTACGACGATTGTCGGTTGCGCAATGCAAGCCAGCGCATCCAAAATGACCAGACCATGGCAGGAGGCGGTGCTCCTGATCAGCCGCGTCTCACGAAGGTGTGTTGTACTTGAGACTCCCTGTACCGTCTGTTGTTTATATTGCGCAGTAGTGCTGGGTGAAAGTATATTTTATGAAAAACTTGATTGTTTTTATTGTTGAGATGAGAGTTCTTCTCGGGTTTATATCTCTAGTTGATTTCATCTAGGACTTTGAACTTTAAATCCAGGACTTTCATACTGACAGTCTGAATCCTGAAGGGAAGGGGGATTCCCGGATTTTCCAACAGCCGCCTGAAGTCCCCGTGTAGCTGCTTCCTTTATATGTTCCTCGTACCGCAACTCCGAGTCCATCACCAGTCCCAGTATCTTGCCACTTTTCTTGGGAATAATCGCCTGGCCTTTGATCGTATACGGGCTTTCATCGGTGCGTTCGGGATGGCGCGTGAAGTGTATGATGACTGTCTTGTCCTCCTTAAATGTCGCCCCGCTTCGTCTCTCCCACTCCAGTGCTCTGTCGATGACGGCGTGAAGGTCTGCTCGGTTGGCTTCTGCTGTCGGACCCGTCACCCAGGCTGAGTAGTTATCGATAAAAGCGATTGATCTACCCTTTGCATCGATCTTGCGCTGCATGAGGTCTGCGTTGAAGAAGAGGAACAGCACCGGTGACAGGGGGGACCCTTGCGGAAGTCCAGCCTGTGGCAGCTCCCGTTGCTCAGAGGTGTAGCCGTTTACGATGATCATCGCGGACCGATTGGAGCAGAAAGCGTCGATCCACTTCACCAACCCCTTGGGGATGCCTCGGGCTTCCAGTCTCTGCAGTAGTCGCTCCTTGAACACCCCGTTGTACGCTCCCTTCACGTCAAAGCTTATGAGGCTGAGCACCTTCCGGTTGGGCCACGCTTTGTAGATGTGCTCCTGAAGGAGCAGGAGAGCCTGGTCGGCTGATTGTTGCTTCCTTCCGCCGAAATGGTTGGTGGGTAACAGTCCGAATGTCTCTACCGCGTATGAGATCCGGTCCGCAATGACCGCCTCTAGAATCTTGCCCAGAGTCGATAGAAGTGAGATCGGTCTCCATGACTTGGCCACCTTGTAGTCGTCCTTGCCCGGCTTCTTGAGCGGGATGATTTTCGCGCTCCTCCACTGGACCGGCAGCTCTCCGTCTCTCAGGGATGTCCGAAACAGATGCAACACCCGGTCTCCTACTACTAGCCAGAGCTGCTTCCATACCATCGCCGGCAGTCCATCTTC
The DNA here is from genome assembly GCA_001262555.1 of Fusarium nygamai. Classification (NCBI taxonomy): domain Eukaryota; kingdom Fungi; phylum Ascomycota; class Sordariomycetes; order Hypocreales; family Nectriaceae; genus Fusarium; species Fusarium nygamai. Next base: position 54,918 of record LBNR01000037.1, on the reverse strand, counting down.
GCCCGGAGCTTTCCATGCCTTAGCCGCCATCATCTTCTCTTCCACCTCCTCCAGTGTCAATTCTAGGATCGTTATTTCTCGCTGCGCCGGCCGGCGCTCTTCATCCTCGATCACAGCCGGCAGAGGCGGGAAGAAGACGCTGAGAAGCTCCTCTGCCTGCTCGTTGTCGTTCCATCTCTTCTCTTTAGAGGAGGTATTTTATCACCTATCGCTTCGTCTCCAGGCGAGATGTACTTGGCTGATCGCCAGATGTTGGCTCCGTCTTCGAGAAAACTGTCCCAGTGTGCCTTTTTCTGCCTCCTGATCGCGTCGTGGTACTCCTTTGCCGCTTCTCTGGCCTTTTGCTCCAGGTCTGCTGCCTCTCGTCCTCGTCGCCGGCATGCGCTTGCTTGGTTGCGCCAGTACGTATACATCCGCCGCAGTCGGGTCAGGTCCGTCGTCCACCACCTCTTGGCGTAAGGCGACGGCTTGGCTCGTGGGACCAGGTCGTTGATCGCGTCCAGCACCACCGACATCAGCCTGTCCGTCTGAGCCTGCACTGTGCCGCCACACGGCAACGCTTCCAGCTTCGTCCTAACCCTCTCCTTGATCTCTAACCAAGGTGCATTCTTAAATAGCAGTCTGTCGCTGGGCGTTCGTTCCGGCGGTGTCGTGTCGAATTCCGTCCGGATCGCCCGATGGTCCGATCCATGCTCTATTGGATGTATCCCACAGCTCGTCATCTCGTCCGCCCACCAGTGCTGGATAGCCACGCTATGAAACTGAAACTGGAGGGAGATTCAGTTTCATGAAACCGGGCGTCAGTATAGTTTCAGTTTCATATGAACTGGTTTCAGTTTCATACGAAACAATATCCAGTTGCAGTCCAAGTTTTTGACAAGGTCGGCATCGATATACACCTTATCTCCAAGTACCCCAAAGATGTTTGGCATTGTCTGCCTACCTACACTACCAATTCCCTAGGCTCGCCATCACTTTCTGCCCCTTTACTCATCTCTATATCTTCTTGGAGTATCCTTACAGCCGCGTCGATATCCTCCGCTTCCCTAAACACCCCTGCAAGAAGCGGCCTGCTCTTTCCCTTTGGAACACTTATCCAACTTTTAATGCACTCACATGCCTCTACCATTTTGGCAGACATGCTACTTCTATCCCATCTAACCTGCCGTCTTGCTCCTGAGAAGATTCGCTCTGCTTCCGTAGACATGGGGGGGATGCAGAATATGTCAATAGCCATACGGCAGAGGAGGGGGAAATTCTCTCGCTGGGTCGGTTCAAGCCACCACTGCAAGGCCGTTTGTTGTCCAATCCCAACCTGTGAGCCCTGCGAAGCAGGCCCCAAGAGCTCATCAGAAGGCTCCGATAACAAGGGAGCGGGCGAAGCTGATGACATGTTGTCGGACAATTAATTCCACAGGGATCAGTGATGGCACCAGTCAACTGATAAGAATTAATTAAAGAACAAATGAAATTGAACAGCCATGTGTTCGGGCATAGCTATTTAAGCTCATGTCGTTAGGATTGGAGTCCTTGATGCGACAAGCCGGATGTGAAACCGGAGACACGACTCTAAAGTACGGGCCGCGTTTTATATCCAGTCGCACGAACCTAGTGGTGATATGCGACATATATTTACTATTAGTAAGTTTCTAACTGCGTTGAAGGCATTTGGTTTGCGAAATTTTCTTGGTTAGGTACTACGATATTTGGGAATCATCGGGCGTATATGAAACATATGAAACCGGGGGAGTTACTGCTTCATATGAAACCGGATCCAGGGATTGTTTCAGTTTCATATGAAACAGTATGAAACAACACGCGTGGCTATCCAGCACTGTTCCAAGCAACGGGTCAAACCTGTCTTAGAACAGTTTTTAATACAGCATTTGGTCTTATTGATAACGAGAGAAGAGAGGGCTTCCAATTTCTTGCAGAGAGTATCAAGCAACTTATAGAGGAGCGTTCCATCCAGCAACCGGATGTGATTATTACCGACTTCGATGGTCAAATGAAAGCTGCACTCAACGACCAGTTCCCCGAGGTTCAGCAGCAGCTTTGTATCTATCACATCAACTCAAACGTCCAACTTCGAGCTAAGCAAAAATGGCTAAAGAGCCCTGGCTCTAGTAGTAATAGCAGCTGTGGCTCTGATAATGAGGCTGGTAGCTCATCACAAGTTCAGCTTAGCACCGCCAACCAGCAATCTCTTTCAGCGCCAGCACAGAATGGTATTCCGCATACCTTTAATGGTGTATTTGCTATGTGGAAGCTTGTTGTATTTGCTGAAACTGAGGAGGTGCATGATAAGGCGTGGATTAATCTCTGTAAGGAATTTAACGACCAACGACCCATATTACGATATCTCTATGGCACGTATATGCCTATTCGGGCACAATGGGCACGCTGCTTTATTCAGAACTATCGCAATTTTGGCATCCGTGTGACCTCTGGTACCGAGGCAAGCAATAACAATATCAAGGGATACCTCCTAAAGGGGATGAGCAACCTCTATCGACTAGTTGAAGCGATGCAGGATATGATCAAAGATCAAAGTCAGGACTTTATAGATGGCTGTGCAAGCGATGAGGTACTAACTGCACCTGAGTATCTCCGCCCTAGCGCAGAGTACTTGGGCGAGCTTCGGACTCTAGTTTCATCGAAGTGTCTCGCGTTAATTACGGCACAGTATCGACTGGCAAAGAATGCAATGCCAACAGCTAAGAACCCATTCCCGGCTGCCCTTGGCGACTGTGTTTGCTCTGTCCCGGTTGAACTTGGTATACCATGCTACCATTCAATCTACAGCAAGCTAACTTCAGGAACTTCCTTTACAAAACAAGAGGTTCATCCACATTGGCGTATACGAGAATCATCATCTTCTAATCCATACCGAAGGATTATTGACCCAAGGATTATTATATCTCTTCGTGGAAGGCCTAGAAATACAGTATTACCCCTTCCATCGCAACTATCAATTGATGCAGCAACACAACAGGAAGAAGGGCAAACAATCCAAGTGTTGCCAGAACGAAGGCGTGGTCGACCGCGTAGGAGCTTAAATAAAAAAACGCTTGCTAGGCATGCACAGTCACGGTGCCATACTTCTACTAGAGAAGCGAGCTCCTCTCAGCGACACACGCGAAGTCAATCTAACAAACTTGGGGATGGAAAGACTACAGGTATTCGTTCAAGTGGACGGAGATTGAGGTCTAGTGTGCGAAGAGAGAAGAGCGAATGGGAAATGATATAAAATAGCTTGGTATAAATCTGACTAGATTATGAAATGAATTAAGATACAGATTATCTTCTTTGGAATTATAATAAAGAGGTTGACATTATGTCAAGGCGGCAGAATTTATTAGAGCTAACAATAATTTTTTAACCAATAAGAAGGCATAAAAGTCATGCGTCCCTATCAATTGCCTTCACAGGATGCCGAGAAATATTTTATAAAGTCAAGAACGCGTCATCCCAGGCTTCTGAATATTATTGCATGCTATCAGATTCGAAGGAAGGACCAATGTTGGCGACTTCCTAAAAAATGACTGATTGAAAACTCACTCCACCCTCCGGGCGGATATCGAAAATGGTGTGCAGGAGACCTGCCATAACGGCACATGATTGAAGGTTATGGTGAGACGACAGTAACCGAATGGGGGGGGATGTCGCTGCTAACGCACCCGATGATCTCGATCCTAGCAAAGATGCAGCTCTACTCTCTGCTAACCTCTGCCGATTTTAAGTTTCATACTTTCAATGCCCCGAAGTGATGGAGGCTGCCACCAAAAGCTGTTTCTGAGGCGCTTGTGCAAATGCAATCCCCCGCTACGAAACTTTCAGTCGATTTGCAACGCACGGATTTTGCGTCAAGCCGCTCACTTTATTATTTTCAACATGGATTTGCCAGCTCAAACGACGGAACCCGCTACCCTCCTGCCGGAAACAGTTCTCCATGGAAAGATTGATGATCTTGGGGTTCATTCGTGGAGACAGACTCCTTATCAGTACCAGTATCAGAATCAGATGAGGCCCCTACCCGACCTCTGCGATGAATACTGTTTCTTTCTCCCGAATCGCATTTTAGATATGAATGACATTCATGCCCCAGCTCCTCAATGGAACACTGTGGAGTCAAAGCTAGCTAAAGGAAAGACGATTGCTATACTCCCCATCCACTACTATCAAGTACTCGGAAGACACTCCGGAACCACGAGGGACGGCTAGCAAGCACGCTCGAAGTCCAATAATATTCTCTTGTTAACATATTCTCCGGCCTACTAAGCAGCCCCGAATATTATTTGTTGAAGAAGGGGATGACAACAGCCTCGATGATGTACTGCTACAGTATATACTCCCAGACCCGCAGTTTTCGACTTCTGCCTTATATTCGTGAGGAGAGATTGGAGAGAACAGGGACACTAAAATGGAACTAAAGAGACCTAGACCGTTGACTAAAGAACAGGATGCCGCCGTAGCGTGGCAAAGGTGCTAGTTGGTCGCCACATTCCAATTTCGCCGCCCAGTCTGCGAATCCTCACGATTCCACTGTACAGACTCCCAGCGCCGTTGCCTGGATCTAGGTTCGTGCGACTGGATATGAAACGCGGCCCGTGCTTTGGGGTCGTGTATCCGGTTTCACATCCAGCTTGTCGCATCAAGGATTCCAATCCTAACGACATGAGCTTAAATAGCTGTGCCCGAACACATGGCTGTTCAATTTCCTTTGTTCTTCAGATAATTCTCATAAATTGACTGGTGCCATCAATGATCCCTGTGGAGCCAATTGTCTGACAGCCGGGTGGTACTACTTGGTCGCCTCGGAAGTGACAACAGATGTCTTCATGAATTCCTTGAACATACCCATTAATGCCTCCATGTTCGTATCCATCTTCGTAGTCATAGCCTTCATATCCTTCAGCTGGTTTTCTAGGTTTTCGACCCTGTCCTGCAGCTGCTGGAGTATTCGAGTGATGAGCTCCTCCTTGAGCTCCTCCCTAGGGGTCTCCTCGGTGGCGGGAGCAGAGGCAGACTCCTCAGCCTTGGCCTCCTCCTTCTTAGGAGGAGCAGGCTTGAAGCTTTCAATAGTCTTCTTGTAAGCCTCAGACTCGGTGACGGTGGCAGCGAGCTCCTTAGCCTCGGCGACCTTGAACTTCAGCTGGGCGACCCAATTGTCGCGTTCAGCAGTGTTGGCGGCCTTGAAGCTGTGCTTGTTGCCCTTGGAGGTGAAGTGGAACTTGTGGGAGCCATCAGTCTCGGGCTCGGTGGCATCGGCCTGTGGGGCGGACGTCGTTAGAATAAACTGGGCACGCTGCAGATGGGCTTTTTTGTGGACCCGCTGGAGCTTAGCTTACCAGGCTGATGATGCTGGAAGGGTTCTTCTTGTCGCCGAAGAAGAGGAGACCCTGACCGGTGTGGGAGGCCCAGGCGATGTTGCTGTGGGCAGTCTCGGCCGACTTCTCGGTCTTGAGGTAGTGGCGGAGCGCCTTGGGCTCGAAGGCGTCGGTGCCGAAGAAGACAAACTCCTTGCTGGCAATCAGGCTCCTGTCGGGGGATCAAGGTCAGCAAACGGGTCGTGTATCGCGATGCGACGCGGCGGCGCGACGCACGGGGAAGAGCTTACTTGGGGAAGCTGAAGCCCTCCTCAACGGGCTTGACCTCCTCCTTCTTGCCCTCAGCCTTGGACTCCTCAGTCTCAGCAGGCTTGGACTCCTCAGTCTCAGCAGGCTTGGCCTCCTCGGCGGGCTTGTCCTCGGTGGCGGGAGCAGACTCGGNGGGGGGGGGTCTCGCTGGTGGGAGCGGGAGTGGTCTCGGGCTTCGTCTCCTGAGGGACCTCGACGTTCTTCTGTTCCTCGGCCATTTTGAACAGAGTCGTAGTGCGAGTAGGTATTATTATTATTACTTTCCTTTTTATATCTCAAGGGGTATCACAACAAAGAAAGATGGAGGTATAAAGAAAGAAGATACAGATCCAGAAAGAAGCGTTGGATTTTGGAGAGTGGTTGGTGGACGAGGAGGGGGCCAAGGCAGCTGGAGGACGGGGAGTGTGCCTCAAGAAAAATCTGTGGGTTAGATTACCCCGCAGTTGTAGACAACAATCAATCAACACACTGCTGCTGCTCATTATATCCTTTTACACGCTCAGTGCGACACATTCTGTTCGATTGCGGGCGTAGAAGCCCTATGAAAGAGCTGTGCGAGACTTGAAGTGAGCTGCCATGAACCAATCACGTCACAGGGAGTTTTGCCACAATGAGGGCTGATGGATGCAATGAAGCTTCCCACGTCAAGACGCTTGACGTAATTTCATTTTCTCGTTACGCTCCGGGGGGCTGAGAGAAGGACCTTATCCCCGATCGATCGAAAGGCTTCTCTCAGTTTAATACGTAAAGGTTTGCCACATGATGACAGTGCTGTTTTCCTCTACGTCGTTGTATTACTGGGGGCTCCACCATACTGTATTCTGTCACGATTCGTGGTTCTCTGATGGATCTCATTGGATGCGTGTATTTTCTTGCTTCCCCGCTCTAAGTCCCATATACATCTTTATACTGGGGTCCGACTGGAGTCAGTGATCGGAATGGTCTGGTCTGGTCTGGTCTGGTCTGGTCTGGACCCCCAGACCAGACCAGACCAGCTGCTTACATAATAACCGGTCTGGTAGACCAGTTAGACCAGCAAGACCGCCAAGAATGAGGCTATCAGGGTTCCACCTGACAGGTCACGTGTACGCTCAGATAAATACGGTATTGTCGCTCAAGGGCAGAACGTTTTCTGCTCCCTGAGCGACCTCTTCGTCAATACACGCTATGCTTGCTGCAAAGCCTCTGGCCCCGTGATAGCTGAAGTAGTGGAAGGAAGAAAGGAAATGTATTTTACGAATAGCTATCAATCCATTCATTGTCATTCTCACTATCCTCGCTATCACTGTCATCCTCAACCTGGGGCTTTCCATACCAAGCCCGGAGACACTCACAAGCTTCTATGATATCTACTTTCAGCCTACCACGGCGATCAACTATAGTAAGCTTTGCGTTACTAAAAAGGCGTTCGCACTCATCTGACATAGGTGAGATCGCAAACAGATCCAGAGCGAAGCGAGCTAGATCCCTCTGGGAGTCATAACGAGATAGCCAGTACGCAATGGCGTCATCGTAACCTGCCTCATCGTCATGGAGCCTGTCGGTAGAAATATATTGTTCATACAAATCTGTTGTGGAGACCGGAGCGTCTGTTCGAATACGCTTATGTTCCCGCTGGCGATCAAATGCTGGGTCAGGAGCTCTCTCCTTCCTGGCCGGTGGTGGCAGCATCTCAACAGGATGTCTTCCCTTATACTCTGTCTCCCAGAGATGCTTCACCGCTGATTGTGCGTTATCAAACCACCTCTTCTTCTCTTCGTCGCCGTGAAGAACCCACTCTTGCCTGAACCACGCCCACTTGCGATATGGATCGAGGATTTGAGCCGCATAGTATGCCGGTGGAAGGTCAGTATCTTCAGGGAATCGATTCTGCCAATTCAGCTGCTGGTTGTTGTAGTACTCGGCACATTTTAACCACGCAGCATCTGCGCAGCTTTGAAGGTACTTCCATGTAAAGTTATTATCGTCCTCAGAGTGGATGCCATAGTAGTGATCCTTCGTCTCGCTTATCTCTCGAAGAAGGCAGTCCAAAGTTAAAAACCAGTCAGCAAGTAACATCTTCTTACCTTCAGAAAGCAAAGTTACAGCGTAGAAGTCTTTTAGAGCGAGTTCAATCTTTTTAAGCTCGAACCAGTGCTATCCATCAAGTTTAAAGTTCGCAATCCCTTAAGAGCCTTTCCCTGGTACATGGCGAGCTGAGAACATCTCTAAACGTTCCCGAACATTCAATGCCCGTGTAATTGAATGAAACCATGAATTCCAGCGTGTTGAGTTGTTCTAGATAAGCTCGAGCCCATCGAATTCAGAGAGATCTCCGCCGATAATGATTGCAGCAAACTCCTCACGGCGTTGTGGAGTAAGCCTAATGTATCGTACGAGGTTGTGAAGCCGACCTAAACATCCAAATTTTTTCCAGAGCTCTTCCACCTTCGCATAGTCTCCGCGTTGATAGTGCTTTTCAAGCTTTGCTAGATACTTCTCACAGTTCCGACCCATGAGAAACGCCTGGCAGCAGAGGTTGACAATGTGGCCCAAGCAGCGAAGTCGGCGATGGCGACGTTGTTTCGAGTCCATCCATGGGCAGAGCTCCTTGAGTATGAATCCAACAGCGGTATCATTTGACGAGGCATTATCCAGCATGAAATATCCAATCTCATCTCCGCCAATATCATATTCTTTTAGCAATTCAAGAACAACTGATCCAAGATTCTCGCCAGTGTGTTCGCCGTACACACGTCGTATGCCCAGAACGGTAGTTCGTCGCTTGCCAGTAGTGTCAATCCACATGGCGATGACACCTAGAATAGCGTAAGGGTTTGGCGAGGTCCAGAGATCAAAGGAGATGGAGATTCTACTCCGCGAGCCAAGGGTCGGAACCACTACATCCACTCCACTTTGGGGCCACGTAGAGTGGATATACGATTTTTAGGCAATTACAAAGTGGATGTAGCACATATTCGACCGGAGTGGAATGGATATACACACGTGGATTTATAAGTGGATTTATAGTGGATCTTTGAGGCTCTTCACAACCTCGTCGGTGCCTATTCAGCCTCACTTTCAGACATTGACACTAATTCTTCAATCTGTTGCTGCTGTGATGAATCGTCAACCTCGCTGGCGCTGTTCTCACCCTCTAATAGCCATTTTGACTCAGTAAGCGCCAGCTCGTCCTCGCTTAGAGTCACGCAGCCGGCATCCAGCTTGCTTTCAAGGTGTGACTTAAGCAATGGATCCAGGTCCTTGATAAGGCCAGCACGGTACTAAGAGCGTAAAACTTGACAAATGGCGATAATCTTAGCATCTAGGTTCATACGTAGCCCCGAGACCATCTTGCCAGCGGCTGAAAATAACCTCTCACACTCGGCTGACATTGGCTGGATCGTCAGGAAGTCCAAGGCCATCCTGGATAACTGAGGATATCTGCTTTACTTAGTTATCTAGTAACTAATTGGATCACGAACGTCGCCGTCGCTGGCCTCACGATCCGTCTGCCACGCTTGGTACTCGTCACCAACAATAATTGCTGCGTATGCTGGTTTTGAGTTCGGCAGACGACT
>LBNR01000037.1:30805-43663 GCA_001262555.1 Fusarium nygamai | reverse complement strand
GATTACTAAGTAATCTGAGCGCCGACAAGTGGATGTAATAGAGATGGGCCACTTATATGTGGTCCACGTGGATTTGCAGTGTAGTGGGTCCGAGCCTTGATCAAGGGCATATTTAACTGAGGATTTGGAGTATTTTGCAGGCAGACCTTTTGATTTCCTATATGCCTTATCATCCTTCTTAGCTCGTGGAGGCAAGGTAGCACGCCACGCCTCTCGGGATGCTTTGTAACGGTTATAGATAGCCTCAGGAGTATCATACTGAGGAGGGCTTGGTTCTCTTGCCTGTAAAGGTGGTAATGAAAAAGTCAAAGGGGTAGTTGCAATATATATTGCTGTTTGTGTAGTTGTTGTTGTAGTCATCGTAGCCGTAACAGTAGGGAATGGAACAGGCGGCCCAAGTGAAGGCGCTCGAGGAGGAGGCTTAAACGTAGGAGCAGGAGCAGGAGCAGTTGTAGGAGGTAATCTCAGCTCATTATAACGAAGGGGACATGCCTTGGAAACTCTTGTATGGCCTTCATTGCCACACGCTGAGCATTTGGGAGGCTTCCGTTGCTGGGCCTGTTTCTCAACATGTTCAAATAAAGAAGGCTCTCTCTGTGTGCTTGTTGGTGGTGCTGATGGAAGAATCACCAGGCGATCGAATTGCCGACGAGGCTGGATAATAAGCTGAGGGCTTCCTACACGCTGATAACGCCAGTGTGAGTGAAAATGCGATATCTGTAGGCATTCTCCCTTTTTGTATATAGGCAAGATCGTATGCGCACAAGGCAGGCCAGTAGTTCTTGAGAAAACTCCCGTACAAGCAGGCACTGCATGCAGAAGTCGTTTCCGCTGACTTTCAACTTTAAGGATAGCCTCGTGTGATACCCAACCACGGACATTATCGAATAATGCACCTGACTCCTGAATATTTGGCGTAGTTGCCTGCTGCCTGGCTTGGTTTGCTTGTAACTCAGAGAGCTGGTTGAGGATAACACGATTAATAACCCTCCAGGCCTCAAAGAGATCAGCTTGTGAGCTATTCATCTCAGATTTAACTAAGTGATGAATACCCTCACAGCGTGAGGTAACATATTGTTCAAAGTGAAGCCATCGGTCAGTCCATGCTCTTATAAACTTCTCCTTATGAGGATTGAGCCATATTGTTATGATATAGCCTACTTCTATGAGATGGTTAGTCTCATAACGCTCCTTAAACTCTAGAAGTCTCTTATTGTAAGTCTCCTCGGTCTTTGAGTATGCAATCTCCTGCCATAGACGATAGAACTCCTTCCACTCTTCTATTCCCTCTGTATGATCTTTACCCTTTGCAAATGCTGGCATACAGTTACTAAGGACTGCCTTATTAATGTGCCAAATGCATAATAATAAGGTAGCCTTAGGGAAGCATGTAGATGAGGAGATCGCGTTCATAAGAGCCAGCTGACGATCTGTAAGTATTACAGAGGGAAGGGCAATACTGTGCTCTTCAAATAAAGACCGTAATTGAGTGAGAGCCCAGTTAAAGTCAGCCTCTTCCTCTCCACTAAGGAAGGCAAATGCAACACAGAAGCTTCTTTGGCAAGCATCAATGCCAACTATATCAAGAAGAGGCATCTTATATTTGTTGGTCTTATATGTGCAGTCCATAATAAGCACTTCTGGATATGATTTGAGGTATAAAAGTGAACGAGGATGTGCAAAGATTACAGCTGTAACTACGCTGTTATCATCGAGGCATATTCGACTCCAGAATCCTTCACTATTTAGCTCATCAGCAAGGGCATGTATATTGCTTTGGCCTTTAGCAAGGGCTCTCTTTCCCACTGCAATGCAGTTATAGATATCCTGCTGTGTAGCAATGGTATCAGAGTGTTGTCGTAGATAAGACCTGATATTCCTTGGTGGAATCCCGGCATTAGAAAGGTCCCGGACTATTGACTGATCCTCCCGTGATAACTGACGAAGTGAGGGATGTGCCCTTGGATCGAGGCTTGGTTCGTGATTATGTGTACAATATTGAAGCCCGTCACGATGCTTGAGGTGCCAAATGCCTGTAATAAGATCCTCCTTTGCGAGAACAGAGAATTGGCAGTTTGTGCGGCGGGTTACAGTCCCCCGTGTCGTAGAAAGTTTAGGTATACGCCCTGCACCTCGATCACAGTTGAAATATACGATCCCTCTTCCATTATCTGTCTTCAGAGACCTTCCAATGACAAAGGCATAGCCTCGTGGCCCTGCCCAAGCATTGATCGCTGTACGGATCTCCTCCCTGGAGCTATACTGACCTTCAGGGGGGAGAACATCATCAGTGAAGTGACGAGAAGCTTCAATTGAGGCCATGAGAGTTAATAATCAGTAGATTAAGTGTAATTGAAGGTCGGTAAGCTGTAAATTGTAAAATGAGAAAATGGCGGTGAGATTGCAATGCTACGTATCCAGCTTACATAAGGATATTACATGCACAGGGGGATGTGCGAAGCCCTTAAGTGCACAGGGGGATGTGCACGTAACGGTCGCCATCGCATAACGTATATGATAAGCGAATGAGCCAGACAAGCGAGTGAGCCACTACATTTCTCACCTTAAAAGCCCTTTTTTAAACTTTTCTTAAAAGGTCAATTTAACTCTAAAATATCTAAAGAATATAATATAATAACGTACACGATAAGCGAACTGGACAGACAAGCGAGCTGGACACTCCACTTTTCACCTTAAAGGTAGGTTTTTAAAAGCTTATAAAAAGCTTAACTTAAGCCCAAAATGGCTATAATTTTAATAGCTTACATATAAGTACTAAAGTAAGCTATGTAAAATTTTTAAAATTTTTAAAAAAAATCCTATATAGCTATAAACCTTAAAGTCTATTTACACTGTAAAATACACTGTATCTTAAGGTTTTCTATATAAAATAAAATTATCAAAAATCTTTAAAAAATACTTCTTTATATAATTAACTATACTATTTTGAAAAATATTTTTTTTAAAATTTTAACTATTTTATTTAGGTCTTAAAATACTATAGGGTAAGCCACTTTTTGCTGCACAGTATTCTGTCCAGCTCGCTTGTCTGTCCAGTTCGCTTATCGTGTACGTTATATTTAACTACTATATCTTTATATATTACTTTTATAAAAACTATAACTATTTTCTTTATAAAGTTATATAGCAAAGTCTATTTACACTGTGAAATACACTGTATTTTAAGGTTTTATATAGAAAATAAAATAAATAAAAATCTTTTAAAAATATCAATTAGTGTAATTAACTATACTAAGTATAAAAATATTCTTTTAAGATTTTTAGCTATTTTATTTACGAGTTAGAACTCTATAGGGTAGGCTGTTTTTATACTATACAGTATAGTGGCTCACTCGCTTGTCTGGCTCACTCGCTTATCATAAGTTTTGGGGAGGACTGTTCGTGGAGGAGGCATTGACAGAAATTTTATGTTAGTGCTATGCGACCAAACCGCTTATATACTATAAAAAGAAATAGCATAATGCGAAACAGCATGAAACTCTCAATAAGACACAGCTTGTTTCATGTAAATAAGTTCAATTTCGGCCAAGCATCGTACAAGTGAAATTGAGCATTTTGTATGGGGAAACTTTTTTTTCGCTTATCGGTAGAGGGGTCTTATCGGTGCAGGGGTATCGCATGGTGGCCCTCCATTTGCGGCCGTAATGGTATCTAATAACTCGGCATATGGTAGTTCGTGAGATCTCGCCACCTAGATAATTGACAAGCGATTCGTATGTAATCCGACGGTCGCGTTTAAGTGAAATTAATACGTACCGAATCTGCTGAACCGTGAGTTTCTTTAGACGCCTGGATCTGGGTTTTTTATCCAAGGTTTGGTGAGTTTTCCAGCGTTGAAAAATATTAAAGATGGTGCCTGGTGAACAGCCAGCCTCCGCAGCGACATCTCGGTATGACCTTCCGCTCTCTACAGCCTGCACGATAAGAGCTCTGGCTACCTCGCTGAATTCCTCCTTTCTCTGGCGCCCTGCGCATATAATGGATAAAATTCCGTTCTTTTGTGATATGTTTTGTCGAAGTTATGGACGGTTGAAGATTTTGGATGAGTTTGGTTACATGATGGTGGATTACCGGTTGGCGGGGTAGTGTCGCGTACCCACTTTCCGCGCACCCCCCCTTTCCGCGCACCATGCTCAATTATAGTGATGACTTCAATATATGATATCTCAATCAATTAATATGTAAATTAAATAGCGCAAAATGGTATCATGATCTACTCTCGTCGGCGACTACAATGGTGTCGTTCTTTTTCCTAGATTCCTGCTTTTCGGCCTGCCTTTTGCGCTTTCTATCTTCCTTCTCGATTTTCAGCTCTTTGGCACGCCAAATTTCCTCGGGCTTCGGATAACGGGCCTGGGGATGCCAAACGACCTTCCGTCGGGGCTGTGGCTTCTGTGAGTCTATTTCCATCTGTAGATATGTTGATTTCTGCCTTTCTATGGTGTTTTGGGCCTTCAAATGATCCAGCTCTTCGGCAGTCTTCATCGCTAGGTTCCGGAGATCTCTCTCATACCCTTTTTGTGCCGATTGAAGCTTTCTAATTTGATCAATCAATTCATTTCCCTTCTTCGGCGTATACGGAATAGTCTGCGATGATACCCTTTGGTGTTGAGGTGTGCCAGGAGCTGGATTCTCGGCCGGTGGATTAGAAGGTGCAACAACTTTGCCCAACGCTTTTTCCAGCGATATTGGCCATATTCCAGCGCCTTTAAAGCCTGCCCGTATATTCCTCGATGTAATTGCAATATCCGTAGCTTCTTTATATATCTCAATGAAGCGTTGTTTGTGGATTGGCCCTGTGGCGTTGAAGGCGGCATATTTCTTTGCCAACCTTTTAAATGCCGACTTCGCCGGGCTGAAAACACCAACGTCAAACGGCTGAGTGATATGCGATGAATGCGGCGGTAAATAGAGGATTTGTACTTTATGAAATAATGCCATAAATCGGAATTGAACAGAGATATGACCAGCAAATCCATCGACTATAAGAAGTCTCCAATGGAGCGGGTTTTTGGGCTTTGTACTCGGCAGGAAAGTCTCCCGCAGCCACTTCAAACAGACGGCTTGATTTGCCCAGCCTGTTTCACTGACGTCGTATCCCCAGTACGGAAAACGCTCTGGAAACCACTGTTCTTGGAGACAATCTCCTGTAAAGACTACAGTCGGTCGTAGTCGTCTTCCTTCTGCATTTCCTGACTCTAAAATCGATACCCAATTGTGATAATCGCTCTCTGTAACGATAGCTCGCTTTGTGAGGGCATCACCAAGCACCAATCCGGCCTTCGTCAGACCTTCCTGCAGTCCGTGTTCATCCATATTGTACATCCTCGACGGCGTGATCCCTTTGTCTTTTACGATCGACGATAGCTCGGTGTAGAATTGTCGGAGGAGGACGGGAGTAGTATTATTCGAACGAGCGGAGTCTAAATGTGTAGATCTCTTCATTTTGACTCCCGGATTGCGTTTTATGAAACGATCTGGCCAGTTGCGCCCAACTGAATTATCTGGCGCATCGGGGTTCGCGATCGCGTTGGCAAGATCTCGAAGCTCAATCTTCGAAAGCGCGCGACCACAGCTTCCTTCGTGCTTAATAAAGTTAACAAGGTCATTTTCCTGTACAGGCGATAGCAATTGACGAGCTTCCTGCCCTTTTTGCCGTGTCTGGGCGCCTTTTAATTGACCACGGAGCGTGGACTCGCGTTTCCCGTAAAGTTTTGCGCAACTGCGAATTGACTCGCCATTATTGATTCTTTCACGGATTTCTTCTAGATCGCGATGTCGAGCGTCATCAGAAGTACTCATATTAAAAATTTGGATTTTTTCTGATATTATTTAATGGTGTTGTGATGATATTTACAAAAAAGGGGTTGGGAAATTACGGTCGCAGGGAGTGCGCAGAAGGTGGGGGTGCGCGGAAAGTGGATACGCGACACTAGGCGCCGCCCCTTTCGTGTCACCGTCAGGCTGGACAGTCTTACCACTCATCCTGATACAGTACACACCAAAGAATATACTTCACAGCAACTCGAAGTATGGCCAGGTCATCTTGGAATTCTCTTAGCGTGCCAAACTTGA
Organism: Fusarium nygamai; assembly: GCA_001262555.1. Classification (NCBI taxonomy): domain Eukaryota; kingdom Fungi; phylum Ascomycota; class Sordariomycetes; order Hypocreales; family Nectriaceae; genus Fusarium; species Fusarium nygamai. The sequence goes on along the minus strand of LBNR01000037.1, from coordinate 37,567 downwards.
CTTGCGAATGCTCGACAGTCTGGTTTGCAGAACACCTGACCCTTTTACCTTGTCAAGATATCGAATTCCAGTCATATGTGTCTCTCTGCAGGTACAAAGCTCCTCCAATATTTGCCGAGAAAGACTTGCAATCAGGTGAGTAGCAGGGTAATAAAATGCCGTGTCACCGACCAGTTCTATTTCTGTAATCATATTGATTGGGTATTACAGGTGTGGGTGTGATAGTGTCATGTGTCATGGCCCTGCAGCCCCTTTTTGCAACCTTTATCCATCAAGCCCCTAAACTTTAAGCTTGAATGGTGGTTTACCGCACCCAGTATCTGAGTCCTTGTGCAAAGTTAATAGTGTCAATCCCGAGCAGGCAAGCATGTTACTGTAGCGGTCTTGTGCCCAACACCATGTTGAGAATATCCCTGTATCTGATCATTGGGACGATGAAGCGGCAGCCGCACAGATTAGCGTTGATACTAGTTCCTCATCTGATATGATCTCCTGACAATTCATATTTGATCCATATTCCAAACTACCCGTAGCTGAAAATAAACTTTGTCAGTATTTAGACCCGTATCCACCCTTTCTCTCGTGAGGTTTGTGAAAGTCACCAGGAGCGAGCGTATCAAAAGGGCCATTGGGTGAAGGCTGAGAAAGTGACTAAAAAGAGTTCTATTAGGTGGAAGCGTTGATAGCTACCTTGTTGTATCGAAATACTGGAATTGGTGTTTGAATATTTACATAAAGAAATCGTATGCTTGTACCATTCCCGCACCTTTGTGCTCGTGTTATATATGCACAAAACATTGTCTAGCAAAATAGGCTTGAAAAAAACCTGAATCAAATTGTCACCTTGATAGTGCTAGCGACGCTGGGCACTCCAGCCGAGTTGAGGACGAAAAGCATCCAATAGCCTGGCAAGGCAATTCCAGAGTCGCTAGGGATCTTGAAAGAGTACTTGTTTGTACCAGCTCCAGTCAAGGTCAAAGGAATGCGTCGTTGATCAGTGTTGACCGTGTGTGTAGCGGTGCCATATCGAATGAGCGAGGCGCTCTTGATAGCACCGTTGGTAGTGACGGTGATAGTGCTGCCCACCTTGGCAGTCGTGGCCGAAACAGCCGTGATCTTGGGGCGAGTGGCAAGGTTACCGTTGCTATCGTAGAGGTAATTTGGTGTGAAAATCTGAGCATCAAAGTGGTTGGTCTTGCAGCTGCCGCAAAGTCCACCGCCACCATTAAACACAGTTGCGTCTGGCAGCAGCAGCGACATACTGTGGTAAGTTCGAGGGATGGTGTTGGGTTGTTGCTTAATGAAGGTATTGGAGCCAGAGACAAACATCTCAGGCTCCAGTTGAGCGGTCGTGTCAGTGAAAGGGTTGGAGTATTGCTGGCCACCAGTGATGAAGACGTTCCCGTCAGGGAGCACAACAGAGGTATGGAAGATGCGGGGGTGAATACCATCACCATTTATTCCAACCAGAGCGGTCTGAGCAATGGCTCCAGGCTCGTCAATGGTGAGGACGTGAGCATGAGCTGTGCCAGGGGCATCGACGTAGCTGGTAGCACCGCCATAGGTAAGAATCTTACCCTTAACGGCATCAAACATGACCGCGTTACCGCACATCGAGTCAGGGTCAATTCTGCCATTCTTTCGTCGTGTTCCAGCCGCCTTGGTATCTCCCTGGGTTCCCCTGGTCGTGTAATACCAGTTCATGGCTGTGCTAGGGCCGGCTTGGAAGACACTACCCTTCTTCCAGCCGAACAGCCACCCGTGGTTATCGGCCTTGTACACACCCTCCTTGTCCTTGGTGAGCATTGGTGCGACGAGGGCCTTTGGCAGATAAATCCACGTCTTGGCCGTGGGGTCGTAGATTTCACCATTCTTGCCTCCACGAGGACCACTCCATGAACCACCAATGGTGAAGACACGACCGTCTGATGTCGTAGCGGACGATTGATAGCCGCGTGCAATAACCATGTCAGGGCCTGGAACCCAGTTGCCGTCGGGGTCAAGGATGGTTGTCTTCTTGGCGTCGTTGCCACCGGTCACAATAATCTGTCCGTCTCCATCCATGGAAATACCTGGGCAGAACATGTCGTGATGGTTGTTGGTAACATTGCGGTTAGAGATAACGTTGGTCTTGGGATCCCAGATCGAGGTCAGGGTAAAGCCACCACGCGGAGTAGTGCCTTGGAAAGCATCGTAGCGGTAGGCGGACCAAACAACGACCTTTCCAGACAGTGGTTCAACGGCACCAGCTACGGGAATGACGGGGAAGTCAAGAGTAACTCCCCAACGACCAAGTCCAGCCATTGGAGGGCTGTACTTGAGAGCGTTGTAGACAACGAAATCGGCAATGGCAATCCAAGGATAGTCGTTCTCTACGTTAGAGAGGGCAACGAAATGGAGATAGCGAGCCGGCCGTGTCTCAAAATTTGTGATCTTGGGGTATTTATCTCCCCAGTAAGTTCCAATTGCAACAGGAGAACCCCAGTTGGTGCCATCCGAGCTTAGGTAGACTTCATGGCGGCCAATCCAGTTGCGAACATTGCCGTCCTGGCGAGGTGTAATTTGGAGACCACTAACATATTGAGTCTGCTTCATGTCAATGGTGATAGTGTGAGGGGGAGGCGTGTTGGTCGTGCCATAGGGAGTCTGCCAGAAGGTGTTCTTGTCACCATCAATAGCATTGTCACAAGGGTAATTTTCTGCCTGACTCGAACATTTGACAGTCCATCCCTTGCGGTCAATGGGATTGGATCCCACAGGGGGGGCTGCAGCAAACTTTCCAGGCTGTTGCCCTTGAGTCTCTGGTGGAATGGCAGCGGTAGCGTCAAAGAAAGCACCAAGGCATAGGACCAAGATGTAAAAAGACTTCATCTTGATAATGATGAGAAAAGACAGTCACAAGCCTAATTGTCTAACCAAGAGTGGAAAATTAGCAAAACGAGGCTGAGAGAAGCAGGAACAAAAACGAGAGCGAAAGAGAGTCAAAGGAGGCAAATGTATATTTATTGATTTGTTTACGACGCACCTAAATAAGTACATGTATTAGACTGCTTTACTCCGTACGTACAGCAATGGGGAAGAGACTGCCCTTTGGGAACGCTGGAGCGGGGACACGGATGAAGATTGTAAACGGCAACGGGGTCGCGTGTGGCCGCCCCAAACAACAAATGCATGTAGTACAGTAGGATGCGGCCTAAGCGTTGTCTGGGACCCCAAACAGGACAAGCTATGAGAAAGTGGCGGTCGCATGGCTTGCGTCCCGTCTCGGGCCCAGTTTTTGTTCGGTTTGGCAATATTTAACCTTGTCTCTACATATCTACGAGGGCCGGTAATGATTGCAGCCCACTATTGTTATATTTCAGAATAGGGGCAACTTTTGCGAGCTACTATAATAATATAACTATCCTCCCTAGAATTATTTTCCTACTTTTAAAACAATCCAAATAGGATTCAGTTTGTTATGTTTAGGATCGTCAGAGAAGCCCCTATCTGTCCGTCTCCTGTATCCTGCTAGTATAGTGATGATATTACTGTGTCATAATGAGTATTAGAGCGTAGTAGTGGCACGAGGTATTTGACTGCCTGGAGGCCTAAGCGTCGTCTAGGACCCCAAACAGGACAAGCTATGAGAAAGTGGCGGTCGCATGGCTTGCGTCCCGTCTCGGGCCCAGTTTTTGTTCGGTTTGGCAATATTTAACCTTGTCTCTACATATCTACGAGGGCCGGTAATGATTGCAGCCCACTATTGTTATATTTCAGAATAGGGGCAACTTTTGCGAGCTACCATAATAATATATCTATTCTCCCTTGACTTATTTTCCTACTTTTAAAACAATCCAAATAGGATTCAGTTTGTTATGTTTAGGATTCTAACTAGTCGCGGATCTCCCTCCATATGTTGCACAGACCCGGCATATATCCCTTATAGAACCCTAATTAGCAAACCTTGTTTTTTTGTTTTTTTTCTAAAAAAAAAAAAAAAACAAGCCCTAGAGAAACTAGGAAATAGAGAAATCCTGGAGAAGCTTAGGCTATGGTGAAAATGTACCTCATCGGCCATGCGTCAGAGAAGCCCCTATCTGTGCGTCTCCTATATCCTGCTAATATTACTGTGTCATAATGAGTATTTGAGCGTAGTAGTGGCATGAGATATTTAACTGTCTGGCGGCCAGCCTTCTTATATCAGGATGTAAACACGGGGCACATGACTGGGCCGAAAATGAGTTCCGGAGTGTTAGAATACAAATGGATATTCACAAAGCCGTGACTTGTGCTCGCCGCATTTGTACCCACTGTAACTTCCTGTATTACGCACTGACGGCCAAATCATGGATGCCGGAAGAGCTGTTGGACTGGCTCTAGGCCCTCCACACCGAAGAATTAAGTGGCCTTTATATTGAATGTTTAAGGTTGGTGATCTTTTGAAATACCACTGGTAGCGGTTTCGTCACGGATGGCCCGTACTCCATCTGGAAATCATTGCTCTTTGACATCGCCTGGTTCGCGGAAGATCTTTGTAATGGGCTTGAATGCTCTCAAGAAACCTAAAACTCCCCTTCGCAATCATAATGAACTTTCTCTGGCCAGATAGTGACATGGGCGGCTTCTTTATAAACCACGGATGTGCACTAAAGGTCGAGGGCGGAGATTGGAGTCGAAAAGGCTATGTAGCCATGTCTCATCAGATCGACATTTTTCTGCGGGCTGGCAAACCTACCTGTACTTCTTGGTTTACAGTCTACCCGTCTGTTTAGATTCTTGAGAAACTTATAACGTCTCAAATCTTCGAAGCTCCAAATGCAGACAGCCTACAACTTCTTTCTCATATAGCTTGATATTTAACTATCTGCCACTTCCTGTGCACTTCCCAAGCAAACAGCTAGCCAGACTTAAGTCCTGAATATAAGGTTTATAATTCACGTGCCAATGAGATAAATTCAATGCCTTATCAGCATTAAAGGACCTAGGTGGCATAAAATTGACTAAGAAGGGTTGCGATGCGACGTTGCTGCGCGCGCTTTGCAAATCCAGCGGCTGTGGCCATCATCACGTACAAGTCTCCCTTGGTGGGATCTCCACGATAAGAATGGGCCTGGCAGTCAAAATCGTCAACGTGAGTCGAGGGAGGGAAAGCCAGACATGAGAACAGGCGATCGAGGGTTACAGTAATTCTAAGGGAGTTGCACCCAACAAAAACATAGTTGTCGGGCAATGGGGCTAGAGCGGAAGAAGCCGTTATTAACATAGCGATCTCTTCTCTCTTTGGCTAAGCGAGATCCGATGTAAAACCCCAACAGAGTTAGGGCTCAGGACCGCACGGACACAGTCCCTGAGGCCTGTTTGTTTGAGTTTAATTGGATGGATGGCAAGTACTCTCGGATGGCTATATTCAAGTAACCTTGACCTGACGTCAATTCAGGTCTAGTCCCCTCACCGATGGATGCATTGCAACACTGGGCAACCTCAATATTCTTTCCGGTAAGCCCATCTAGCCATCTTCTTACAAATTATCCGAGTGGTGCAACGTTACAAGGAATCGATAAAACAGTAAGGCTGGAGCTTGTGCTCCGAAATAGAAAGGTTCATGCCATTCCAGAATTAAAGGAGTATCCTTAGTAAATGTTCTTCGTCAGCATTGAGTCATCCTGACGGGAAGATATTAGTGCATCAGCAAGTTACTCGCAGCTCGTATCTGGTGGGTAATGCTGGCTTTAGAAGGTGACATACTTATGTGACTGGTTTCACATGCCTGGGAGAAGGCATGCAGGAACTGAAAGGTTTGTAGGAAAGTTGGCTTTACGGTTAAAAGGCTCTTGTTCGATGGGGCGGCGGGTAGCCTAGACTAGCTTTTAATCAGAGACGGGGACCGGGAGTCCGTTTCCTGAGGAGAAAGGGGCCCTACAAACGTTGAACCCAGTGGTCTATATAACCTCAACTGTTCACCCTATCGAGCACCCATGATTGAGTCTTCATCAACTAGGATACAAGGCATTCTATTATCCATGCTTGTAATTGTCGATTGATAAGTAAGGAAACCTTATATCCTCCTTTGTACCCACCACGCTTCCCCTTCTACGGGACGTTCCACTCGACTATCATGCTTTTCAAACACTTCCTCCTTCATGCCCTTGTTGCCCTAACCGCAGTCACTGCCCTCCCTTTACTTGACGCCGTGAATTACGGTCTCGACACCAGGGATCATAGTAATGATGCTGCGGATCACTTGGGAGATCTCGGCCATTGTGGCCGTCAAGCTTTCTTAAGGCACGGCAAGTGCGTCTGCAACAAAGAATACCAGGAGTTCAACCCAGTCACAAAGGAATGCGAATGTCCTAATGGCCAGATATGGCATGAAGGGCACAAAAGGTGTGAATGCTCACCCGGCCAGACTTGGAATTCCAAGAACAAGAAGTGCTATATCCAAAGTATTACATATGGAAGCACGAAGACCATAACTACAAGCACAACAAACCCTACAAGCACAACAAAGACTACGGCCACGACTGAGTCTACAGCCACGACTGAGTCTACAGCCACGATTGAGTCTACAGCCACGACTGAGTCTACAGCCACGACTGAGTCTACAGCCACGACTGAGTCTACAGCCACGACTGAGTCTACAGCCACGACTGAGTCTACAGCCACGACTGAGTCTACAGCCACGACTGAGTCTACAGCCACGATTGAGTCTACAGCCACGACTGAGTCTACGACTACAAAGACTACGGCCACGACTGAGTCTACAGCCACGACTGAGTCTAC